>JACVVK020000047.1:2117500-2255000 GCA_018292915.2 Batillaria attramentaria | reverse complement strand
TGTGTGTGTGTGTGTGTGTGTGTGTGTGTGTGTGTGTGTGTGTGAAGCCCAGCGAGTCCTTTATTGTTATGTCAGAGCAGCGCTATACAAAAACCATTTCTTGTTATCACTATTTATGCCCAAGGCATATGTGGGCGAACTTGCCCCGGCCTCTGGGCGGACTTGCCCCATGTCGGGGTAAGTCCGCCCTGTGGAGGGTAGGTCAGCTCACAGACAAATTTGAGTACTATTTCATGACAGTCTTCCCATTTTTTTTTTTTTTTTTTTTTACTACACAATGTAGGCAAGATTTGTGCGCTTAATTTAAACCAGTAATTGATCCTCCAGCGTTAATGGTACGTTCTCCAGGTCGCTCAGACTGCGAAGTGGAGCGAACTATCCCCGGTCTCCCTTAAAGGTTAGGGTTGGTCCGGATTCCCAATACACGTCTGTTTGTGGGTCTGCTTGCTTGCTTGGTCTAATAGCAACACGCTGACAGAAACGATGGCAGCAGACTGAACCACACTGACAATGGTTCTGTCAAAGAAGCCATTGCTACCACCGCAAGGCTTTATATAGGGAGATTTCTGTTTTGGAAGAGCTGCGCTTGTGTATCTTAGAGATTAGTAAGGCCCCGAATGCAACACACTGACGTTTGATGGCCGTGCAAAAGAGGAAAACTCAACCGTCTGTATACGACGTCCGCCATGTTTGTCGATCGTTGTCAGCGACACTGTCATCGGCTACTGCGTTTTGGCTCAAGCCAGCAGAACGCAAGCCTGTCTGCGCACGTAATTGCGTATGTGCCTTAGTGGTGTGATGCCAGACACCACCCCAAAACACCCTACAACGACCTTTGAGCATCAAAATGGTAGCACTGGGGCCTTCAACAACAAATGCAACGACAGGGCTGCCACTTTCTGAGAGACAAAAAGCCTGAAAATTGACCCTCAAAATCTGAATGGAAGGAAAGCCAAACTCCAGGGAGCCAGTGGAAGGACGGAAGGACTTTGCCCGAAGAATGTGAAAAGCGGGGGGGTCGGGGGGGGGGGGTCGGGGGGGGGGGGGGGGGGGGGGGGTGTCAGGGTCTGTGCTGATAGACACAGACTCGCGAGGTTTTTGGCCGGAAAAGCAGGAAAACGACTTTGCCTGAAGAAAGTGAAAAGCGGGGGATGGGGGGGGGGGGGGGGGGCGGCAGTGGTCGGGTGCTGTGCTGATAGACACAGACTCGCGAGGTTTTTGGCCGGAAAAGCAGGAAAACGACTTTGCCTGAAGAAAGTGAAAAGCGGGGGATGGGGGGGGGGGGGGGGGCGGCAGTGGTCGGGTGCTGTGCTGATAGACACAGACTCGCGAGGTTTTTGGCCGGAAAAGCAAGAAAACGACTTTGCCCGGCCCGAAGACAGTGAAAAGCGAGGGGGGGGGGGGGGGGGGGGTGTTTAACGTCGCCGAAGAATATGGGGCGCAAAATTGACCTTACTCGGAAAAGCCGACGGCCCACAGACTCGCGATTTTTTGGGCCGGAAAAGCAGGAAAAAGCCGGAGAAGCCGGAAAACGCTTTAAAAAGCCGGAAACCTCTTCACAGCCGGTTCAAAAAGCACGAAATCCTGCCACAGCAGGAAGAGTGGCAGCCCTGAATATGACAATATGAGGCGCAAAATGCACCTTACCCGGGGAGGCCGACGGTCCAGCGATAGACACAGACTCGCGATTTTTTCGCCGAAAAAGCCGGAAAAGCCGGAAACGGCTTTAAGAAGCCGGAAAGCTCTTCACAGCCGGTTCAAAAAGCCGGAAATCCGGCCACAGGAGGAAGAGTGGCAGCCCTGCAACGACGATGACGGCAACGGTTACGACGATGATGGTGTTCAAAGCACGGCCGAAAGCGGTAAGAATGGAGACTGCTTACCACTGTGGCGGCTCCTCCCCGGCCAGGACTGAGGTAGGATGCACGTGCAACTCGTGGTCGTCCCGTACGGTGCGGTAGGAGCCGGTGTAGTGCAGGCGGGCCGCGTTGGCGAAGAAAGCCGCCGTCAGACAGCGCCGGAGTTTGTCCACCTCGTCTGGAACAAGGAAAGAAAGAAAGAAAAAAATTACCCAAGAAAAACAGGACTAACAAACCAAACAAAACAAAACATAAAAAACAAAAACACCCCAAAACACACACACACACACACACACACACACACACACACACACACACATATATATATATATATATATAGAGAGAGAGAGAGAGAGAGAGAGAGAGAGAGACACACACACACACACACATATATATATATATATATATATCTCTCTCTCTATATATATATATATAGAGAGAGAGAGAGAGAGAGAGACACACACACACACACACACACACACACACACACACACACACACACACACACACACACACCCTACTGAAAATTGGCCGGGGTGCAGGTACCCGATTTTTGGGAATGCAGGAGCCATAATTTTTTGGGGAGCAGGAGCCATACTTTTTCGGAGTACAGAAGCCATGGTTTTCGGGGTACATGGAGTCAGCTGTTTGAGAATACCGGGCCATTTGTCACATGCCGTTTGTGTCATGCTCGAAAGACAAGCTCTCTCTCTCTCTCTCTCTCAATGTGTATTTTATTTTGGTTGTTTATCCAAAAGTATAGTTCATCCCAAAGCACAGGCCAACAACCTCCTCGAAGCCATTCGTAATCTGAACGAAAAACACACAGCAAAAGGAAACAGAAAGAAAATCCCACGTGTTAAAATAAAGCCAGCCACAACAAGAGTTCATGACTTGTTATATCCAATGATTGATAATAATGCCATGGAAATAACACACGATTCACAATGTAGATTTTTTTTTTTTTCAAATTAATGCAGAGCATGAAAACCTGACAAAACAAGACTCGTCAGTACTCTGAATGGTACGGGCTGGGACCGATGATCTGCCGTCATCTGCAAACAAAAAGAGACCGAAGCGTCCGTCAAATCCATATCGCTTCTGCCTTTTCCCCGGATGACGATAGTGTTCTTTTTCTCGTTTTCACATTTCCCGGCCTACCTCTGTATCCATCCGAGGTCTAACAAGAACCCATCTGACAGCAAAACAAAGCCACAAACAATACCACCTTGCCTTTTTAGCGCACAAGCCATTGCTAAAGAACACGTCCAACATTTTTACGTATGACGCGAGTGACCAGACGGCGACACTAGGCTTAACCGACAAGTAAAATCTGACAGCAGAAAGGGTGGGTGCGTGTTTAAGGGATTAACGTCCTTTTCCACCACATAAGGATGATGTCGGGCAACGAGAAAAAGTCCAGAACAATATCTGACACCAACCGGGATTCGAACGGCAGCAGAAAGAGTACTTGAGAACCACCACCACCACCACCACCCATGAACAACAACAATAAACAATAAAAAAAACAAGTATCAAAAGAGCAACAACACAACAATAAAAAAAAAAAAAAAAGAAAGAAAGAAAGCCGGGGGGGGGGGGGGGGAGGGGGCGACTGAAACTACTGCCACCACCGATCTCCACAGCTAGAACGACAGGCAACGTGAACGGTGTGTGAACCTTCCCCCGGAAACACGCCTTCGACTGTGATGGACAAGTTTTCTTTCTCTATCTCTCTATAACCTTCCAGTTCCACACAAGAAAATAACGATCAACACTGACACACACGATCGTACTACTTATCCAACCGTAACTTGCACAAGCCACCTGCCCTCGCTGTCATTACGTCCCAAGGTTGTCTGACCAGCTTCATTATCTTGAAATGCGTGGATTTCAATATTCATATCACGAATCACGCGCAGACAGACAAACACGATGGAAAACCCTAGCTTACTCTACTTTTACAAAACGCGATTCCCTTGATTATTGACTAGCAGTAGCTGAAACTTGCAAAAGTCTCCCTACAACAACAGCAACCAAACTTACGTACCAGCTGACCCCCCAAAAAACAAACAAACAAACAAACACAAAAAACCAACAAAAAAACCAACCAAACAAACAACAACAAAAAACAACAAAGCACACACACACATACACCACACACATACACACACACACACACACACACACACACACACACACACACACACACACGCACACAAACAAAAAACAACAACAACAAAAAACCCACAACAGAAAAAACAACCAACTAACAAGAATAAAAGGAGAAAAAACAAACAACAAAAAACAAACAAACAAAACAACAACAACAAAAAACTTCACACAAACAAAGCAACAAATAAAACATTCAAACAAACGAAAAACTAATTAAAAAAAACAAACCCAAAACAACAACACCAACACAACAACAACAATAAAAGAAGAAGAAAAACAAACAAACAAACAAATGAAAAAAGTATGAACAGGCAAATTCGGGCAACTGTGAGCAACTGCTTGGGTTATAATTATTAACGGTCCGTTATCACTCTGATGATGTGAACCGTGGGAGGTGTCTGGGTCCGCATGTAAAAGAGGGTTAGGGAGTTTAGCCCCGGGTTACAGTCTAACCTCCAACTAAACTAGCTCTAGGGTTAAATTTTCTGTTGTTTTTTTGTTTTAAATCAGGTCCACTCTAGCAAGGTGCCTATGCTGTTATAGAAAGATTTTTGTCTTTCTTTCTTCGCTTCCTTTTTTTTTAAAGATTTAATTTTGTTTTGGGGTTTCTTTTGTCCTAGTCTGGGTAAGGCCCGTAGCCGTGGGTTAAATTAACCTCGAATTTTACATACGGGCCCTGGTTGATACAGTTTATCCCTTTTCTTATCCCCAAGTGATGTTCACCTATAGTGAATGGGACAGAGACCAACATGTTTACACTCTCGTCGTGAATGCCTGAGAAATAAAGTTCACGTTTTGAGGGTGATTGTCCAGTCAAGAAGGCATGCCGCCGCAGATCACCTGTGAGGGGAAAGCAAATCTAAATGACTGCCGGCAACTGCAGCGGGTAGTAGACCGAGTTGTGCTGGCTGCTAATGATGATTGCTTCCTCATTTCTGTGTGAAGTGGGTCCGTTTGTATCGCGAGTCTGCTACAGCCCAAGGAAGGCGAACGTGGCCGCCTACCTAGCCTGTCTGTACTGTACCACTGTTCAGCGTAAGCGTTCAGCAAGGGTTACTTTCCCATGTAATCAATTTATTTTAGGAAACGTTAATCACTAAACCACCAATCAGCAACCGGCGAGGGGAGCCGGGGTGGCCGAATGGTAGAGCTTTGGACTACTAATGCTCGGGTCGTGAGCTCGAATCCCGGCTGGGGCCAAATATTTGTGCTGGCTTTTTTATCGTTGCCCCGTCTTTGATATCACCCGTATGTGGTGGAAAAGGACGTTAAACCCCCAAACACCCACCCCACCCGCAACCGGCGAACCAGTCAAGCAGCCGCGGCCTTTGTATTGTACACGATAAATCCACGTGTCTGTGTCCCCCTGAAGTGCCTACATTATCTGAAAGGAATTAAAAGTGCTGACGCTACCATTTTGTATGCTCACAGATCGGTTTGAGCTGCTTTCATGGTATCTAACATCACACCACCTAGACACCTGGACAGTGACAGCATCGGTCGGGCTGGCACTGAGCCAAACACAGGCGTACTCGATGACGCGGCAACCACACTGAACGCTACAGTAATGCAACAAAAATCGTAAAATTTAAATGTTCGTCCGCTCGCGCAAAGCGTAAACAAGGACTGTATCGCACTAAGAGCTGTACTAATCATCAAGATAAGAGTTTGTCAAGCGTACGGACGCACTCGCCAGCGAAACTGTCCCCAACCATAAACTGACTTACCAAAGGTGGAATCAGTTTGACTAAGTAGACGAGCAACCACATCTGCAACTACAAAGCAGCCAGGAAGTCAAGCAAGCATAATAAATAGCCTAACACTCCGCATTTATTTAGTTTAATTGATAGGGTCGAGGTTGAGTATAGCGCAGCTCTTGGTTCACTGACACCGCCGCCCTCCGCCAGTCTTGTCATCCATCATTGTGACCAGTTCTTGAACCAGGGCTGCCACTTTCTGAGAGACAAAAAGCCTGAAAATTGACCCTCAAAATCTGAATGGAAGGAAAGCCAAACTACAGGGAGCCAGTGGAAGGAAGAAAGGACTTTGGCCGAAGAATGTGAAAAGCGGGGGGGGGGGGGGGGGGGGGGGGGGGGGGGGGGGGGGCGGCGGCGGCGGTCAGGGTCTGTGCTGATAGACACAGACTCGCGAGATTTTTGGCCGGAAAAGCAGGAAAACGACTTTGCCTGAAGAAAGTGAAAAGCGGGGGGGGGGGGGGGGGGGGGGGGGGGGGGGGGGGAGCGGCAGTGGTCGGGTGCTGTGCTGATAGACACAGACTCGCGAGGTTTTTGGCCGGAAAAGAAGCAGGAAAACGACTTTGCCCGAAGACAGTGAAAAGCGGGGGGGGGGGGGGGGGGGGGGGGGGGGGGAGGGGGGGGTTAACGTCGCCGAAGAATATGGGGCGCAAAATGCACCTTACCCGGAAAAGCCGACGGCCCAGCGATAGACACAGACTCGCGATTTTTTTGGCCGGAAAAGCAGGAAAAAGCCGGAGAAGCCGGAAAACGCTTTAAAAAGCCGGAAACCTCTTCACAGCCGGTTCAAAAAGCACGAAATCCTGCCACAGCAGGAAGAGTGGCAGCCCTGAATATGACAATATGAGGCGCAAAATGCACCTTACCCTGGAAGGCCGACGGTCCAGCGATAGACACAGACTCGCGATTATTTCGCCGAAAAAGCCGGAAAAGCCGGAAAAACCGGAAACGGCTTTAAAAAGCCGGAAAGCTCTTCACAGCCGGTTCAAAAAGCCGGAAATCAGGCCACAGGAGGAAGAGTGGCAGCCCTGTTGAACACAGTACTTCGTTCTAAGCAGGAAGCACAATTTGATGGCAGCAGCTCATATTAGTAGGGTGGAGTACTCTGTGAAGTAGATAATGCATTCAGTGTCCTAACACACACACACACACACACACACACACACACACACACACACACACACAGAGGGAGAAAGAGCAGGCTGGAGGTTCGCGCCTAGCAGCAGCAGACTCTCACTGCTTCGTCCTCCAGTACGACACAACTGGACACGGGGCCTGAACATGACATGAGGCGATACGACGTTCGTATCTAATCTGGAACTATGACCCACCCACCACTGAGTGCTGCAATGGGTGAAAAGTTGGTTAACACCAATACACCCCCGTCAGGCCGACCCTTCGCATACGGCGTAATGAAAGCATTCTTATGTTGGTTAGCATAAAAGATTCTTGGCATCTCTGTAGTGTACACTTGTACATGCACACGGAGACACAAACTGCTAAAGGTCAGTCGCATTACGTCGCGCTGCCCACTAGTCCTGGCCGGACTGGTAACTGGACATGCTGCCTGACAGACGTTGACCTGAACCAGTTCATTAGCTGCTGGCAGGAAATCGGTCAGCTGCTGTCCATGTTTTCAGAACGCACCACGCAGCTGTAGGTGTCCTGCACACGCCTTGTGTTGTGTTGTTGTCGTGGTGTGTGTGTGTGTGTGTGTGAGAGAGAGAGAGAGAGAGAGAGAGAGAGAGAGAGAGAGAGAGAGAGAGAGAGAGCTCTGTGTGTGTGTGTGTGTGTGTGTGTGTGTGTTTTAATGACTATGTAGTACGTACGTTCAAGTTGGTACCATTGTAGTGGACCTCAACACTCATTCTGCACAATACGAGCGTCAGTCAGGTACTGTGCATCCGTCCGCCTCTGTCAGTGGCGGTACCGTACTCAATCAAGCTCTAATTAGTTTTCCTGATGATCACTTTGGATACAAGTGGGCTTGCCAAAAAAGACATTCTGTGAAGCGCCGCGAGCGCTAACATTAATTTTGAGGTGTACACATGACCGATTTTGCGCAGTTTAAACTGGGGTGCACATGCACTCATTTTGAATGAAGTGGGTAAGACTGATAATGATGATAAACATCAACAGAAATTTGAAAAAAGAAAATCAGATTGATACAAAATCGGTCATACACAAACTGCTGTTTTTCCTGTCTTTTTGTGCTGAATTACAAAACAAAAAAAGAAAAAAAAAAGAGAAAAAAAGAATAAAACAAACAACACCAACCACACACACACACACACACGCGCGCGCGCGCACGCACGCACGCAGAACGCATGCACGCACACACAAACAAAACAACAACATCGAAACCGATACTGCAATTTCGGAGGGGGGGGGGGAGGGAACCCGCGGGAAATGAGGGTATGTCTTTCCTATTCCCTTGAAGACCAGGGGGTGGGAGGGAAGGAAGGGGAAGGGGGGCATTGTAGAGGTCTTCGCTACACTTTCCTGAACCAGGAAGACGACTTCTGGTTTTTAATACCGACCTACAACGACCAGCTTAAAGAAGAACAAAGTTCATACACAGTTCAGTTACTGTGGATCTCCGCGACTTCGCCCCGCCTGCAAAAATGTCGAGACCTTTAAAAGGAACATTACCTACTAAAGACGCCTAATAAAAAAACTCTAAATTGGCAAATTCCTGTATGTAGTGTGGAGGCCGGTGCTTAGCCGAAGTACATTTGATCCCTACGCGGACCACGTGGGAGGACAGGACGAGAGTAAAGGATGTGAAGTGACAATGGAGGCCGTTGTTATTTCCTTTGCCTCTTATTAGGGAACACCGACCTTACAGAGGAGCTTAAAACGCGACATTCCAACATTACAAGGCTTCACAAAAGGCTTTTATTACGTGCTGGAGCAGTTGCGCTTGTCAGTGTTCCTCTCTGCTTTTTCTTTCCTTTCGGGGGAATTCGTGCTGCTTCCGCTGGTGAAAGCGCGTCGCCGCGGTGCAGCGCCACGCAATCTACCTGTCCTATTTTTCAGTTTTGCAGGTTTTCAGTCTATCTTAAGGACAAAGAGAGCTCCGTGACTGCGAACAAAACATGGAGGATACAAAAAAATCAAACAAACCATGATCACATAATTATCGACAGAAAGATACGACAAAAGATATGTATACAACTTATACGTAATCTATACACAGGAAAGCGGCATCACCTATGAAACCTCTGACAGTCCAACGAGATAACAGCCTTCACACACACACGCACACACACACACACACACACACACACACACACACACACACACACACACACACACACACACACACACACACACACACACACTCTATATCGTCCTACTCGCTTTCCCAAAGTCGCATTGCACCTTCTGTTTGCTAAGCGCCAACCTGAGAGTCTGTATCTCTGCAGTAGTTGAACCCTTTACACTTGGCCACCGTATACACAACACGAAAAACGTACACAACCACGGTAACCAACGAAAAACAAAAACCGTTTCTAAGGTCTAAGATCACTCTAAGAAAACCCGGTACTGACTAGCAAAGGTGGAAAGGAAAGATTTGGCACACTACTGACTGTTACGCCTATAGAAATCGTAACACGGACATAATGAGTTCAAAGGGCTAATTCCATCTTTGCTAGGGCAACTTATGTTTGTTAAGTGCGCCTGTACGCTCAAACTTCATCAGCTGATTAGTACAGCTCTTAATGCGACACAATGTTGTTTCCACTTTGTGCGACCGATCGAGCATCAAGTGCCAGTGTGATCATGTAGCGTGTTGCGTAGCACCGTGATCTGTTAGGAGGCGCTTCTCGCTCAGTGCTGCCGACTTCAGCCTCCTGGGTTTCTTTCGGGGTTACCTCACCCTTATCTCTTGGCCCATACGTCCTACCCTGAGAGCACAGGAGGGATTGTTTAACCAGGGGTCCCACCCTGAGGCTAGAGCCAGTTGGTCCAGGACTGCTTATTCGACCGGGCAAGCCTGATTTATTTCGCAGTTAACCCTTATATCTAAGGGCCATCCGCCACCCGGGGACCCGCTGGGTTGGGGATGGTCGCCCCACTACCGGATTGGAGGTAGCCTGTCCCAGGAGCATCAAGTTATTTTTACGACTTTCGTTACACTACTGGAGCTCAAAGTGTGGTCGCCGCGAGTTCGCCTCTGTCGGCTCAGTGCCAGCGGCATTACAGACGGCGTGTGGAGTTGTGATGACAGGCGCCACGAAGACAGCTTAGAACGATCCGTGAGCGTGAAAATGGTAGCATCCCCCCCCCCCCTCCCTTTACGTCAGTACGTGGTACGTTGTTACACACTACCAAAACACCCCGGAACTACCTGTGAACCCTACATTATTTCGGAAGATGGGCCTTTAACGATCATACGAGCCACCGGGCTCCCCATGCCGCTGGAAGACCTAGCTGCTCTCAGTTTTCAACTGCTAATCACCCTGCCTGTGACCAACGTGGTCTTCGACATCCGGTGTTCACCAAGGCGTCGTTTGGAAAAAGGGCACAGGCGCCTGTGAAGTCCATGGTACTTGGGTCCTGGTTCTGGATGACGGTAAGTGTCAGCATGACTAACGCGTGGTATTAGCAAAGTAACACGAAGGAAGCAACTATGAAAGGTGGGAGGAAATCGTGAGCGGGTTTTAAGAGACAGAAAAGCAAACGAGAAAGGACGAAGGAGGCTGTCTCCTGATCGATTACCTGTGTGACGTTAGAGGCCACTGGCCGAGAAAAATAGTATCATGACGCTGTACGTGCACGCCCTCTTTTTTTTTTTTTTTGGCTGCAACAACTCTTTTGCCAGTTCCAGTGGTGTTCCTCCCAGGTAATAGGTGGAATCCACGGAGGGCTCGGAAACTGGGGCATTAAAAAAAAAAATGCATGATGATGGAGATGAGGATGATGTTAAGATGATGCTATGGAGGTCCGTGTGGTTTGGGACTGAGCGACAGGGCCGCATTCCAGGCTTTCTATCATAAATATCCCGGCATTAACCAGACCCGGGAACTACGGCACCTGCGGTGGTGGCCGCGTAATCATCTACATTATAAGACGTGTCATACCAAACGGAACCTCCCCCCAAAGTCGCACCCGTGAAGTGGGTGAATCTCGGCTGTGTAGCAAAAGCCTCCCCATTGGGCCCATAGCACACCCGCTCTGGGTAGGAGCCGACCTAGGTGGGAAAAATCCCGCTTGCCTCGGCTGGGACTCGAACCCGGGTCTCCCGATCTATGGTCCGAAGTGCTAACCACTACACTACGGGGGCCGGTTTCATGCCCACTTTCAATTCAATTCAAAATACTTTATTGTCTGTTTAAGAGAGAATCTAAACACAGAAAATCTTTTTTGGCCTCACATGATGCTCTGTCACAGATAAGATAAAGAACAGTCATTAAAGATCTTGCTATAAAACATAAACGTAAAACAAGGTTAAATGTTCAGATCAAACAAACTTCACAAACAATTTAAAACAAATAATCATACATACTGTCAAACAAACTCTAAAACTGTTTAACGAGAAAAACAAATCTCTCTTTCCTCCCCCCCCCCCCCCTTCCCGCACATACACAAAAGTTACTAAAGTGAACCGTTTAACACAGTGATGGCAGATGGGACAAACGACGACTTCTTGTACACGTTTTTACGTGCCAGTGGAACTTTAAACACACACACACACACACACACACACACACACACACACACACACACACACACACGCACGCACGCACGCACGCACGCACGCACGCACACACACACACACACACACACACACAGAGCAACAACAACAACAACAGCAAACCACCAACACCAACAAATACCCGACACTACCATAACAACCAAAACAAAACATTTCACTGCACAGATCAGCAACCAAGGTCCAAACCCGGCCTTCTTTGACCCCCGATGTCTAACTACAGCTGATAATGACGGGTCATACGCTCCTAATCCGCAACCAAACGTGACGGTACACAAGCAGCCACCGCCTCGCTCCTCGCACGGTATATCAGATCGTCAGGAAAACTGTCAGGTACTCCCGAAGATCAAAGAGCAAGATTAGGTACGTGTTGATGACAAGCCTGTGGAAGCTGCCAATACTAGTACCAGTCTATAGCAGACGTACTGGGCATGATTTTCACTGTATGCCGGCAAGAATACAGGACGTGGTTTGGTGCAGGTTTGCTCTGGGAGTGGACAGGGCCCGCATGTAAAAGCTGGGGTTAGGGAGTTTACGGGTTACAGTCTAACCTCGAACTAAACTTGCCACAGGGAATTTTTTTATTTTATTTTATTTTTTTCAGGAAGCGGGTCCATTCCAGCAAGGTGCCTATGCCGTTATAGAAGGATTTTTGTTTTTCTTTCTTCGCTTCCTTTTTTTTAAATTTAATTTTGTTTTGGGGGTTCTTTTGTCCTAGTGAGTCTGGGCTAGGCCCGTAGCCGTGGGTTAAATTAACCTCGAGTTTCACATACGGTCCCAGATCTACACTCTTGTCGGTTAATTTGATTGGCAGAATGGTGATAATCGTGATCGTACAGTCCGTTCACACCCTAATCCTTCCGTACACTCTCAGCGGCAACAGACAGGAATGTTTACAGGCCACTAAATCCTGACGCCGTACAGCACGGCAAACACAGGTCTAGTTTTTCCAAGCACCGTGGGGACCTCAGACCACCCTTCAGAGAGCAACAAACATCATCAAGTATCGTAGACCGCTGCTCCACGCCCACTGTTATGGTGCGTCTCGGTGTTGAAAGATGGCTTCCTAGCAGACACTGCATATACGATAATGGAAAAAGCAGTGGTTGAATGAGCAGCTTCAGCAGTAAAAGCCAGAACCGTACGTTATACTACTGTTTCTCTGCCTTCACAGCTGAACCGTGTTGTGACTGTAAACAGAACCGTACGCTATACTACTGTTTCTCTGCCTTCACAGCTGAACCGTGTTGTGACTGTAAACAGAACCGTACGCTATACTACTGTTTCTCTGCCTTCACAGCTGAACCGTGTTGTGACTGTAAACAGAACCGTACGTTATACTACTGTTTCTCTGCCTTCACAGCTGAACCGTGTTGTGGCTGTAAGATTGTAAAGCACTGGAATGGTTTGTGGTGGTTTTCACGTGTCCGCCACGAAAGTGAAGTTACTGAAGAGCTCCTGGCAAACAGGTTAGGGGGGGGGGGGGGGCAGGGACATCTATAGTAAGCTAGTGCTACCCTAACTGAACAATCCTGCTGAACACTATTCAATCAGCTTATCAGGTCGTTTCAGTGGTTCATGCGTTTTACGAATACTGACTAAATTGTATTAAAAAAGCACATAACGTACCATGAACGTGATACACGTATACAGGTAAATGAAACCGCAGCAACAACAGCAGCAGCAGCAGCACCACCACCACCAGCACCATCACCACCATCACCAACAACAAACAAACTTGAATACCACTACAACAAACAAACTTGAATACCACTACAACACTGTATAACAACCACTTACTTAAAAACTACGCTGAATACATATTTTCTTCTGTTTTTAATTACACCCCCAGGAAATTTTAATTCGCACCCCCACGTCAGAACTGAGGCTCTCATTTTGGCGTGACGTCGTGTGCCCCTACGGCCCTTGCCAGATTTTGACCTGCACAAAAGCCGCCATTAAAAAAAAAAAAATCGTCTAGCCGGACCCAGACGAACACAAATGTCATTACATGCTGTTTTCTAGACATGTGTCTCCCCGGAGACCGACTGACTTTGAGGGCACTGGAAATATATTGATGGCAGCTGCCACCATAAAATGAAACAGGGGTTATGCAACACTGCGGGATCAACCAATATAAGAGGGCCGTTTCCTGGTGTTAACTGCGTCTAAGGGGGGAAAAAGAGATGAAAGGAAAAGGAAAACGCGAGCATGGGGGAAACAATTAGATGAACACCTTTTGTCCTATGAAAATAAAATCTTTCAGAACAAACACAATTCGCGGAAATTGAAAGAAAGCACGTGAATCTAGGAACGAACTTGGGGGGAGGGGGGGGGGGGGAGGAAGAAATGAAAAGAATGGAGGAAAGAAAGAAAGTCAGATGGAAAGATAATCAGAGAGAAAGAAAATCAGAAAGAAAGAAGAGCGCGTATCCTCACAAAAACTACGATCATATTCCAGGAAGCTGTAACGTCTAGTTTACATAATCCCCTTGTTAGTTGGAGATATAATCGATTTTTTTGGCTTGTAAGTAAAGTCCAGAATGAAGGAGACGTACGTGACATGATGGCGACGACACAGACAGACAGACAGACAGACCCTCTTCCTCCCCCCCAAAAAAAAACAAAAAAACAACAACAACAAAAAAACAAAACAAAACAAAACAAAAACAACACAAAAAGCAACCCCTCCAAAACAACAACAACAACGAAACAACAACAACAACAACAACATAAAAAGACCCCCCCCTCCCCCAAAGTGATCTACGGGTATCAACCTGACAGAAACTCGGTGGCAAACATCAGGGTACAGCAGGTCAAAGTTTGCATACTGTGACGGAACTTGAAATCCTTGGGGATTGTTTACTGCGTCCACTGATCGAGATGCTTCAAGCTGAAGGAGCTATCGATTAAACAACCACCTTCCGACAATTTAATGCTCACAAATCATTCTGAGCTCTTCGACACATGCACAGTAATACCATCTCAGAAGTTGTCAGGCGTGACACATAGAGAAAAGAAGGCTTCATGCGACGTGAAAATCGAGAAGTCTGCTACAGTTGCGGTCAGCCGCTGAGCAGCAGAGCTTCAGTCTATTTGAATTTTCGTTCGCGCAGCCTGCAGCGTATTGCATTCTGGGCTCTACCTATCATTAAAGGCCGTTCTTAACCGGGCAGACTTTTGGTTCGCGAACTAGGTTCGGAGAGTACGGCAAACTAGGTTCGCGCACGTTGTTTCTTAACCGACCAAATACTTGTGCGGAAACCCTGGTTCGAAAGGTTCGGCGAACTAGGTTCGAGGACTGCATAGCGTGTCGTGGGAACCCTCGCGATCCTTTTGCCGATCCTGCGCTCTGATTGGTTGCTCGGGGAGAGCTGTTGTGCGCATGTACAAACTTGAGGAAAATGGCGGACGGCATCGCGGCTATTGACTCACTTCACATTTCCCTCTCTTGCGCTCTTTTCCTCTTATCTCCTCTTCCTCGGCTTCCAAGAGTTCACTCAAAACGATAACTACCGCAAATGCCTGGTCGTCTCGATCTACGAAGGCGGCCATTTTGGTTGTTTACGATTGTCTCAACTTCCGAGTCCGCCTTGTTCGGGCGATGACGTATGCATATCATTAACGGTCGGTTAAGAAAGAGAACTAGTCCGGCCGAACCTCTGGAACTATGTACGTGTGTGCGCTTGCCCTGTTCGTATACAATACACAGTTCGCCGAACAAGTTCGCCAGACTGGTGGTTCGCCCGGTTAAGAACGGCCTTAAGACAGACTATTTCGAGACGCACACAGAAGCGCAACTATAAGTTGGCATCCGTGAAGAGTAGTAATCTTGGAATGCGCACCCTTAACAATTTCATTCTGCACAGTTTACGTTTGAGCAAGCCGTCGCGAATTTCAAATCACCTGAGGTTGTTCTGACGAGACCCGCGGAAACCCGAAATGTGTGACGCTGTATGGAGTATACTGTCCTCTTCGTGGGCGGGAATTAGGTTGGATTTTTCCCTTTCCATATCCGAGTCAAAATCACGCACAGACTCGTTTACGGTGTCTGTCTTGTCCTCGTTACACAGGCACGCACAAATATCAAGTGTGCACGCTAAAAATCCCACGTCCATCTTTCGAAGAAGAGAAGGCCGTGGCCGGTGGCGTGGTAAAACAGAAATATGCCGAACGCACAACAATGAGTAGCAGCGTGGAGCTTTGCACACAAAGTAGCGCTCAGCAGGTTGTCACTGCTTCGTCCTCCATGCCTGGGGCGCCTTGTGCGTCTCAGAAGGGACGGATAATTATGTACCATACCATACCATACCATACCATACCATACCATAGATTTAATTTATTATTTTATTATTACCATACCATACCATACCATACCATACCATACCATACCATACCATAGATTTAATTTATTATTTTATTATTACCATACCATACCATACCATACCATACCATACCATACCATAGATCTTAGACTCCGTATACGGAGAAACTACGGCAATACCGCCCTGTGAAAAACATTGCCAACACCCAGTAGCGGCGTAAATGCATCTGGAACAGCATCTGGAACGGTCATACCTCGTCGCATTTAGCGGAAAACAGAACTGTGCCAGACTGTCGGAAAGCACTGGCTATATCCTGTCTGCTCTGGGTCCCCGTGAGACGTGGCCTCACCCTGACCGCAAAGGTTTATCACGAAAGAAGAATAAAGGCAATTGGATCCCGGGAAGTCTGCCATTTCAGTGGCTGTTCAATGACCGCCCAATAGGGCGCACTCACTGGCGTGTCCGACCGCATCAAACTGACACAAGCAGCACTAGGAGCAGTCAAGCTGGAACGGTCACTGTCGGCTCAAAAATCCCACGATTTTGACCAAACTCAACACATAGCAATAAAAGTTACTGACAAATAATTAATTTTGTGTAAGGGCTCGCTCTTTCCCTAATGCCCTAGCAGACGACGCGGGTAGCGGCACCCAGAATGGCGAGCATCCTCTGTTTGCAGAAGTTTCCAGCTCAAAATTAATTTGCCTGTATCACGGCCATTTTGGCAACAGCCAGTTGTCTCTTTTGTGTTTGAATTATTTTGTCCCACAATCAGTGAACTCAGCCTTCGTGGTATTTACAGGATTACTCCCACAACGATGTTTAAACACATTCAGTCTCACACACACACACACACACACACACACACACACACACACACACACACACACACACACACACACACACACTATCATCATCAGTCAGTCACAGCAGGCTCGGTAGCTACACACAAAAAAAGAAGAACTACCTTGGGGTGTCATTTCGCCGTAACTCTCTCGAACTGATCATGTACCATCTCCATAAAACAAAAGGTTCACGAACGTCAGTACTGAACAGGTCTTTTATTATCATCACGCACGTGTCTCATGTCCCGGTCAAATAGGACACGCGCGACATAACGGTCCTTGCGAATCTACGAGCTCCTCAACTTACGCTACTAATTGGAAAAATCGGTAGCGATGCGGCAAACAGTACAGTTGCAGCTCATACGAGATTTCCAAATGCGCCGCACGGGGTCGCTTGCGACTGGGTACGTCGCACACTAGTGAGTTAAAATTAGGTGCTCGACATACCAGGCTGCCGAAACCATACGACCCTCACCACTCCAGTACAAGTAAGGAGTGGGCATAGACCACGGCAACACTTCGCTATATTGGTCAAGGAAAACAGTCCAAATTTGGAACGCTGGTGGTCATGATTGTAAATTCAATTTAACGGTCTCACCTTTTCGTGTACAGTGACAAACAAGCCCATGCTAAACCTACGAGGTCCGCGAACGTAGCCGTCGACCGAATTCCAGCGCTGCCGACGTGGATAAGTTAAGCACCCGAAAGGATTAGTTATTGACGCCGACGTGGAGGAAGTCTAGAAATTACGGTCCTCTTGGACTTCTCTCAGCGGGCACTCATTAAAATGACACCGCGCGAAATCCGACCGCGGCACGACTAATTTATTTACGAAGTATACCATTTCTTGGGTGGGGCTGCACAACATTGATAGTGACGCGCTTCACGGAAACGACATAAAAATGGAGACCGACGACGTATACTGTCTTAAACAAACACTAATAATAATAATAATAATAGCTCTTATATAGCGCTAGTAGTCTGCTCAAAAAGCACTCAGTGCGCTACACACACACATTCTCACGCATACATGAAACACTAATTACGTGTGCGGAAGGGGGGGGGGGGTAGATGATACTACAGATCATATGCTGTCTTGAATAGATAAGTCTTTAGTTTTGATTTAAACTGTGGGAGGGTCTGGGTGTTCCTAAGGGAGGGAGGCAGAGAATTCCATACCTGGGGGGCACAGAAACTGAAAGAGCGCTCACCGAAGGTTTTGAGATTGAACTTGGGAACCTTCAGGAGCTTTTCCGATGAGGAGCGGAGAGTACGAGAAGGTTCATACGTGGTAAGTTTGTCGGAAAGATACTGAGGAAGGGACTGCTCAAAATGACGGAAGGACAGTGTTGCAATTTTGTACTTGATGCGGTACACTAGGAGAGAACAAGGAAACAGTACACAAAAAGGAGACATTAAGTCCTTTCAACCCAGTCTAAAGTTCAGCTTTGCTAATAACAGAAAGAAGACACGGAAGCAAACACGCGAATCTAACGTAAAATCTGAAATTGTGTTGACAGCAAAGGCTATAATTATGGACATTTAACGGGGAAAGTTGCTAGGGCTTCGGATATGTTGGTTATTTTTGAAAATTTATATAGTTTTTGGCCTGGTTGTTAGAAAAAAAAACCTGCACCTGTCAAAAAAGAAAGAAAAAAAAAGACAAGAAAAGAAAAGAAAAAGTAAAGAAAAAGAAAGAAAGAAAGAAAGAAGAAAAAAAGCAGCTGTCACACAACAGTACGTACTCTTTGTTTTTCCTCTGAGGAAACAAACTTTCAAAAGTTCCTCACCGAAATCTCAAGACAGTATTCGAGCGCGCATTTCACTTTTCTTTTTTTGCCCTGTCACTCTGGAAAGCACTACCTGCCGGTCTGAGCGACTTGACGGACACAGATCATTTCAAGTCTGACTTGAAAACGTATCTGTTCCGGCTAGCTTTCGGCCAAATCCGTTTTCTTTCTCTTGATTCAGCTACCCTCTCTCTCTCTCTCTCTCTCTGTGTGTGTGTGTGTGTGTGTGTGTGTGTGTGTGTGTGTGTGTGTGTGTGTGTGTGTGTGTGTTGCATATTTGTTGGTATGAGTGCGGGAGAACGCGCGTTTTGTCACTTTTTGAAAATTTGTGCTATATATATCAGTACGATTCATTATTATTATTATCATCATTATTATTATAATGCAGGAGTACCATTGCTAATTCGTATTCCCGTGTGCACCCATCCTGACGAGACCGTTCAATTCTAGTGCTGAGTACGAGGACTCCCGATCAGGGAGGTACATTTCCCTTCTTCTCTGGCGGACATGTTCTGTGGGTGGAGCATTTGTTGCTGGAAAATGCATATCAAGGGACTACGTGATCACTTAGCAAGTACCGGAAGAGGCACAAGAAATGTCAGTGATGTTCTAAGGACCGTATCCAACGCAGCGCGACAGCCGCTTATGGCTCTCGAGCGACCGCCTACGCAGCATAATTTGGAGCGTGCATTAGTGGTAGTGGTGTGTGTGTGTGTGTGTGTGTGTGTGTGTGTGTGTGTGTGTGTGTGTGTGTGTGTGTGAGGACAACTTCAACTCCCGGAAGCCCTGCCAGTCAGCCGTATTACGAGACTGTAGCAGACGCTGTGCGTTTTGGTTTGTTTTTGCTTAAAGCCAGGCTACTGGCAACTGTGTGAGTACAATTTACCCCCCCCCACCCCCCTCCCAAAAAGACAAAAAAAAGGACAAAAACAACAAAAAACCCAACAAACAACAACAACAAAAAACCAACAAAAATCAAAGACACCCCCCCCCCTCAAAAAAACAACAACACAACAAATAAACAAGCAAACAAAAAACAAAAACACCCCCCCCCCTCCAAAAAAAAAAAGAAAGAAAGAAAACCCCCAACAAACCCAAAACAACAACAACCAAAAATAAAACATAACAAAACAAAGCTACGCAAAAACAAGAAACAACAACAAAACAAAACAAAATCAAGAGCAAAAAAGAAAAAAAGACAAGAAAGACCACAACCACCACCACCAACAGAAAATAAAGCCTAAAACAAACAAACCACCGACCACAACAAACCAAAACAAAGACAAAAACAACACAAAAACCACCAACAACAACAACTTCGAACAATGTCTGAGCCTTAAAAAAAAATAAAAATAAAAAATCAGAAGGTGGACGTAAAAGAAGCACAAGTAAACAGCAAGAATGGCTGTCAGCATAACAAGCGTCTGCAATCATCAGCTACCTCCTTTCAAGGAGCATCGGTGAACAAATCTGCTACAGGCGACCATCTCCATAGAAACATGCGCAGCACACAAAACACCCAACAACCCAGCTAATTGCAGACGTTGAGGGAGCTTCCTGGTTGAAACAGGTGTCCACACACTATTCTGGGCAGCCCGCATTCTCATTACACAGTGACCTATGTTGTGGTATTCATCCCGAGCCGTCCTGGGAATTTAAATTGTTTCCTAGGGCACGTGCTTATAATGTCGCATGTCAGGCACAGAAAATGAGCTTATTGCGTGTTACTAGCTGAACGTACGATTATGAAGCAAGAAGCGAGTGAGCATGAAAGGAAAACAATCTCTCTCTACTTTAGTCATCAATATTAGGGCCTTCGTTGTTTCCTTATTAAACGCGCCCATTCCAAGAGTTCTAGGCTTAAAGGCCCGTCCATCGACATATCCATTAAGTGGTGTATAACTGGGAAGAAAAACGCAAAGTGTACTGCCAACTTTAATTTCACTGTTAAAGTCAGTAGGGTTTCACACCACTCAAAATCTGGCTTCCACAAATAGTGTGTTCTGTGCCTGGCAGCGTGTCTGCGAGAGCGTGTCTTTGTGTCTGCCGGTGCGTGCCTTTGTGTCTGCCAGTGCGTGTCTTTGTGTCTGGGGGTGTCTGAAAATGCAAACTTTCATAATAGCCATTCTCACAGACCGCTGTGGCGGCGTACAACAGCGCCCTGCTTAGACACCTGCACAGTGACAGCATCTCACAGGCTGGCACTGAGCCTACGGAGGGCTAATGGTCAAGGGTGGGTACGTGTGTGTGCTGAAGGGTTTAACGTCTTTTTCCATCACACACATGGGTGAGTCGCTGGGTGTTTGGGAGTTAAACGTTCTTTTTTTTTTCACCACAAATGGGTGATATGAAATACGGGGCAACGAGGAAAAGGTAATCTTCGAAAAGGTACGTTTAACATAGAACCTTTTATCCATGTCCTTTTTGTCAACTTATGTTTTGGAACAGTTTAGCTTATGAGTGGGCCTATACGCTCGAAATACTCTTTCTGATTAGCAGAATTCCTAATGCGATACAATGTTGTTAAAACCTCGCGCGAGCATTTACAGAACATTTCATATCTACGATTGAGCGGTTGGCTTCACCCGAAGCTCGATCTGCTAAGAAGCTAGGGCTGATGAGCTGAGCTGTCCCGACGACAAACACTGCTACTTCAACACTCTCAGGTCAACCATTTGTCACTCTCACTGATCTTCCCTTCGCTGCATGCAGTAGGACTGCAGAAGAGTCGTCTGCTTGCCCCTAATCTCGGCAATCTGAACTAATGCAGTGACAGTTCTTCACACAGTTCCAGATAATGGATTCAGTCCTACAGCAGAGTCATCAAGCCTGCACTATGCCATCAGATGCGGGTAATACCTCCCGATGTCTGACGCAGAGATCCATGTGGTGTATCCCATAATGCTAACGCAATTGACGTGACACGCAGAACCAATGCAATAGTATAAGTACGTCCTGCGGTCTTGTCGTAATTCACGTGACGCACACAACCCATCAAGTTATTTCATGATGTCCACCGTCTATCAAGGACAAAACAATCGTGCACAACACTGGCTCAGTTTCCGGTGTGATTCCGAGGGAATTTGCAACATTAATAATTTAACATCATCACTATGGAAACAACATTAAAAACTCCAAACAAACAAAAGAAAAACGACACCCACGAGCTACGAAGACGGCAGTCGTGCAAGTCGCAGAATCCGGCCGTGCGGGGGAGAGATGTCATCCATCAAATCCACGACGGCACCTTAAGACATTAACACGCACGACTATCCCACGTTTTGGGCTCTTTTTCGGTTTGGTACAGTATACCAAAAACAAGCAAGATCCGGCCCCCGTAGTGTAGTGGTTAGCACTTAGGGAGACCCGGGTTCGAGTCCCAGCCGAGGCAAGCGGGATTTTTCCTACCTAGGTCGGCTCCTACCTGGCAAAGAGTTGGGGCAGCAAAAAAAAAAAAAAAAAGAAAAAAAAAGAAAAAAAAAAAGCAAGATTTACTCTGTTTAGAACGAAGCGAACAATGGAGCGAACACGTGAGAACAACAACTTTCGTGACAACTATGGGCAAGCAGTTACACCGATGTCACACATGTTATCGGCCAATATTGCAGCAAACACGAGCATAAACAAAGTGCAACACTCCCACTTTGCCAAACAGAAATCCATGCAGACATGAACAAATTATGATAGTTTTAGTAAGGCCACTAATGCACAACCCCAAACTTACTTGGTAGGAATTGACCATCATGCGAAGAAATCCCCGTTCAGCCTTAGAGTACAGGGTCAGCTCGAGGAAGATTGGAGCCAGCTAACCTAAGCCCTCAACGTTATTTCTCAGCCGCAGCGTTTAACGTTCTCTTGAAGAAGGAGATTTGTATTCCCATATGACATACACCATTCTTCAGCTGTTTTCACGAGTGTGACAATACACCATTCTTCAGCTGTTTTCACGAGTGTGACAACACAACACCTTGTACATGTATTACACTTTCCCCATAAACCCGTCCCTGGTGGCTCTGGGGTACCGGGACAGCCGAATGGTAGAGCGTTGGACTCTTAATGCTTGGTCGTGAGTTCGAATCAAGGCTGGGGCCAAATATTTGTGCTGACCCTTTTCTCGTTGCCCCGCCTTTGATATCACCCTTACGTAGTGGAAAAGGACGTTAAATTCCTAAATTCCTAATCATTGAGCATGTCATAAGCACGTCTTGTTTATGCTCAAACTGTTTTTCTGTACTTCCACCAGTGCAACAAAATAAATCAGTTTAAACCAAATTCCTAAACACCCACCCCTACCCAACCCCTGGTGGCTCCGTGTCTTTTGGTTTAAACAGTTTTTATTCATTTTGAACAGACAGAAAATTCACTCACACAATCAGTTTCGACAATACCGAGCACAACAAGTTAAAAACTTATGAATGTGCTCATAAGTACAAAAAAACATTTGCGGCGGAGTATTATAAGATAGATCTGTAAGAGATAGAGAAGAGAGAGGATAGAAAGAATGACCAATAGATACAGTACAAAGAAAAATGCAGTGGGATTGCGTCTGCGACGTGTCTTTTGAAGAGGTATGCCATAACTACGAAAGCGCATTTCGAAAAAAAAAAAACCAACAAAACTGTACGTGTTTGTCAAACATAAATCTACCCATGCATGAGACAGGCAATACATTCGAATGATAACTCATGACAGTTCCAGTGTTCTCAATCGCAGCACTCTGTGCCCGGTCACGTCGACCTCCATGCTTCATTCTCTTCCCGAAGCCTTCAGGTCTCTACGACCTCTTCACGTCACCACTGCCACCAGCTCATTGCATGAACTGTTTGACTGCGTTAAGCTTTGATCCTTGAAGCTCTCCGAACCGCACACGAGACAAAGAGAAAGAGCTGGATGTACCAGATAAGCGAAGATGTAATTTCATAAAAGTTAAAACACGTGTACGTGAGGCGACAACTATATATCCGAAACTTCGTTTTAAACGAAGCGAACAATGGAGCAGCAACTCTCGTAACCACGATGGGCAAGCAGTTACAACGGTATCACACACGCTATCGGCCAATTTCGCAGCACACTGACCGATCATCAACCATCGCTTCCGTCACAGATATCCCGGCTTAAAGCGCTGGGAGAGATACTGTGATAGTATCTGAAATCATATTCAATATCTGAACGGGAGTGCATGCAGAACACGAATGGAGCAGTGTCATATTCAGACTGTGATGCACACGCAAAAAAAGACTTCTTCTTCATGACAGCATACGCACACTGGAAGAAATAACAAGTCTGAAAATACCTTATCAAATTTGTCGGAATCCATTTCTCGTGTTTCCAAATCGTTATCTGGCTTCCAAAAACAAGCTGAGGTGAAAAAAAAAGAAGAAGACGAACAAGAAGAACATCCGTTACAAGGAATCCTAAGTAACTCTGCAAGTGTCGTTTCTGTTAACAAACATTAGGAGTGCACGTGTACGGTACAAACAAAAACGAACGGTGGTAACACCACCACCACCAACAAGAACAACAACAACAAAATAACAACAACAAGAACAACAAAATCCCTACTGGAACTATTTCAAATATGTAAATGAAAATGCACATTATCATTATCCTTATTTTCATGATTAGTGTAGTAATGTTAGAATTCTGTTGTTCTTTTCCGCGCTTACAGTTCAGTATTATATTGTATATGACTAGGATAAACGCAGGGACCACCCCAATAACGTGGAGTGCGCGTATATAGAACGTAACTTCGACTGCAAGTTCCTAAGCTGTAAGGCGCTGTTTCTATTGAAAACTCTTGGCTACGGGATGCAATTTTCGGAACTCTAAACCCCTCCATAAATAAAATAAGAATACGAAGAATGATCAGCACACTGGCGGTATTACTGAAAGCCAGAAGTTTAAAAGTGTTATGAAAAAAAAATATATATATATATAAAAATGACATGAGACTAGAGTGTGGACTCCCCTGAAGGATGTGCAGTTAAGCAACTGTTGACGTCACAAGATGACGTTCGTTCACTCTTCAGCTTCCTTTAGCGTCATTCGTCGTTCTTATTCAACACATAAAGTTGGAAACGATCCGATCTAAGGCCTCATATAGCCAACCGCAAGCGTCACCCCACACAGCAGCAAAGAAAACAAACCCTACCAAGAAAGAACATAATGCCTTTCACTGTACTAGTTGAAAAAGGTCAGGATATCCTAAACCGCCAACTTTCCTCAAGGCCTCTAAAACTAAAACAAAGAAACAAGGAAAACGCTGAAGAAGTGATCAACGATTTTAACATTTCGTCGAGTGATTACGCATAGATCTCCAAATTAGAGCAGCGCACTTGCACACCGGAAAGACCGGCCATAAATACTTTTGTTGGCGCATGCGCACGATCTTGTTGAAATTGTCATGCCCTAAATCGTAATCCAACGTTCGATCGCATGACATTTGCTCGATCCATTTTCTAGTGGTTTTAAACGAGTCTGTTTTCTTTGATTTCGATGAAACTTTTGTGTGAATCTCTGCAACAGCAAACACTATTGCGGTGTTCGGGTTCGCATCAATGGTTCAGCAAAATCAGTTACCAAACATGGAATCCAAAAATAGAAACAAATGTGAGATGTGGGTTGTGTGTGTGTGTGGGGGGGGGGGGGGGGGGTAGGGAGGGAGGAGGGGGAGGGGTGACAGGAAGAACTCACGGAGGCTCACTGAAGCGCCATGAGGGCGGGTAGGTGTTTGGAAGTTAAGCGACCTTTTCCACTACGTAAGGATGATTTCAAAGACGGGGCAACGAGGAAAACTGCGAGCACAAATATCTAGCCCCATCCGGGGGAGCACCAAGACATCATCACCATCTTCCATTGAAGTAACGCGGTGCCTGCCTACGAGTGAAACGCGAGGAAAACAATGGGACAAAGCGGTCACTATCATGAATGCTGCAGCGCTCAGACAGGATTCATCCCGCGCTGAAACGGTACGGTGCAACGCAAACGCAAACTGAAGAATTCTGGGGTCTGACATGCCGGAAGAGACTAGGAATAGGTCGTAAGTCTGACACTAGGTGGACTAAGCTGAGACTAAAAGATTACATTAGTAGACGGCGACTAAGGTGATTTTGTTTCAGGGACTAAACGGCAATACACGAAGGCGAAAGTCCCGACGTAATGCGTGTGAGACGAGAGCTAAATCTCCGACTAGTCTCTTTTATAGACTGAACTACCATCTCTTCAACAAGTTCCGCATCGGCCATTCAGATAAACAGTGCTCCTGTCCGACAAGTAGGCAGACAACAGAACATCTGCTACGGGCGTGCCGACTACACGAGGACCCGAGGCGGAAGTTCCGGACTACAGAAACACTACTGGAGGGAAACTGTGCGAGAGCCTGGGGGATCTCCAGCGCACAGCGGTCTTCAACCGGGATAGCCGTTTGAGGAACGATCGAGAAGAAGAAGTATAGGCTCTTTTCATGCATCCGGCCAAAACTATCCACTCAAACACAGGGTGGGTGGGTGTTTGGGGGTTTAACGTCCTTTTCCACCACATACGGGTGATATCAAAGACGGGGCAACGATGAAAAAGCCAGCACAAATATTCGGCCCCAGCCGGGATACGAACTCACGACCCGAGCACTAGAAGTCCAACGCTCTACCATTCGGCCACCCCGGCTCCCCCACTCTCAAACACAGAGAAGATGAATATTTTACAAAGCTGCATACCACTTGACACTACCACGGATCCACACCGGTCGGCTCGCGCCTCACGAAAGTCCCCGGGTGCCTGTTAATGTGGAGGTTTCCTCTCCGCGGTCAAAAACGCCTGCAGTTCGTGACAACACCAGAAACCCGTGGAAGAAATACGAATACAAGGATGATAAGGAAGAACACACAATACGCGTTTTTTGTTGGTTTCTTTTTGCCATCCGAAGGAAGTTTCCTGTAATGTCTTCATCAGGGATGACGTCTAAGGCCGTAATTATCACAACTTACGCAAGCTGAGATGTTAGGGGTGAAAAGAAGGGATGGGGTGGCGTGGGGTGGGGGGGTGGCGGAGACTTTGTGCTCTGCTCTCTTCCTCCCTTTCTCACACTCTCGTGCACGCATATCTATCCTTTTGACGTCTCTGATATGATCAGCATGGTCCACACACACACACACACACACACACACACACACACACACTATCTCTACTGGCGACCAATGTTAAAGGCTCCAGTTAAGGTAACATGGTTTCACAGATGATACCTGTAGTGTTGGTGCTGAGTAGAATTCTGAATGAAAGACGCTGAAGTTTGCCGAACGTGAGAACGGGATGCGCTTTGGCTTCTCGTGACAGCCTGTATGAGGCAATAACTGCATCAGTTCGGGTAACCCATGAGTGATCGGGGAAGTCACATCCTGGGTTAGGGATCCAAGCGAACAAACTTTTTGGTGGCTACATCTTTTGCGTGGTGGCTAAGCACAGGAAAACGTCAGGCTAATGTAAGAAAAATGACAGCGTACCTAAGCTGTACGATGATGTTTACTAGCTGAACTTGATTTAAGTTAGAATGGGATCCCCTATGGCGCACGGCGATCCTCACCTCGCAGTGTTAGCGTTGTACATTTTCCACTGAGACACGCACGCCCTGTAGCTTGTAGGGCTGGGCTGAAGTGTATATTTTCATGGAGCGTTATTCGGCGTCAATTGTGTCCTATCATTATATAACTATTGGTCCAGCCACCACAGAGATATTAATGTGTTGATTTTTTTCCCTATGGTTGGATCCATGACCCTCGATTACAAGCGAGGAACATCATGACCGTAACTGCATATGCCTAAGTGATACCGCCAAAACAGATCAGAACGATTCGTGAGCCTACGTACATAGCCAAGACGGTCCTTTAAATACAAAGTAGTGATTTAAACATTTTAACTGTCTGTCTGGAGTCTTACGAGCGCGACAGCGTGCGATGAACGTTTGGTGCGGTCAGCAAGTGTAAAGAGGTGAGCATTTCAAAGTTCTTTTTTTGCAGTCCAGATCTTTAGCCGATGCAGAGACTCTTGCAGCACAGACGTTGCCTATGAAAAAAAAAAAAAAAAAAAAAAGCACTTCATGCGCCGCACACGTATTCTGCCGTTCGTAGTTACGCAACACTGTGGAAGCCAATTGTGCATTCAGCTTCCTGGTTCGGCGAGTTAACTAGATTTCTACAGCACACTATGGCACCTGTTCGTGTCAGCCAGCTATGGCTAAAGCCTGGTTGTGTGTTTCTGCACTGAATGGATTGAACTAAACGGAGAAAAGCTTCTTTGATGAACTTAACTGACTTCAAATCAAGATATCTGAAGTGAAAGGGGACGTCAGTTAGACAGGCTATTAACTGCGAACATGCACGGCACACACACAGAGTACAAAATAATGCAAGCGATCGCTTTATGTGGTGCACTGAATGGTTCTCTCACGGATCCTACCCGGCTCTGCTGATGTCTGAACTGTGACGTTATTTTGTAAACATGTCTTGCAGGAAACATTTCAGCCATGCCTTTGCCAGATATGTTACATAAACACGGTCGTCCGGATAATTTCACTTTTAAATCGTTTTCGACTAGCCAGAGTAAAGGTTTCTTCCTGGATGTTTCGTACGCGAAACTGTATCTGGTACAAGATAAGCCTACCGATTTAGATATGTGGCACAGCCGTCAGACTACGCAAGCGGACCGTTGACAAGCAAAGGAGAGTTCTCTTCCCTTTTTTGCTCCCAAAGGAGCTATGTATGAGCTATGCAAGTGAGGAAGAGGTTGTTGCTCTGGCCCAGTTTCGCTGAGGAGTTCCACATTGCGAAGTCGTCAGCATGCAGGGCTCTGGAGATGTGTCTGGACAGACTACTGGAAATGTCATTGATGAAGACAACGAAGAGAGTGGGAGAGATCACCCCTCCCTGGGGGACCCCTTCCCTGATCTTGACTGTGTGGTTCAGGCTGCTGTCCAGCTTGACTCTTGCGGTTCTGTGGCACAGGAAGCTCTTGATCCAGTTGAACATGCGTCCAGCTATTCCGGCGGTCAGTAGTTTCAGGAGAAGGCCGTCTTTCCACACCTTGTCGAACGCCTTGGACAGATCGATGAAGGTGGCGACCACTTTCTTCTTCTCCTGGAAGGCGTTCTCTATTGACTGTGCCAGGTAGACGAGCTGGTCTTCAGTACTCCTGTTCTTCCTGAAGGCAGTCTGTTCTTTGGTGATCAGGTTGTTGGATTCCAGGTGCCACATCAGCCTCTTGTTTATCATCCGTTCAAGAGTCGTTTCCAAACCGAATGGTGTGTGTGTGTGTGTGGGGGGGGGGGGGGGAAGGTGCAACTCGCTTAACTCGAAGCTAGAGTCGAAATTCGACCTTATCCGTCGGCACGGATAAGTCAAACTTCGGATACGTCGAACAAAAATCCATTTCCCCTGCCAATTCGACTTAAGCGTGTTCGACTGTATTATTTTTTCTTCTTCTGATTATTTGTGATCTCCTCGCGGTTTCAAAACTTTCCCGTAAGTGGGGGACAAAAACGACCCACAACTGTATTCAAATTTCTCACTCAATATCCCGAACATTTTACTGACGTTTAATAATGACTGAACACATGAGATGGCCATGAGCTGGCTGTGTATTTTGAGAAGAGCAAAGCTGGAAATTTATTTGAATTGGAAAGTGAAAGTACGATACAGCACAGGAATACTAAATGGATCTGCAATTGCAAAGTAACGATTTTTGTTGTCGTTCGCGACGTCCAGTATGGTGTCCCAACCCATTGGGTCTAAAGGCCATGCTGTTACTATTGATTTTGAACCGTGCATGGATGAATTTTTAACATTTATCTGATTACCCATTACGCAGCCAACGATCGCAGCACATGTATGTATCCAGCTGGTAATGGCACGCGAATGTGTAACTATGGACACGAGTACTTAGGCTTGACGAACAACGGACAATGAACCTCGAACAAATTTTGGGATCAGTAGTTTTGCAGATGGAAAAAGTACCCTATTCCCCATTTCGATCCGAAAAATTAGGGTCATTGAAACATTAGATCGGCATTTCTAAACACACACACACACACACACACACACACACACACACCACCACCACCACCACCACCAAAAGACACAAGCAAAAACAACAAAACACCCAATCACAACAACAAAACATAACAAACAAACAACAGCAACATCAACAACTAGAGGAGCAAAGCCTCCTTGGCTCACTTGTGAGATAGGTCAAGGTCATTCAAAAGAGCATGTTCGTAAAGTTCTTATCACTAGCTATCCTGAAGTAAGGTGTCGTGTTCATAGTTCCTAAGAAAACGGCAAATGGCGATATAACATTTTTCCCAGGACAGCTTCATTCAAATGAGATCTGTAAGTGAAGAGCTTATCAGTGACCATAATTATGCCAAGTTTCATAGCTCCTATTTTTGTAGTTTCTGTACAAATGGTAATGTAAAATTTCACAACAGGCAGCTGTAATGACCTTGACCTTGAGTCAAGGTCACTTAAATGGTATGTCTGCATAGGTCTCTTTGCTGCCTATCATTGTGCCTTGTTTGGTGCCTCTACTGTTTGTTGTTTCCAAGAAAATGCTAACGTTAAAGTCTCCGCAAAATATCTTGAACGGCCTTGACCTTGACTCAAGGAAATTGAATATAAGTATGCCAGTACAGGTTGTGTCAATGTCTATCATCAAGCAAAGTTTGATGCCTCTGGTACCCCTACATTCTGAGAAAATGGCAATTTTCAATTTCCAATGAGACAGCATTGATGACCTTGACCTTCAGCCAAGGTCATTCAAAATGGTATGTCTTGAAAGGCCTTGGTGCTGTTTATCAGCAAGCCAGATTTAGTGCTTCTGCTGTTTATTGTTTCTGAGGAAATGCCAATGTTAAGGTTTTGGAAGGTTTTCCGCAAAACAGCTTGCATGGCCTTGACCTTGATTCAAAGTCACTGAATACAGGTGTGTCAGTAAAGGTGTTGTCAATGTCTATCATCATGCAAAGTTTGATGTCTCTGGCTTTTCTAGACTCTGAGAAAATGCCAATGTAAAATTTCCAAACAGACAGCTTTAGTGACCTTGACCTTGTGTCAAGGTCAATCACTAAGATATGCTTTGAAAGGTCTTATGGCTGTCTATCAGCTTGCCAAATTTGGTGCCTCTGCTGCACATTGTTTTTGAGAAAATGCCAATGTTAAGGTTTACTGCGGACACACAGACAGACAGACAGACAGACAGACACACACACACACACACACACACACACACACACACACACACACACACACACACACACAGACGACGGAGGGTTATTACATAGACTCACTTTGTTACACAAGTGAGCCAAAAATCAACAACAACAACAAATCAAACAAACAACAACAAATCAAACAAACAACAACAAAAAACCAGACCCTAAAACAAAACCATGTGTTCTCCTAACCCCCTAGACTCCAGAGTGCAGTCCCTTTTCGGCGGGGCGTGAAAATGTGACTGCTTACACCCAGCGCCATTTTCAAAAATGGCGAATTTTTTTTAGAAAAGCAGAGACTTGTGTGTCATATGATTCGATTTGAAACGAAGTCTTGAATATCCGACCACTTTTCGTTTGGGCAAAATCTTTGCCAGCGGACAATTATTGTTGCGCTTTGATGGCATTGTTTACGTGGTACACTGATCCAACAGGATGTGAGTAAACGGCAAGGGGGTTGCACTCTGACAGGCAAGGGTGCACTCTCTGGGGCACAGAGTCTTTCAGTGGAAAGTACCTCTGTGCACGGTGGGGAAATGGCGCTCACTGCGCTACCGTGACGGGCCTAAATTGTCTCGGTGCTCTCAAACACAAGGTCGCGCACTATGTCATCCTTGACCAGCTTTGAACCCAGAGGGATCCTCAGTGGCGCAAGTGATGGCAGGCTGTCTTCAGAGTGAAAGTAGGCGTGTTTCTGAATCAGAGAAATACATAACATGTCTCTGTCTGAATGGACAGATCTATTATTACATTCAGTCCTAGAGCACGGGTGTGTATGCTTTTGTAATCGTCTCTTATTCCACCACAAGGCAGGTACGTGATCGTCTGCACCGTGCAATAATACTTGCCTGTAGAGTGCAACACCCTTGCCTGTCAGAGTGCAACCCCCTTGCCGTTTACTCACATCCTGTTGGATCAGTGTACCACGTAAACAGTGCCATCAAAGCGCAACAATAATTGTCCGCTGGCAAAGATTTTGCCCAAACGAAAAGTGGTCGGATATTCAAGACTTCGTTTCAAATCGAATCATATGACACACAAGTCTCTGCTTTTCTAAAAAAAAATTCGCCATTTTTTAAAATGGCGCTGGGTGTAAGCAGTCACATTTTCACGCCCCGCCGAAAAGGGACTGCACTCTGGAGTCTAGCAAGGGTGTTGCACTCTACAGGCAAGTATTATTGCACGGTGCAGACGATCACGTACCTGCCTTGTGGTGGAATAAGAGACGATTACAAAAGCATACACACCCGTGCTCTAGGACTGAATGTAATAATAGATCTGTCCATTCAGACAGAGACATGTTATGTATGTCTCTGATTCAGAAACACGCCTACTTTCACTCTGAAGACAGCCTGCCATCACTTGCGCCACTGAGGATCCCTCTGGGTTCAAAGCTGGTCAAGGTAGACTCCAGAGTGCAGTCCCTTTTCGGCGGGGCGTGAAAATGTGACTGCTTACACCCAGCGCCATTTTCAAATGGCGAATTTTTTTTAGAAAAGCAGAGACTTGTGTGTCATATGATTCGATTTGAAACGAAGTCTTGAATATCCCACCACTTTTCGTTTGGGCAAAATCTTTGCCAGCGGACAATTGTTGTTGCGCTTTGATGGCACTGTTTACGTGGTACACTGATCCAACAGGATGTGAGTAAACGGCAAGGGGGTTGCACTCTGACAGGCAAGGGTGTTGCACTCTACAGGCAAGTATTATTGCACAGTGCAGACGATCACGTACCTGCCTTGTGGTGGAATAAGACGATTACAAAAGCATACACACCCGTGCTCTAGGACTGAATGTAATAATAGATCTGTCCATTCAGACAGAGACATGTTATGTATGTCTCTGATTCAGAAACACGGCTACTTTCACTCTGAAGACAGCCTGCCATCACTTGCGCCACTGAGGATCCCTCTGGGTTCAAAGCTGGTCAAGGATGACATAGTGCGCGACCTTGTGTTTGAGAGCACCGAGACAATTTAGGCCCGTCACGGTAGCGCAGTGAGCGCCATTTCCCCACTGTGCACAGAGGTACTTTCCACTGAAAGACTCTGTGCCCCAGAGAGTGTGGTCAAGGATGACATAGTGCGCGACCTTGTGTTTGAGAGCACCGAGACAATTTAGGCCCGTCACGGTAGCGCAGTGAGCGCCATTTCCCCACTGTGCACAGAGGTACTTTCCACTGAAAGACTCTGTGCCCCAGAGAGTGCTAACCCCCAGGAGGAAGTTGTCTTACTTTGGAAGACAAGTATCACGTACTGATGTCACCTCCCAAGTTCCTAACCGAGATAAACAGGGGCAAGGGGAAGTCATCCATCAACTCGGTTTCGTCGATATGTTTTCAACCTAGGCCGGACAGTTTGAACAGCACAGCGTTATGGCGTAAGTGAATTAAAACTCAGCTAGTATTGAAGGGGTATCATGCACTGGGCGTCTTCCGTTTCAGGTGGAGTCGGGTGGCTCAGTCAGTTAAGCGTCGGTCTTGGTATCAGATGGTCGTGTGCCGGAATCCCGACACGCCCAAAACGTGTACAGTCTTTGGCACTGATACTGTTGTTTTTCGATTGTTTTAAATGTAAAAGCTAGCGTTATATTTACTATAAGTTTGATGTCCGTCCAACGTCCCGTCTTCACTCCCCATAAGCGATAAATAAAGCATTTCTGAATTGAATTCGAATTGATTTGGGTCTTCTTTTTTTTTTTTTTTTTTCTCCTTTTCGCCCACGCCTTTGAAATCACCCTCGTGGGGAATAGACAGTGTTAGACCCCGACACTTGACCATCCACTCCCCCTTTTCTCTGGCCTTCAGCCACGCGGTGTAACGTGGTGTCTGGAAGGTGTCCAGTGATACATATACAGCAATTTACCATGAGAAAGCGCATATGGATAGCGAAATCTGACAAAACAGCCGTTTTGCTACAGAACAATCAGCAATAATATTAGGCTTTTTTAAAAAAAAAAGAAAAAGAGAAATATGTTTTCCTGCGGAAAAAAAGCACTTTTGCACAGAAGAAACTGGTTTTTCTAAGAATACACGACCAAAAAAAAAAAAAAAAAAAAAAAACCCAACAAAAAAAAACCCAACAACAATAACAACAAAACAACAAACAAACAAACAAAACCAACAACCCCCCCCCAAAAAAAAAAACAACAACAAAAAACAAAAACAAAAAACAACAACAACAAACAAACAAAAAACAAAAAACAAAACAAAAACAAAACCAAAAAAACACCACCACCACCAACAACAACAAAAACCCGGAAATGACAAAATAGCATTTGTTTCTGCAGATAACTGAATTTTCGCAGAAAGACCGACTTTTCTTCAGAAAACACTAGCAAGGGGTGACAAAATAGCAGAGAGAGGGGGGTGGGGGGCGGGCATTTTAAAGAATCCCTTTCCCCCCTCCTTCCCATCTCTCTCTGCACGAGTGTCGCAACACGTACTGTAATGAACTATATTATTTTGGAACAGTAGAAGAAAACATCCCGCGTTCAACAGAGAGAGAGAGAGAGAGAGAGAGAGAGAGAGAGAGAGAGAGAGGGGGGAGGGGGGGGAAGAGAGAGAGAGAGGGGAGAGAGAGAGAGAGAGAGAGAGAGAGAGAGAGAGAGAGAGAGAGGGGTATTTTAAAGAATCCCTTTCCCCCCTCCTCCCCATCTCTCTCTGCACGAGCGTCGCAACACGTATTGAAATGAACTACATTATTTTGGAACAGTAGAAGGAAACATCTCGCGTTCAACACAGAGAGAGAGAGAGAGAGAGAGAGAGAGGGAACGCCCCCACTACCACGCCAACCCCCCCCCCCCCCCCTCATCCTCCGCACGATTGGCGTAACAAATGATTTGGTAGAAGAGCAACTGAGGACAGCGACATACGGGTCGTCTTCCGTAAGTCTTCGCGAACAGCATTGATTTCCATTACACTGGAAACAGCACGTAATTACAATAGTCGTCCTCACCTCGCACTGACCCAAGCCTGTAATCCCATTTGTTTTTTACATACCTCCCTCCCCAGCTTATACGACAATAATACAGTCTTAACGTGAACACAGCCGCTTCTTCAGCACCAATAGCTGCGCCGGGGTATAAGGAATGAATATACTGATGAGCTCTGCAGACAGAGAAAAAGCTAGCCATTGTAAAATGAAAGTCTTTTTGGTGTTTTTTGCGAGCTGTTACATGTTGATATTTCTTGGAACAGATTCTTCTCTCGTTCGAGGAAATACCATTGTGTGAAATGTGAAGTGAAATGTTAAGAAATAGTTTTCCGCTGTTCGATTAGTGTCTAGTCTAATACAGAATACAAAAAATACAAAACACACACACACACACACACACACACACACACACACACACACACACACACACACACACACACACACACACACACACACACACACGATGCCACGGATCTTAATCTAATGCTCGTGATTCGTGAACTGGTTTCCCTGAGCCCTGGCCTTCAACTCCTAGATCCTCTTTCAGTACATAACTTATCCCTTCTAGTGACGTCATCGGCATAGCAGGGGCTCTGTAAGTGTTATAGAGACAGAAAACATAAAGCTAATAATAGAAGCAGAGTGGACGAACGTGAAAGGAAAAAGTGTGTGTGTGTGTGTGTGTGTGTGTGTGTGTGTGTGTGTGTGTGTGTGTTGTGGGTGGAGGTGAGTGGGGGGGGGGGGGCGGTTCTGTGTAGAAAAACGAGAAAGCTGTGGTTCTAGTCACACAACCATAATTCGACCGTCTTTGGTGGAAGGGCCTAAAGCGCCATCGATTTGAAAAGCACTTAGACACTTTTACCATCTGACGATAGACTTAGATGTTTACCGACCCACTAACTCCAGACGTCATGTGAAACCTTACGGACGCGCCTGAGGCGTACTCTGTCACACCACGCTCTCACTTGATAGTTGATACTTTTTCTTGGTCTTTTCGAGTTTTCCCGAACGCCAGGGTCACTGCTATTTTCGAGTTTCCCCTAATAACGCCAGGGTTACTGCCATTCATTTTTCGCGTTCCCCGAACGCTAAGGACACTACCATTGTTGAGTTTTCTCGAACGCTGAGGACACTACATTTTCGAGTTTTCCCGAACGCTAAGGATATTACCATTTTCGAGTTTTCCCGAACGCTAAGGACACTACCATTTTCGATTTTTCGCAAAGACTAGGGCCAATGGCATTTTCGAGTTTTCCCGAACGCTAGGGATACTGCCATTTTGGAGTTTCCCCGAAAGCTAGGGATACTGCCATTTTCGAGTTTTCCCGAACGCTAGGGATACTGCCATTTTCGAGTTTGCCCGCACGCTAGGGATACTGCCATTTTCGAGTTTGCCCGAACGCTAGGGCCACTGCCATTTTCGAGTTTTCCCGAACGCCAAGGTCACTGCCATTTTCGAGTTTTCTCTATCTAGGATGGTGTCTGTTGATATTCTAAGAACTACTGTCATTATCTTAACTGACGAACCGCCAAAACGCACTACAGGCGTCAAGAAATGAGTGACGCTGGCAGTGAGGTTAAGTTAGAAAACGCTAGCCGGCAGGGTTTCTAAAAGTGTGAGGCAGGGAGTGTTAACAAAAATATTCTCTTTTTTTGGCATTACAAAAAAATGCTACCTTTTGAGTCAGAAGATTTAAAATTATTCTTATTTTTTGCTTTTCACATGACGTACACAAATTCTCTCTCTCTCTCTCTCTCACACACACACACACACACACACACACACACACACACACACACACACACACAAAGTAACACAGAACCATAATAAACATAAGAAGACAAACAGCTACACAGATAACTGATAAACACACACAAAAAAAGACTAAAAAAACAAACAAACAAACAAACAAAAATATTCTTGTGCCTGTGTGCATTAGTGCTACAACACCAGCATGTCCGTATTCAGCAAAAAAGAAGCAAACAGGAGAGCATCACGCGCACGACATCAAGCTTAACCCTACACGAACAACCGCAGTGTAACGGAGAGGTGAACGGTTCATGCAAACAAGGAGATATCCTACGGCTGTGATAAGAATCTTTGCCTCCGTTTCAATTTAGTCAAACGGTCACTGTAGAAATGACACCACCAACTCAAATCGATATGCTCCTCACATTGTCACACGAAATATGGAGACTGACGAATCGCCGTCAATTAACACGGACGATCTTGAGCCGGGCTCGATGTTCAGCAGCTGGTCGCGATATTTCACTCCAAGCAATGTGCTACTGAGAACTATCCTATGACCATTACAGCTGCTGGCCTGCGGTGTTAGAAATTGGTTAGGATTCTGGTATCGTCTTTTTAACGAAGCATTAAAGCCTCTACGTTCATGGGGGTGAGCGGTGGTCTGATAGGTAGCGCGTCGGATTTAGTCGCTGTGCTACTGAACGGCCGTCACCAATGTCACGGCGATGAAGCGTGGGTTCGAGCCCAGGTCGAGCTTGTGATATGTTTTTTTCCTGGCTACCGGGCTGCTCATCGGGGGTTTCTCTCCGGGTTCTCAGGCTTTCCTCCCCCAGCAAAATTGTAAAAAAAAAAGAAAGAAAAAGAAGGTATTAGGTGGCGCTGCACCGCGGCGACGCGCTTCCCCCGGAGGAAGCAGCCCGAATTTCCCAAAAGGGACAATAAAGTAGTAAACACACACACACACACACACACACACAAACGCCGACGAGATGGAAAACTGCCGCTTTCGAAGGTCTAAAGTGTTTGCTGGATAGAAACATGGCCATCGCGACCATTGTCGTGACTTTGTGGCTTCAGAGTCGGGACTCGGACTGGAACTCGACAAATCCTCTAAAAATAGCTACAAGTCAGCGCCGTCCAGCTGGTCCTCAGTCCGCAACCAAACAACGTCGTCTTCTCAGTGCGCTCCTAGAACAACATTTACGCCGGCAAGAGTCGTCACAATGGTTTCACCACAATCGTGCCCCAAATGACTGATTCTGATGCAAACACTAAGCATATTCGATGGAAAGTTTTTTCACACGCTGTTGTATCCTTATCATACGTATTGAGGCTTCAAGGGTGTCTACTGTCATCTCCCTCTCGCGAACTGGACGGATGACTGATGACCGAGGACAAACGTTTGCCCTGAAATAGGCAAAACTGAACAAAACCGACAACCAAACGCAAATGCCTTGACTGCAACTCTCCTTTGCAGTCAAAGTCATTTCACCGACACACACATCAGGTAGGTATGAGTAAAATGCCTCATCACGGTGGAACATTACCCTGCATTAAAAATAATATCTACCCAAAAAGTATTGATAAAGATCCTCAAAATGCAAGGCAGTAAAGGCCAAATTTTATCACATACTATCCGACGAACTTGAACATGTATCATGGCAAAAAACAACAAAACAATAACACCCAAATACCCAAACACACAAAAATATGCAACAGGTGTGCATGTGTGTGGGGCAGCCGGGGTGGTCGAATGGTAGAGCGTTGGACTTCTAATGCTCGGGTCGTGAGTTCGATCCCGGCTGGGGCCAAATAGTTGTGCTGGCTTTTTCATCGTTGCCCCGCCTATGTGATGGAAAAGGGCGTTAAACCCCCAAACCCCCACCCACCCAGTGTGTGTGTGTGTGTGGGGGGGGGGCGGCCTCCCAACCCCTTCTCCATGAAACTGTGTTAATTAGAACCACACGACACTAACATGCAATTACAGGCCAGACTACAGAATTGACCGTGTGAACTGACACGTGGGTCATGACGGGCAAACAATAAAAACACACACCAAACCAGTCCAATTAAGCAGCGTACAAGCGACAATGAATGTTTCACAAGCTGTACGCGCGCATGACGACACCATGTTGGCTGATCCGATATGGCGGGGGCCCATCAAATCACCAAGCTGACCGCTGGGGACTTACAGCCATTTCCGTGCCCGCTCAAACGTGGCCGGCAGAGTGCACGGCAGGGCGTCGCGATGCGAAATAAGCAACCAAGCTGATAGGTGTATCTGGTCATCTGTGAAGACCCTTTTGAGGACATAGAAGGTCATTTGCTTATCATAACATCTCAACTCATCTGAAGCGTTTTAGAGGGTGACCAGAAGGTACATCCCTACATGGTCCAACCCTTGTCGTGGGGTAGTGGCTTGTGTACCTCAATGACCCAGAGAACTATGCCAGCAGGAGCACATGCTCCTGGCAGGGTCACCCAAGCTGGACAGGTCGAAGGGTAGAGGTCAGACGAATGTGGACCACCTCTCCAAGAGGCTAAACGGGTTTGCGTAGGGTTAACAGCCCTACCTGTAAAAAAAACACTAAGTTACTGAAGCATCGACAGCAACAAACCGAGACATTCACCTGGGCGAGGAAGGGTCTCCATCCCGGAGACCTATGACGCATTGCAGTGAAAGCCGAAAGGAAGCTGCAAGGCCGACCCCCCTTCTAACACCCAGGACAACAACGAGAGTAGCCACATGGAACATCAGGACAATGTATGAAGTAGGAAGGACCATACAAGTAGCAAGAGAGATGAAGAACTACAAGATAGGAGTACTGGGACTGAGTGAGACAAGGTGGCTACAGACAGGACAGCTGAGATTTTCATCGGGAGAGCAATTGCTGTACTCTGGACACACAGAGGATGGAGCCCCCCACACTGAGGGCGTGGCCCTGATGCTGGCACCGGAGGCACAGCGGGCACTCATCGGCTGGGAACCTGTCAACTCCCGCATCATCACAGCCAAATTCATCACCAAGAAAAAAGACATCAAGCTGAACATCATCCAGTGCTACGCTCCCACCAATGATGCGGAAGAGGAGAAAAAAGATGACTTCTACCAACAACTGCAGACAGTGATAGATAGAGGAGGAGCCAAGGACATGACCATACTGATGGGAGACTTCAACGCCAAGATTGGATCAGACAACACAGGCTATGAGGACACCATGGGAACACACGGACTGGGACAGATGAATGAAAATGGCGAGCGCTTTGCAGACTTTTGTGCCCTGAACCAGCTAGTGATAGGAGGCAGCATCTTCCCACACAAGCGCATCCACAAGGCCACATGGAGATCGCCGGACCATGTCACGGAGAACCAGATTGATCACATCTGCATCAGCCGGAAGTTCAGGAGATCGTGGCGGGATGTGCGCGTGATGAGGGGTGCCGATGTATCATCAGACCACCACCTTCTTGCAACAACATTGAGACTTCGGCTTAAGAGGCACACCAACGCCAACAGCACACGGACCAGGTACAACGTTGGACTTCTCAGGAACACAGACACACAAGCAGCATTCCGGATCAGCCTTTCCAACAGGTTCCAGCCACTGCAAGACCTGATAGAAGACAGTGAAATGGACATCGAGACACAGTGGGAACACAGCAAGAAACTCTGGCACGACACATGCGAAGAGGTCCTTGGCAAGAGAAAGACCCAACATAAGGAATGGATCTCTGCTGATACCATCCAGAAGCTAGAAGTTAGGAAAGAGAAGAAAACTGCACTGAACACGAGCCGAACAAGAAGAGCTAAGGCAAAGGCACAAGAGGAATACACAGCAGCTGACAGAGAAGTGAAGAGGAGCACCAGGAAGGACAAGAGGGACTACATCGACAACCTGGCCAGTCAAGCAGAGGAAGCAGCCCGACAAGGGAATCTAAAAGACCTGTACCAGGTGACCAAGAAGCTCGCGGGCAAATTTCAGCAGACAGACAAACCAGTGAAGGACAAGAACGGGCACCCACTGACAACAACTGAGGAACAGCTGAAGCGATGGGCAGAACACTTCAGGGAGCTGTTAAATCGCCCCATCCCTGAAACACCACCAGACATCCCACCAGCTGAGACAGAACTACCCATCAACTGCGACAAGCCCTCTAAGGCGGAGATCAGGAAAGCCATCATGACACTGAGAAATGGGAAAGCTGCAGGGCCGGACGAGATACCAGCAGAAGCCATTAAAGCAGACACAGAGACAGCCGTCAACATGCTGCACAGCCTGTTCAGCAAGATCTGGGAGAAGGAAGAGGTGCCAGCCCAGTGGAAAGAAGGGATCGTCATCAAGCTGCCAAAGAAAGGGGACCTCAGGGACTGCAGCAACTACCGAGGGATCATGCTCCTGTCAGTGCCAGGCAAGGTTCTCAACAGAATTCTACTGGAGAGGATGAGAGAGGCAGTCGACCCCATGCTCCGAGACCAGCAGGCAGGCTTTCGCAGGAACAGGTCCTGCGCTGACCAGATTGCCAGCCTACGCATCATTGTGGAGCAGTCACTGGAGTGGAACTCCCCCCTCTACATCAACTTCATAGACTATGAGAAGGCCTTCGACAGTGTAGACAGAGAGGCCCTGTGGAAGCTGCTAAGGCACTATGGAGTTCCCGGGAAGATCATCTCCCTGATCCAGTGCACCTACCAAGACATGAGCTGCAGGATTGCCCATGCCGGCCAGTTGTCAGAAAGCTTCGAGGTGAAGACCGGAGTCCGCCAGGGATGCCTGTTGTCCCCGTTTCTCTTCCTCCTGGTCATCGACTGGATCATGAAGACCACTACAGCAGGCAGGAAAAACGGGATACAGTGGACACTCTGGACGCAGCTGGATGACCTCGACTTCGCGGACGACCTGGCGCTCCTGTCTCACAGCCACAGCCAGATGCAGGACAAGACTACGTGCCTGGAAGCCACATCAGCCGGAACAGGGCTCAAGATCAACAGGAAGAAAACCGAGCTGATGAAGATCAACACCACTGCCAACACACCAGTCACAGTCGGTGGAGAGCCCATCAGGGAGGTGGAGTCTTTTGTCTACCTGGGGAGTGTGGTTGATGGACAGGGAGGCACAGACCGAGACGTCACAGCCAGAATCGGCAAGGCAAGGGCAGCAATGGTCATGCTGAAGAACGTCTGGGCATCCAAAGTTGTCAGCATAAGAACCAAACTTCGCATCTTCAACTCCAACGTGAAGTCAGTTCTGCTCTACGGATGCGAAACATGGAGGACAACGAAGACGATGCAGCAGAAGATCCAGACATTTCTCAACACCTGTCTGAGGCGCATCTTCAACATCCGATGGCCAGAGAAGATCCGGAATGAAGAGCTGTGGGAGCGAGCGGGGCAGGAACCAGTGGCCAAGCAGATCCTGCGGAGGAAGTGGGGCTGGATTGGACACACCCTCAGGAAGCCAGCATCCAGCACCACACGCCAAGCCCTGACGTGGAACCCGCAGGGGAAAAGGAAGAGAGGCCGGCCTCGCAACAGCTGGAGGCGGGACACTGAGGCAGAGCTATGTAAGCAGGGGACCAACTGGACTGGAGTGGCAAGACTAGCCCAGAACAGAGTGCGATGGCGAAGGGTTGTCGATGGCCTATGCTCCACGTGGAGCCAAGGGCCTAAGTAAAGTAAGTAAGAAGGTACATAACATGGGCCGTGGGTATCAAATACACGCACAAACTTCCTTACATCATTACTCACAACGACGAGTTTCATTTATTCCAAAGTATAAACAATGGATACCGGACAGCAGCACCAGCCTCTGTATACAAAGAAAAATCAAGAAAACTTTATTTTACAACGGTAGAGGCAATTAACGTAAAACAGCCAATTTTCATATCTGCCGTTAGTAATATCTATTCTAGTAATGTCTATCTAAATAGAGTAATAGCCACACACACACACACACACACACACACACACACACACACACACACAGTCCCATGTACAGAAACAGGAACAAAACCGAAATAGCAATGACTCCATAGTTAAAAGAAGCTACGCTCAAATAAAGAACATTTAAAAAGCCATACCAGTTATTTCAATACATCAGTGTAGGGATGGGCGAAAATAAACTGTTGGAAGATTAAACATCGTGTGACATAAGATAATTATTTGATGAAGATAAAAGGTGGGGCTGTACTCCATTACAAGTCGTACACTCCAGGTCGTTGTGCACGTGAGGCGTCTGACAGTCAGAGACGGGTCGTTCGGTACGATTTTGTTCTTCTTGTTTGACATACAGGTTCTGATGGCTGTAACCCAAGCGCCGGATAACAACTTTCAAAATTGTTTACTGACGCCACAGAAAAACACGCAGTTCTCTGCTGGATAGTCCCACAAAATTGTTTACTGACGCCACAGAAAAACACGCAGTTCTCTGCTGGATAGTCCTACAAAATTGTTTACTGACGCCACAGAATAACACGCAGTTCTCTGCTGGATAGTCCTACAAAATTGTTTACTGACGCCACAGAAAAACACGCAGTTCTCTGCTGGATAGTCCCACAAAATTGTTTACTGACGCCACAGAAAAACACGCAGTTCTCTGCTGGATAGTCCTACAAAATTGTTTACTGACGCCACAGAATAACACGCAGTTCTCTGCTGGATAGTCCTACAAAATTGTTTACTGACGCCACAGAAAAACACGCAGTTCTCTGCTGGATAGTCCTAGTCTATACAATGTGCAAAACAGGATGATGGTGCCGGTAATATTGAAAATGGCAGACCCTCCCGCTGATTCGTCATAGAACAAATTCTATTTTCGCTAGAATAAGAAACGGAGAATAATACGGGCCCCTCAAGCACTCAAACACCTCTGGAGTTCTGATTGCCATTTTTGCTACGGGAGACCACAAAAGGGAGAATTTAGACGTCTTGGAAGGCCAGAAAAACACGCAGTTCTCTGCTGGATAGTCATAGTCTATACAATGTGCAAAACAGGATGATGGTGCCGGTAATATTGAAAATGGCAGACCCTCCCGCTGATTCGTCATAGAACAAATTCTATTTTCGCTAGAATAAGAAACGGAGAATAATACGGGCCCCTCAAGCACTCAAACACCTCTGGAGTTCTGATTGCCATTTCTGCTACGGGAGACCACAAAAGGGAGAATTTAGACGTCTTGGAAGTCCTAAATTCCTGCTGTGTATTTTGCGAAAGAAGCTACCAGTACATGTAGTACGGTCGTCTGATGACGCAGACAAAAGGAATCGCTTTCGCCATAAGATGTAGTTCGACCCTTTCGTGAAGACTCAGTCTCATTCGATTTCTGATTGACAGAAATAGCCGGATAGAGGTACTGAAAGAGACAGGCAAAGGAAAGCCCGTTGATAACCTTGGGAGGAATTCTGCATTTAGTCAGTGTTTGCGCGAGTCAGCACTAAGAGTCATCGTAGCAATTCCAAATGGCAAGCCCACACTTTTGACGTTCTGTACCGTCTAATACACAAGAAGCATATCATTAGCGTCACCACAGGGCACTAAAGTGTACTACGTCTTATAAAGTATAGCCTTCCTATCCCGTCTCCGTGAGCAGGGACTGTGAAACGAGCATATGCGAGTGGCAGCGGCGTAAATGCATCTGCCAGGAGGATGGTCATACCACGCGGCAAAAAGCGTGCGTCTCATAAATCATAAACTTAAAAAAACAATGTGTAAATGTTACTCTGGTGACCCGCGTATTTCCTCGGAGCAGCTCGATACTAATACAGATGATAATGATAAATAAATTATGATAAAAGATAACACTGTTACTGACCATGAAATGGCCATTATCGGATATTTTGGTGGCTTGGTAGGCGACGTACCTGACCCAAAACTGGTAAGCGACGTACCTTGTCAACAAAACTTTACACGACGTACCTTGTCAACAAAACTTTAAGCGACGTACCTTGTCAACAAAACTTTACGCGACGTACCTTCTCGCCAGTACTGGTACGCGACGTGCCTTGTCAACAAAACTGGTAGGCGACGTACCTTGTCACCAATACTGGTACGCGACGTACCTTGTCAACAAAACTGGTACGCGACGTACCTTGTCACCAGTATTGGTACGCAACGTGCCTTGTCACCAATACTGGTACGCGACGGGCCTTGTCACCAAAAACTGGTACGCGACGTACCTAGTCACCAAAACTGGTATGCCAAGTACCCCCTCGCGAGCGCCTCATTGTATGTATTTCAAAATCTTGTGTTTTCCGTGACCGTAACGACCGATCGCATTGTTTCAGATTTTGCGTCATAATGGCGAAAGCTACTTCAAGAGCTCGTATAGTTTTGGCGACAGTGTTTACGTCATGTACCTATGTCAGCACGGCGTACCTTGTCGCCAAATGAGTTAAGGCGCTGACCATTTAGTGTAACCCAGCGCCTAGGAATGCCTCCCACGTCGTATTCCCGTCGATGGCCGGTAAGTAGGGACAGGGATGGCATCCTGGATAATTCTCGGCACGGGGCGGTCATCAGCCGATGACTCTTCGCGCTGGGCAATCCCATCTGACTGCCTCTTCCAGCGCGGCTGAGCGGTTTTGGGCTGTCAACGCGTGGCCAGTTTGGGATCTCCTTCTGGGGCGGGAGGGGGGGGGGGGTCACAAAACAAGATCCCTCTGCGCAGACTGGGAGAGGGTGGATGGGTGTTTGGGGTTTAACGTCCTTTTCCACCACATAAGGGTGATATCAAAGACGGGGCAACGATGAAAAAGCCAGCACAAATATTTGGCCCCAGCCGGGATCGAACTCACGACCCGAGCATGGGATACGCGGGGGAAGATAACGGTGCATCTCACATCCAGGGACAGAGATCTTAAAGGCTAATGCTACTATTTTCATGCTCGCAGATCGTTCGGAGCTGTTTTCATGGTATATATTATCACACAACTTAAACACCTGGACAGTTACTGGGTCTGTAATGCTGGCACTGAGCGACCAGAACGTACTCGATGACGCGGCGACCACACTGAGCGCTCCGGTAGTGTCACAACAGTCGTAGAATTTGAATATCAATGTTCGACCGCTCGCGCAAAGTGTAAAACAACACTGTACCGCACCAAGAGCTGTACTAGTCATTTAAGAAATAGTATTTCAAGTGTACAGGAGCACTCCAGAGCAAAACTGTTCCAAAACACGCTGGCTTAGAAAAGATGGAATCAGCCCGTTTCAGAGTAGATCTTGTATTATCCTGGGGGGAGGGGGGGGGGGAGGAGGGGGCGAAGATGTCTGTTGCCCTGTCTTTGGGGGAGGGGCGGGGGGGGGGGGCGGCTGTGTTGTTTTGTCATAGGCAGTATGTATATTGAAAGCATATGTATGTTTGTGTGTGTGTATATATATGTATATGGCTTAGGGCTATCTGTACATCTGTGCTGTCTATCTGTAACTGTTTCTGCTATGCAAATATGTCTTCGTTGTCTGTAAGTTCACAAATATGTGTGTGAAAAAAGAGGAGAAGAATAGGGGGGGGGGGGGAAGATCTCGTATTATCCGAATTATTACTGTGTCTGAATTGATTCTTTCAGCAGAAACATGCTGTAATCGCATGATAAATTTAAAATCGCCGGAACTGTTTCAGAGACATCGCAGTAACACACACACACACACACACACACACACACACACACACACACACACACACACACACACACACAGATAATTATGCCGCTTGCATCATGAATAATGATGTCTACTTATAATCACTCAGAAACACTGCCCGTGTATTCTATCTCTTCTTCTGTCTTAGCAAATCTGTGCCAAGCTCCTTACATCATGATGCTGTCCTTTGAACGACAATTGAGTAACAGTTATTATGCGTCACCACAATCGTGATCATCCAGTTCGGCCGATACAATCTGCGCGCATGTTAGGAAAACTGGTCAGCTATAACTGCAGTTTAACTCCTTCCTGGTCGCTTTTGTCTTTGGCTACATGATTTAAAAAAAAAATAAAAAAATGAGCGCATCAAGGGATACAAAAAAGGGTGGGTGGGTGGGTGTTTGGGAGTTTAACGTCTTTTTCCAGCACACACGGCTGATATCAAAGACGGGGCAACGAGAAAAAGGCCAGCACAAATATTTGGCCCCAGCCGGGATTCGAACTCACGACCCGAGCATTGAAAGTCCAACGCTCTACCAGGGATACAAACAAACACACACCCAACAACACCACACACACACACACACGAAAGCACGCATGCACGCGCGCAAAACGCACAAAGCGAGTATGCAAACACAATCCTTCATGGTCATGGAAAGCAGTTAATAAGTTGGGTGCAAACTGCAAAGCAGGCTGTAAGGAACACCTTTCAAAAAGGCGTGTCCTGTGTCACTAGTTACATGAGTTTTACCTCGCCGACGCCGCACGGCTTTGCGAAACCCGAAGCCTGTTACGATCAAAGAACATCACATGTAAACAAGCAAGTCTATCCTCTCTGTTCCGGGTTTCTAGCCGGGGAGAGTTTAAAAAAAGCGGGGTATACTTACCGCTGGAAACTGATTCACTTGAAGCTAGATCTTGTTCTGAATAACCTGAGGTGCGGCGAACATTTTCGTAACGATCCTAAGTCTTTCGAAGGAGGACAGTAAAGGGTCAGCTAACTTCTAAGACTGATTCTACACGTACAACAAAATCGACATAGAAAAGGGCAGACAGGTTGTTTGTGTCGTGCACAATGTCAAGATCCCCCGGCCCCCTTTCTTTCTACCTCTCAGATTCCACTTGAATCTGGACGGTCACGACACGTGTAGCTTTTTCCCGTTAAAGCTTAATTGCTTCCGGGAGCACGAGCCATGTTTTGTACGAATCACATGACTGAAAACCTGATCCGGTGTTGCGAAACAAGCAAGCAGGTAAGCGCGCGCGCGCGCGCGCGCACGCACACACACTCCGCAAACACTCATCAACTCCAAAACACAAGAAAACAGAAAAAACAATAATCAAACTAAACCAAAAACAACAACAACAAAAACAACAAAAAACAAAACAACCAACCAATCAAACATCAACAACAAGAACAAAATACACGCGCGCGCGCGCGCGCACGCGCACACACACACACACACACACCCACACCCGGAGGAAAACAAACTAACTCCCCCCCCAAAAAAAACAAAAAAAAACCAACAACAACAACAACAAAAACTTAAAAAACAAAACCAACAACAACAAACCACATGGGACGATTCTGGTAGAAAAGTTTGATATTTGCAAATCCTACAACTCCCCCACCTTTCATCCCCTAAAGCATACGCATCAAACGCCAGTCCTGTTTGACCACCCACCTCCACACCAATAATACACCACGCCACCATGCAGCAGCTGACTGACTCGACAGTCGGCACACCACCATCGGCTACGTCGAGCTTACGTACCTACTCAAACGCGTGCGGTGCGCATGCATGGACTGCGAAAGCCGGCCGGTCGGTCTGTGTGTGTGTGTGCGTGCGTGCGTGTGTGTGTGTGAGTGTGGGAACCATCAGACTCTCGCGGGATCACTAACTTGTACAGCTCCGGTCTGCTCGACTCAGCTACGGCTCGGCTAACGTCGATCAGTTTGTCTTGATCGATCTCAAAACTTGCCTGGACCTTTCACACTCCCAGGGTGTCGCTTGAGCCCGCAGTGGACGTATCCAGTAACGTCAATGTGACATCTCAATACGTCAAACCCAGTGCTCCCAGTCAAGTGTCTCTAATACGAAAAGATATACCTTTCCAAACTTGCGTATACCTTTCACACGCCGCAGGTTGTCGTTTGAACACAGCAGTGGACGGTATCCAGTAACGTCAGAGTGACTATTGAAGTGACAGCTGGAGCGCTCAACTTGGTTTTGCTGAAGTTTACATGAACTGCCAAGTGTTTGCAGTACTGGGAAATGCGGTGTACATATCAAGTGTCGTCAGAATGACTACTGAAGTGACAACTGAAAAGCTGAACTTGGTTTTGCTGAAGGTCTGATGAAACTGTCAGGTGTTCCCAAAACTGGGTGGAAGATGAAAAGCGGATACAGGTCTTTGTGTTTGAAAACTCTAGAAAATTCGGGAGATCTGACTTTACAGTGGTGCCTGCTTACGTCACGTTTTCACAACAAGCGTTCTGACTCACACCGTTGTCACGGAATCCCAAAGTAAGTAACTTTGTGCGTGTAATCTTTGTTTAAAACTACGAGAATCACTGTCGTCTATTTTTGACTGATTGCTTTTCCTCATGATTACCTGAACGACCCCAAGGTCCAAAACAAGCATGTTGACTCAACATACTGTGGGCAAGTCTGGGTAACTTAAATGAAGCCGGTTTCTGTTTGAAGTTATTCTTGACTTGTTTCCAGGAAAGGCAAATGTAAATTGCAAACCCAGGTCAGAGTCTGAGGAAAAGCAAATGTAGCTACCGTTAGAAGAAACACGGAAACACTGGCTTAAGTGTCCCTTTCATCCCACATGAACAAACTCCTGTTCTTTTGTTTGCTTTTATTTTTCGTTTGTTGTGATTATTCTGCTTTATTGCATTTTGTCTTGGTGCTTTTATGCGCATGACAATAAAACCTTGAGAAACTAAAAAAAAACACAAAAAACTGACTTATGTGGAGATGGAGAATACAAAGGGGCAATTGGATCCGCAGGCTAAAATGAGATCAAAGTACATTTTCTGGTGCAATTTCCACTCCGTCTCCAGCCTATTTCTGGTGCCACAGGGGAGATTAACAACAGCAGCACAACAAAGTGAAATGTTTTAATGGCGAACGATGAGTACCTCAGCACCTTGCACTCAGTCCCTGCACGGACCACGAGCCTGCAATGCCGGTGGGCAGGGCCAATTAAAGGCGCTAATTCTAAAATGTCCAGGCTTCATACCTCTTGGTTTGGAGCAGACGCGCTCCTTAGTGCTCAAGTTCTCTCCAAATAGTCTAGCTTATCTGTTTTATAATTCATACTCTGAAAACTTGACGGTGTCGCAATTGCCTGTGGTGGCGCGTACGTCTCTAACATATTTCAGATCTCGTAGAAGAGATGGAATGCAGGAAACCTATCCACAGATTACATTCGGACCGTGTAATCCTCCTAACAAACGGACAAACCAACCAACCAGCTAACCAACCAACCGACTAACCAACCAACCACAAAAACAGCAACAGCCGTACTGTTCCTCAAAACACCCACTCACCCATGCAATCAACAAAACTTACACGATTTCACACACAGCCAGCGTAAGCCCACACAAAACGGCTGAGGTTAAGTGAAATGCGGTTATAGCCATAATGCTAACAGTAACACGCATGAACACTTGTATACTTCATCACCAGAGCTGACTGCCAGACGAAACCAAAACGCATATGCAACACCGAACCTCCTCTCATCGATACAGGCGATGCCTTCCTCTTGGACGATTGCTATCCCACGCCAACTATTGGCAGGCAGGAAATGCGTTCATGAATCAAGCAGAAAAATCCAAAGGCGTCATACGAGATTGGAAAAGGAACACAGGAGAGGCGGTATAACGCTGATGCACGATCCACAAACAACATTTAATAGCTTCAAACACGTGAGTTCCACCACAAATGCAGGAACAGGCGGACGTACAGAAATATTAAAAAGAAGAGAAATCACCTTTCGCTTTCAAGCCTTGCAGAAACTGACGAGAGAGAGAGAGAGAGAGAGAGAGGGAGAGAGAGAGAGGAATGTCGGAATTTCAAGAATCCCCAACCTCACTCCAACACCCCCAACTCTCCCACTCCTCTACACAAATCAGAATGGCAGGACGAACGAACGAATTTTATTTCACAACAGAAAAGATTTGCCCATACATTGGTCAATGTTCAACCTGCCTTTGCTACAAGAGAGAACGAACGAACGAACGAAACTTTATTTTACAAGATTAGGCACACAGACCTATCTTACATCTTGTCCTTGCTAGGCTACTATATACAAAGTAAGTTCCAACTATGTAGAGCACACACACACACACACACACACACACACACACACACACACACACACACACACACACACACACACACACACACACACACACACACGACTATGCATACATACAAGTACATCAAGCAGTATGAACAAATGACCAATATGTACATTAAGAACAGTAGGGGGAAAACCATAGGATGTGATAAGTGAGCAATGCAAATAAACCTTGAGGGGATGTTTTTTACCAAAATAAATAAATAAATAAATAAATGAATAAATAAACCAACCAACCAACCAACCAACCAAACAACAACAACAGCAAAACCCCAAAACAACAACAACAACACGTAATGTGAATAAGTATTGTTGTTTTCCTTCCCCCAAATACAAAATCATACAGAGTATGGTCGACAGAGAGAGAGAGAGAGAGAGAGAGAGAGAGAGAGAGGTGTCAGATGTAGAGAGATCTGCCTGAGCGAAGGATGCGCTCTAAAAGCTTTTGTGGAAGAAGGTCGTCACTGTAACGGTATAGATGTCTCTACGTGCACACTTCCCCTGAATGATCCGTGACGAAGACGGACAAACACCAACGGGTCAACCTCATTGTCACTCATCGTGTTCGACGTCTGGAACATAGCTTGAGTTAAAACCTTAGCTTTAACTTTACATGAATTGCTATAGGTTTTGTTGTTGTTGTATTTCTTTCGAGTCTTGGGCGACACTAGCTTAATCGTTCTCCATCGAATTTGAATACTGGCTGTCTAGCGGATTTACGACTATGCCACAAATGTGACTGGAGACAGCCCTAGCGGGCAGGACATGGAGGAGAGGGACGGCTACACCGCAACGGAATACTATTCAATTCAGACATACTGAAAAGTCGGCCACATCTGATCCCCCCCCCCCCCCCCCCCCGTGACTGGACGAACAAGGTACGCAGGCACGCCAACTTCGGAGTACCAAGGGATAACGCGTATCGGGCGATTTGTTACTCCTGCGAAGTCCTCTTCGATCTCATGCCCTATGTACAACCCGTACTGCGAGCGCAACGGACAAACCTGCGTGCTACTCAGCTACTGCAGCCGCGCGACAGCTTCACATTACACTGCAGAGCGTTGAAAGTGAAGATGAGCAGTTAGCCTACACGGTCGTCGCGAACAATGGTGTAGCAATTAGACGTATTGAAGACCCACCTCAAGAAACTGGATACGACGCATCCGAGCAGTCACTGCCTTCAGCGGTCCATTAGTGCTCGCCTGAGATGCAAGAGGAGTTCCTCGCAGAGCACAGAGCTGATTAAAGGTTTAAAAGGTCGACTCCCCACCCGACTGTATACGGATTTCTTGGGACATTACTTGATTCGTCTCCTAATAAACATTAGGGGCGGTCGGTGGTCTAGTGGTCAAGAGACCTGTCACCAATGCGAGAGGTCAGGGATTTGAGCTTCACTCGGGGCAAAGAACTTTTCCATCTCGTATGTGGCACCGTTCATTCGGGCCGATCGTCGGGGGTTCTCTCGGTGTACTCCGGCTTCCTCCCGTTCTGCTTTGGAAATGTTCATGTTCAGCCCACCAAATTTGAAATATAAATGCAATTCTAAATTCCGAAATTTAAATACCTGAGCTGACCCTTCGCACCATGTGATTGTAATGTGTTTATGTCCGAGTGTGACAGAATGCGTGTGATTCACGAGAGCGTGCGTGTTGGGTTCAGTTCGCGGCGCTTTGAGCCGATTCGCGAAATTGGGTAAAGCGCCTGTACAATACTCATTATTATTATTAAACAGGTCTGTTTCGAAACAATCGGAACGTGACCAATGTCTAGTCCTACAAAGTCCGTCTAGACAAATCCCAAATCCCAAGTGTTTTCGAAACACTGGGAAGAGACCAAAAGTGTCTCAGTATAGCTACATTATGTAGACCGATTACGTACCAAGGACGGTTTGAATAATCGACGTAGTCACCAGTTTAGAAGTGGCCGTACAGCATACGATATTTGTGTCAACAGATGCACTGCGGTAGGCGAAATCTCAAATCTGCACGGATAACCGCGAGCCGAATTAAGGGGTGCACGGATAACCGCGAGCCGAATTAAGGGTTGTGTGTGTGTGTGTGTGTGTGGGGGGGGGGGGGGGGTTAAGTTCCAAACTGTTCTTTTCGAGTAGTTCCTACACAAGCTGGACAGCCGTGCTCAAGATATTCCTTTCACCTTCTTGCGACCCCCCACAGCCGCGTCACATTCCTAATTAATTGTTGGCTTCAACCGAAAGCGCTAACAACGATTCCATAGTCCTGGAGAAAGCGAGTGTTTCTCATTTATTACTGCTGCGCAGGCGTGTGCCCGTTTCTCAGGTCATGTAGGTCATAACGCGGGACCGCTAACTGAAGGCCACAATTGTAACGCTCACTTGAGTTTATGGAGTAGATAAAGAAAGGGATGGTGGTCAGGGTTGATAGCAAAGCCGAGGAAGCATGCGGGAGGCGATGAGGTGAAATGAGTGAGGGAGGGGAGGAAAAAAAAGCGGTCGAAGATCGCAGTGTGGGCCTGTTCTATTTTCTTATTGTCTGAAGCCCTGTCAGTAGTGATGGGAGTCCACGATGTGATATGTGTGTAACTCAATCATATCCAGTGCACGGCTAGTACAGTTCAGAACACAGCCCGGCGAAAAAGCACGTGCTCTCTAGTGTTTCGTGGGCACGCAGGCAACCTCAGTTCTACGCTGGGTTATTCGGGCTGAGCTTTGACCTGAGTACAGCAGTGAGTTCTGATCTGACGCGGCCGTGGTGGCTAACGGCACAGTTTCCGAATGTACATTTTCGAATAAGGCAATGTACATCTTCGGATAAGCATGATAACCTTTGACACTCAATCCTCGCCTGCCTTATCTGTCCTTGACCTGATGGATAAGAGCCGCGATTTCAATCCCTTTCTGTTGGAAAATGATCAGTGTAGCCAATAAACACTTTTTTTTTTTTTAAAGTATCATAAAGTCTTATATACTATAAAAATGGGCAAAAGTGGCCACCCTCTTGCACCATGTCTCAAGTTTACGTTACTGATGAAAATCCGATTGAGCATCTTGAAATACATTCTAGCATCGACTGGCGTCGTGAAAAGGTTGGTAAGAAACATGGATGACAAAAATGTTTTAATACTTTAAATTACAAACACATTCCATAAAAATTCCAAACCACACCTTTTTTTTTTTTTTTTTTTTTTGTTGCAATGTGTTTTTTGACGGGGCGATAGTACTACACCTGCTGCATAATATGATGCGCTGGTCAAAATGTTCACTTATTCTGACTGATGGTTTGAAGACTTCCTTGAACTGTTTTGACAAACTAATAGCAGCGATGAAATGTGTTGACAGTGCCACGTTCAGACAGCGGGAATTCACCGATTTACGTCCGCAGTGTACAATGTACTACCATCACTATCACTGACTACAGACCATACATCCTTCCCTACAGCCGGCAGATTTTCATACTACGGGCGGTACCATTTTGACAAGCGATCAAGGCTGTTAATGCCACGTTAACGTAGTGAACAATTTTTCTCTATAATCACGCCACCAAATTCCAAACGTTCCGAAGCACTGCACGCAACACGTGTTAAATGTGCACACTTTGCTACCAGGAAGGATCTTCTGGGTATTTCACGTTAAAGGGATGAGTTCCTTTACACATATGTACGGGTGAGTGAAATGCCACTGAGTTCTGAGTTTATAAAATTTTCTTGCATCGCCCTGAATCTGGATTCAAATTCGAGAGCCTTCTCGACTGTGCCCCCCCCCCCCCCCCCGAAAAAAGAAAAAAAAGAAAAAAGAAATGTATAGCAGTCGAGCTGAGCGTCGCATAAAACCTAACTTTATGTGCTTTCAATCTCCAACCAGTATAACATGACGGCAAACAAACATGTCATGACCTTGGACCAGCGCAGGGTAGGTGGACACTGAGTTTCAGAAACTGACCATCCCGCCATGTGCTATCGACAGACCTACTAGTAATACTGACAAATCCTGGCAAACGCCAGTCATCCTGTCAGTCCAGTCTCTTGGAATTTAGCAACGCGAGTGGTGCATGTGGCCTCTCGCTAACCCGGAGACAATCCAACTTGTCTACTGCACTTGCCATCGCGAATACTACTACTACTACTTGTATTTTCCCGGAAAAATTGTACTCCTGAAATAGCCTTTAACAGTGCAAGGACCTATCTATTTTCAGGCCACAGAAAATAACGGCTGACCCATATGTACGGTGGAGTCAAATAATTATTTGAACATCGAGTATGAATATTTAAAAGGAGTTCTTTTGTCATATTTCTCCTGTCCATTAAAAAAATGATTCTCTTGCCTATTCAGAATTTGCAAAGTTTCCCCAAGTGTCCGGTGTCTGTCCGACCACACATCTACACATCTCCCGTGTTTTATTTTGTCAACATCTGTTGTGCAATAGCTAATTTACAAAGAAAATCGGCTTAAGTGGAGAATCCGGGATTGCAGAAAGATAGGGCGTTGGACTTTCAATGCTTGGGTTGTGTGTTCGAATCCCGGACGGGAGGCAAATATTTGTGCTATTCGGCTTTTTCCATAATGTCAAGTTGTTGATATCACCCGTATGTGGCGGAAAAGGACATTAAATCCCCAAACATAAACACCCACCCACCCCGATTTTCAGTGGTCATCAGTCCTGTCCTGATTATCTTGGCAATGTCAAGGCCCCAAAGCAGTATGTCGACAGAAGTGTACACGCTTCTCAGAGTATTTTCACTTCTAGACCGGACTGTCGTTCCTCCTCCTCCCCCCTCCCCTCACACGCTCGCGCGCGCGCGCGCACACACACACACACACACACACACACACACACACACACACACCGGTAGAGGACTCCGAAACTAACACGGGAGAGTGAGAACACACGCGCGCATGAGAGAGAGAGAGAGAGAGAGAGAGAGAGATTGCTTTACGATAATACATTCAACAGGAATTTTCCAATCTGCACTACGGTCTTAAAAGCACACTAGCTATATTACGCCTATATATTATATTCAGTCTGTTCTATTTTGAACAGAAACGAGAGTGACGGTAATTCTATCTCATTGATTTTACACGCACCTTCAATTTTAAAGCGCAGCTGCCTAAAGTGTTTTCAAATCGGAGCTAATTCAATGATTAACAGCAGCGTATCTCCGCCGGGAATCACCTACGTAGGCGTATACATAAAGGGATTCCAGCTCTCGCAAAGCTTTCTATGACGTGAGCTTGGCCTTGCCACCGGCAAACATTTTTTGTTGTTGCTCCTTTTCTTATCAAAGGCAGAGAGAGGAGATTACAACGTGCTGGCAGAACGACTCCACGGTACTGGGCGGTCAAAACTCAGCCACGGCTCCTGAGCTGGGTATACGGACTATGGGGTTTATACCCACAGGTGTAGTGTGGATTAAAAGCTTCTAATGTGCAAGAGGATAAGACGTACTCGTAGGTAAGACAATCTGGGGTGGAATATACACGTGCCTGAGTGTACTTCGCAGAAGGTCTTTTCGCAGAAGGCAAAAACACTCGTCAGTACTCGACCATGCATGAGTATTGGACTGAAAGGATATACTGCTGACCAACGGAACAAAGGAACGTTTAATTCTCACTGCACATGGAGTGTGAGCTGGGAGACCAAGGACTACATTCAGAAGTGCTCAGGTAAAGTTACAAACGCAAAGGAAAAAGACATAATTATGTCGCGTTTTCGATTTGTAGCAACACCGTTCGCCTTTATGTTCAACTGCTCATCTATATATCGTTCGCTCGACAGCTCAAGTCGATCAAATATTTCACCCGGGCGTCAAAACCCCGTACATTACAAGACAGAAGCGAAAGTCGGCAGGACCACAACTGCAAGACATGAACAAAGTCTGTTTTGTGCATCAACAAAGGCCGAGTTACTTCTGCATCGAACACCATAAACTGTTCATGTTGCGTTGCCACGCTGTTGACTGTCCATACGCATGTTTCTATTGGGTTAGTTTGTTTGGCTTTTATTTAATCGATCTGGCAAACCGGTTGTTTGTTTTCCGCATCTGCTGTCATTCTCTCGTTACGAACGCACGGGTGCCATTTTCTAGCTCATTACCCACGTAACTGCCTCGTTTGAACAAGTATCTGTGGCCACAGGTTGGAAATGCCCTGTAAAATAATACTAACCACGGGTGGGTGAATGGGTGGGTGTTTCTGGGTTTAACGTCCTTTTTCACCACATGCGGGGGTGATATCCAAGACGGGGCAACGATGAAAAAGCCAGCACAAATATTTGGCCCCAGCCGGGATACGAACTCACGACCCCAGCATTAGAAGTCCAACGCTCTACCATTCGGCCACCCCGGTTCCCCATACTAATCACGGCCTTTGGTTTCAAAATATTGAGAAAAAAAATGTTAACTAGGGCCACAAAAGAATTTCCCTGATCCGTTCAAAAATACATTCAAGGGGCTAAAGCTACCATGTTTTCTTTCGTGGTATCTATCACCACATCAGTTAGACACCTGGTTAGTGACAGCGTTTGTAATGCTAGCACTGGCCCAACAGAAGCGTACTCGAGACCCGGCGACCAAACCGAGCGCTCCAGTGGTGTAACAACAGTCGTAAAATTTGATTGTTCAACCGCTCGCGCGAAGTGTTGTATATATATTGTATCGCATTAAGAGTTTTTCGAGCGTACGGGCTCCGTCACGAGCGAAACTGTTCCAAAACATACGTTGGCTTAGCAAAGACGGAATTAGCCTGTTTAACGAGCCGCAGTAATAATGACTTCACTAGTTGTTGTTTGTTTGCAGGTTTCAGTGTCCTTGTCATGTTATGACATAAACACGAGGAAAACCCCAGCATTTTGGTGTGTGTGTGTGTGTGTGTGTGTGTGTGTGTGTGTGTGTGTGTGTGTGTGTGTGTGTGTGTGTGTGTGTGTTTTGTCGCTCCAAGTCGGTCGGTATTTGAACTCATGACCCTATCGCTGACAGTCCAAAGCATCCAAGCTTCCCGGTGATGTTTCTAACATGCTTAACTTAGTAAGAGCCAAAGACTGGCACTAGTGACAGACCACAGATTTGGTTTTTTTTGTTTTTTTTTGGTTTTTTTTTTGCTGCCCCAACTCTTTTACCGGTTCCAGTGGTGTTCCTCCCAGGTCATGGGTGGAATCCAAGGAGGGCTCGAAAGTTGAGACAATTTTTATTATTATGCATGATGATGGAGATGAGGATGATGGTAAGATGATGCTATGGAGGTCCGTGTGGTTTGGGACTGCGGGACAGGGCCGCATTCCACGCTTCCTGTCATAAATATCCCGGCATTGACCAGGCCCGGGAACTACGGCACCTGCGGTGCCGGCCGTGTAATCATCCACATCATAAGACGTGTCATACCAAGGGAAGCACCCCCAAAGTCGCACCCGTGAAGTGGGTAAATCTCGGCTGTGTGGCAACAGCCTCCCCATTGGGCCCATAGCACACCCGCTCTGGGTAGGAGCCGACCTAGGTAGGAAAAATCCCGCTTGCCTCGGCTGGGATTCGAACCCGGGTCTCCCGGTCCATGGTCCGAAGTGCTAACCACTACACTACGGGGGCCAGATTTGTTTTTAGAGGGAAACCCCTAGACGGAAGCGAGAAAAGTCTGGCACTTTCATGGGGAATTAAACAGCGATGCACTGTGTGCATGATGTACAAAATGCAAAAAGACCCCCCCCCCCAAAAAAAAAAAAAAAAAAAAAAAAAAAAATGAAAATAAAAATAAAAAAAATTAAATAAATACAAAAATAAAATAAAAAAATAAATTAAAATAAAATAAAATAAAAACAAAAAACAAACAAAGAAAGAAACTAAAAAAACACACAATTAAACAAACAAACCCCTCCAAAAAAACAAAACAAAACAAAACAAAAAAGCACAAAACAACAACAAATCAAAACAAGAACAAAAAAACAAAACAAAAACAAACCAATAACAACAAAACACAAACAAACAAACAAACAAACAACCAAAAACCCACCCAACCAAACAAACACCTCCCCAAAAAACAACAACAACAAAAACAAACAACAACCAACCAAACAAACAAACCCAACAAAACTATAAAAAAAAAAAAACAACAACACCCGCGGTACAGCAAGTCGGAATCGAGCTGTATAAGAAGAGAATGTACGTTAACTTGCATTGCCTGCGTTGCTCAAGAGGACCAGCATGAGTAAAACTTTGTGCAGGCACCTGACCCCCCCCCCCCCCCCCCACCCTAAACCTCACCCCCTCCTCTGACAACACGGAAACGATGTCTTTTCGCCAGTAATGAAAGGACAAGCTGTTGCCACGGTGTACATACTCATAGTTTATGTTGTTGTTGGTTTTGTCGTCGATCCTGGGTCATCTCATCCCCTTGGACCAGAGGCCGGTTGCGTGTGTGGCCGTTTTTCAGTACCCTTCCACGTGGGCAGCCAAACTCCTTCTTCGGAGAATTTTATCTCTGTTGCCAGACAGTCGCAGTTGTTATGTTGGGAGTGAGTGAGTGAGTTTTTAGGGCGTAACGCCGCGCAAGCCACAAACACTACTTCGCGGCGGAGTGTGCCCGCACTACTTGAAAAAAAAAAAATGTAACGTTGGACAACTGATGCAAACTGGTCTACGGAGCAGTGTAAACCTAGGGCATGCAGGAGACGCTGCACCTAACAGACTGAGGCACTGAAAAACAACCCAGACCAGGCATCTGAGAGCCAAACAGAGATCCTCTGACGTTGCCCAAAGGTAAGCAAATCAGCCCTCATCCACCTCAAAGACACTCGCCCAGCCAAGCAGCCAAAGACACATGCCAGGAACAACTTGTCCTTAAGGGCCAAAAGCATTAGGACGTAAAGCAAGCTAATGATGATGATGACGCTGCACCTTCATGCTAATTTATCGAACGCCCGTTACTAAAAAGCGCAGAAAACAAATAGCAATTAAAACTGGGTAAAATCAGGCAAGCCACTGGAGAAGGAAACTAAAATTCACTTTACACTACATAACTGTACGTGTATGAACAAGCTTGGTATCTTGCAAAGCAGTTAGAGAAGGGAGTTGGCATTCGCCTTACACTACATAACTACGTGTACAAGCTTGGTATGAGCCAGCCACTGGAGAAGGAAGCTAAACTTCACTTTACACTACAACAATTAGGAAAATTTACAACCGCAGTAATTACTGCAATGTTCACAAACATAGGACACCGTGCTCGTGAGCAGTATGCCACAGAAGTTTTAACCATCCAGGCAGATCCGTCCGAGAAAACCTGCCAGCGAGAAGGAAAGATGCCTCCAGGAAATGCCAACACAAACACAATGGTAAACTCCTTATCCGACCCAAGAGCGGGGATTACGCAGGTCATGACCTCTGAAGTTGAACTCGCACGCCAAATTCCGTTTTTCTTTCTCCACAATAAACACTGCTGTACAAAGTACAAGGGCCACTTCCCTTTTCTAGATCACAAATACCAGGATCCGGCAAACACCTTGACGGAAGGTTGGGCAGAGAGAACGCTTCTTAAACACTAAACGGTGCGGACAAAGCAGCAACAACAACACCTGTTTGTCTGCTTGTTTGGATTCTTTAAACGTTTTCTGAAGGATATATCAACCTCATCTACAGACTCTAAGGTCAAGGCAAAACCGTATACTTAAGAAATCCCAGATCTAGGCTTTCCAATACAGAGACGGCCTTGGTCAGCTACGGGTAAGATTGATGAACAACATAGCCAGTCAATGGGCCAGAGACCGATGAGGCTGGTCTGATGGAGCCGCGGGAAGGAAAAGGGCGATAAAGCATCCGTATAGCAACTCTTTGACAAGCGAGGCAGTTCTAGATCAGCTGTCGCTACCTTGTTCTTCTGGAATGGGACTGCTGAGGATTAACACCCAGAAGCAACAGACACTGACAGAAGTGGTTGTCGATGTTGCTGTTGCTTTCAAAATCCTTTTTCTCTTCCAGATCTTGGGGGTCTTGAAACTGAACGAGCTGGAGTAACAAGCACTGTTTCTTATATACTGTCTATGAGAATGGTTTGGTTTGCTTCACTTTGTTGGCTGGAACGCCCATTTCCTCTTTCACGACACCAACAACGGCCAACCCAATTACTCGGCTACCAGTTGGGAACCTGCAGTGACCGTCCAATTTTGTACCAGCTCGGCCGTCTCACCTCTCCCTTGGGATTGCCGAGGTGAGGTGAGGAGAGATGGGAGGGGCGGGCACGGATGAGGGGCGGGAGGATGGGGGGGGGGGGAGGATGCTTGGGATTTTACCGACAAAAAATACATCTACCACCGACATATCAATACTTCGGTATACTTCGTAGAAAAAACACTACGTTTACAAGTTACCCATAATAATTATGCTGTATTGTACTTTCTGTGCCACCGACCTTTAACCGCTTACACCTTATTAGTTTAATGCCGGGATTAAGCAAGGATTTGGCCCCCACGAGGAGAGAGCTTTACCTGGCACTGTTGGGCCAGTACCTACCCTGCAGTTTCTCCATACTGACATCTTAGCAAAGGACTCATTAGAGGCCACACTGCCCGGGGAATCGTGAAACGAGTTTATTCCCCTCCGCCTCGCCTCCAGTGTGTCAACATAAACGGTAGAAAACGGATTACAGCACTGGCGCGCGTCAATTAGGGAAGGGGGAGGGGGGAGGGGGGCTAAAAAAAAGCGTAGGTTACGCTTGCTTACAACGGCAGTGTGACGCCAAGAAAAACCTGCTGGGGTCAGGGAATGTAAGGTAGATCACGACTTCATTTATTTTTAAGGCCCCTCGGAACTGGTTTGGTAGTATGTAGCATCGTACCACTTAAAACACAGTGCAGTTATAGCTTAAAGGCCGTTCTTAACCGGGCGAACCACCAGTCCGGCGAACTTGTTCGGCGAACTGTGTATTGTATACGAACAGGGCGAGCGAGCACACGTACGTAGTTCCAGAGGTTCGGCCGAACTAGTTCTCTTTCTTAACCGACCGTTAATGATATGCATACGTCATCGCCCGAACAAGGCGGACTCGGAAGTTGAGGCAATCGTAAACAACCAAAATGGCCGCCTTCGTAGATCGAGACGACGAGGCATTTGCGGTAGTTATCGTTTTGAGTGAACTCTTGGAAGCCGAGGAAGAGGAGAAAAGAGGAAAACAGCGCAAGAGAGGGAAATGTCAAGTGAGTCGATAGCCGCCATGCCGTCCGCCATTTTCATCAACTTTGTACATGCGCACAACAGCTCCCCCCGAGCAACCAATCAGAGCGCAGGATCGGCCAAAGGATCGCGAGGGTTCCCACGACACGCTGTGCAGACCTCAAACCTAGTTCGGCGTACCTTTCGAACCAGGGTATGCGATGAAGTGTTCGGTCGGTTAAGAAACAACATGCGCGAATCTAGTACTCTTCGAACCTAGTTCGCGAACCCAAAGTTCGCCCGGTTAAGAACGGCCTTAACACAGGCCAAAACGCAAGCCAGAAAGCACAGCGTCTGATCACCCGCGCCGGCACGGCTAAGTTCCGGGACGTTGCAGTTCTCGTTCGCACGGCCAGCAGGCGTCAGAGTATTGCACTCAGAGCTCTATTAACCTTAGGATAAATTGTTTTCGAGCGTGCAGGCGCATCCACAAGCACAACTGTTCGGAACAAAATTTGTCTTTTGTAAAACCAAGTCACCATTGAAGTGGTGCCTTTAAAGCATCTGAAAAGCAAAACTTTATGGAGGCAGTTTTCGTCAACAAAATTAACCTTATCGCTTTCACAGCCCTGTGACATCTAGGGCCACCTGCCAGAAATTCTTCACATGAATCCAAAGCAAAGGGAAGAGACTCCGGCACGGATTCATTAGAGCTGAAGCGGTGACGTTACTTCCCTAGCTGTCTACGAAACATCAGCAGATCAGATCACGTTTATAGAGACCGGGATAAAACATTTTATTTCTACTGAAAACACAGCTTAGAGGGAGCTTGCCAATGCCGCGATAGGAAGCCGTGGCACTGAGATAAACAGTTCGATGGCGATTTCAACAATGACTCCAGTTGTTGCTGGGTCGACCTGGTAGTTGATAAACACTATCGTAAACATCTCTCTCTCTCTCTCTCTCACACACACACACACACACACACACACACACACACACACACACACACACACGCCAATCGCAAAACAAACAAAAAAAACAAAAAAAAACAGTGTGCGTGTATGTCTTGTTACATTCCGCTATTTATTGTGTTTTCGGCCGAAACCGGAAGAAATCTCAAAATCTCCGAAGTGAAAGTCTGTATGACCAGCGTAGAGCAAAACGACGGATATATTTTGCCATTGTCAACAGAGCTTCAGGGCGACATCAGAAAGGCTCTAAATACAGATCGAGAGAGGAATACAACAAACTAAATGCACTCGGCAAATTAGCTCTCCTAAGGGGACAAACTTTTAATAACAAAATACGACTACACAGAGAGAGAGAGAGAGAGAGAGAGAGAGAGAGAGAGAGAGAGAGAGATAATGACAATAATCTTATTTTCCAACGGTAAAAGTTTTGGCATAAAAGTTAATACCATGTTGGAACTTGCAGTTGTTAAACTTCGGAAATATGAAGGGGAAAAAATCGAAACTACAGGAATATAAAGGAGATAAAGAAAATGCGAGTGCAAAATCCATTTCAAACCCAATGAACACACACACTGACACAGACACACAAACACACACACAGGGCATAATATACTGCTCACATGAACAAACAACGTCGTGCTAGTGGAGGCATAAATTTAACAGAACTGAGTAGCTTAATCTTTGGTCAGAGAGAGAGAGAGAGAGAGAGAGAGAGAGAGAGCCTGATCTGGGTAGTCATTTATGACTCTGAAGCTTGCAGACCTGAACAGTGCCAAACGTTTTGAGTAACAATCCTCTTTGTTACGAGCAAATAAACAGTGAACCAATCTGATTTGTGCGTCACCTCAAATCCAGCATGAACCGGAAAGCCGAGACCCACACACAACATTCAACTGGGATTGGACCTGAGGACATGCCAAACACAGCTGGCGGAGTACTAAACTCAATACAGCGTCCCCTTTTAGCTGACCTCGTACACATGCCACATACTGACATAGGTGTGCTCACAAGCGACTGGTGCGCTGGTCAATAAGCCAGTTTCTGTTGCTTTGTTGTTGTTGGGTTTTTTTTGCGGTCAGTGTTGCGGCGTCTGTCAACCAGCTCACACGTAAAGATGTTTGCTGAAAGCAGTTGATGTACTTTTTCATGTTTGAATGTGCGCTTGAAAGTGATGAAATTTTATTTATTTATTTCACTTACTCTTTATTCTATTGATGTGTTTATTCATTTAAGTGTGTTTTTGTTTATGTATTGTCTGACTTTTTTATTTATTTATCCACTTACAGTTATTCAGTGTATTTACAGTTATTCACTCATGTATTTATTCAGATTCTTGAGGACGCGGGTTTTTTAAAAAAAAAAAAAATAAACACGCATTTGCATCTGTCTTTGTTGCAGAATGATCGAGTTTCAGTAAAAATCACCATCCATGACCACCAAGATCCGCAAAGAAGAAAAAGAAAAGTTCAGTCAGGCGTGACGACCCAAACCCTTCCACCATGAACACCACGGACGTTCCGTTCACGCTGGCCCTCGTCAGCTACGACGACCACAACCTCAACCACGCCGACGACATCCAGACATCCACACAGACTCTCATCAATGCCGTGGTCACGGCCGTGGCTGACAGCCTCTTCTACGACAGCGACAACATCTCCTCCATCAACGCCAGCGTCAACGACACGGGTCGTACCGCCAACTCCACCTCCTTGGGACCTCCTTACCTTCCCGTGGAGCAGTATGTTGTACCGGCAGTGTGTGCGATGGGCATCATTCTGAACATTCTCAACCTGCTGGTGTTGACAGAGCGATGCTTGAAAGAGTCCCCCTACACCTACCTGACCGCCATGGCCATCTTGTGCCTGGCCAGCCTCACCATGTCCTTCATTTCACACTCCTCCATGCACAAGTGTCCGCACAGTTACCTTTGGCTGGTAAGTGAACGATATGTAAAGTTCTTTGTTACTCTAATTTAAAAAAAACCCAAACCCCCAACTGTTTAATGGTTTAGTTCCATATCTGATGGCCATGGCCATCTTGTGCCTGGCCAGCCTCACCGTGTCCTTCATTTCACACTCTTCCACGCACAAGTTTCCGCACAGTTACCTTCGGCTGGTATGTTAACGATGTGTTTCTTGCTATTTTGATTTTTTTTAATGATTGCCGAATGGTTTAGTTTCGTAATTATGTAACAGTCATAGCCATCTTGTGCCTGGCCAGAACCACCATGTCTGCACAGTTACCTTTGGCTGGTATGTGAACATATAAAACAAAAATTGATGAGTTTAGTTCCATAAAGGACAAAGTTTGTACAGAGTGTGTCCACCGCTAGGGCAATTTCAAGGACAAAGTCTGTTCATAGTGTTCTCACCGTTGGGGACAAATTTTGCGCAAACTCTGTCCCGCACCAGGGCAATTTCAAGGACAAGGTCTGAGCAAAGTGTGCCACTTCTAGGGTAATGTCAAGGGCAAAGTGTGTCCACCGCTAGGATAATCTCAAGGACAAATGCACACTCTGTCCTGCGCTAGAGCAATTTCAAGGTCAAGGTTGTACAAAGTGTGCCCACTGCTAGGGTAATGGCAAGGACAAAGTGTGTCCATCGCTAGGGTAATTTCCAGTCTCGAGTCCAACACTCAACTCCCGAGTCCCACCGGAAAAAAAGACGGGGTGTGATACATTATGCCAGTCAAAGCAAACTAAACTGGCTAACTAACTAACTACCCATGCTTCTTTCAGACTTTGAAGTGATGGAAACTGAACAACAGCTGCGTTCAAAGAGACCTTTCGAAAGGCCAGTTTCCTTTACTGGGTAGAGATCCCTCCGGATGTCAATGACCCCCTAAGCATCAAAATCTATGCATTGAAACCCTATGCAACGGACCAAAAACACACACATCTTGCCCCACGCAAAGTCCTACAGCCCACGCTCAGGCACGCACACTTCTCATTCATCACACATAAAAAAACAAAACAAAGCTCTTCCGCAGAATAGCCCCAGCAGTATCATTCACCAGGTCTAGCGTATGCATACATCGTCTCTGTTGCACGGCGGAGATGGGTGGGTGGCTGGCTCCATTCAATCTTCAGTATCCGCAGTAACCAAAACTTATCCTTTTTGTTAGAATTCATGTGCGCGCACGTTCACCGAGAGCCGAGAGCAATACCGAGAACTTAAAATGAAATGCATGAAATGAAGCTGCAATTTTCAAGCATGAAAGATTTGGTTCCGAGACCTTCGTGAAATATTGTCCCTGCAAACCCACTATACGCAAAGCTCTATCTGTCTGTCTGTAGCTTTTTCCTACAGCCTGAGCTGAAGTACGTCATTGATCTGGTGACGCGCAAGCTGGTTGTTTTAAAGCCTGCATAAAACCACCTATTGATTATGCTTCAACTCTTTGGGACCATTAATTGTGGTGATCTACATCGTGACAAAATAAACAAATTATACCGACGCGCCATTAAACATACTTCCACATCCGTCCGTAACAACTGATAAAAAGTTCACGGCGTTAGACAAGTGGAGAAACATCTTGCCTTCAACCAATGCACCATGACGCACAAAATTCTCCTGGAAATAACCGCCTCCCTACTGGTCTGAACTCTTAGAGAGAGAGAGAGAGAGAGAGAGAGAGAGAGAGAGAGAGAGAGAGAGAGAGAGAGTATTAGTAGTATCTTCTTCACGGTTCTTGTGATCACACTGTGAATTTTCGGCAGAATTAGTATCAACCTTTACCAAGGAGCGCATATTTTCACAATGCAAAGCACCTCCAGTTCTGCCATCCTGTCGTGTAACAGGCAAGAATGCTGATGCAGCTTGCGATCGGATACAACTGTAGTGTGTGTGTGTGTGTGTGTGTGTGTGTGTGTGTGTGTGTGTGTGTGTGTGTGTGTGTGTGTGTGTGTGTGAGGTCTGTGAGTGTTTCGGGACAGAAACCATATCGATGTAATTGTTTTCCGATAGAGCTGAAGAGACCCTGGTCATGCTAATGTGAGAAGCCCTTCTACAGACGAGATGCAGTTGGATCGCTCTTCCATTCAAGTTCGACCTTGCACGTGCATTTATATCATTATTAGCATCACCATCATCGTTATCATTATTATTATTGTTGTTGTTGTAAAGACTGAGCAAAATCAAGATATATGAAAGACTCGAGACAACGATCACTGAACAAGACGCGAAAGCATCACGTTCAACGCCGAGTGTCCAGCATAAATCCGAAATACATGTACTAGGAGAAGGAAGGGGGAAGAAGGCTGGCTGGGTGGGCCACACGAGATGGACACTGCTTGTCATATTTGCTGCAATACGTTTCTATTCAACCTCCTTAAATTTCAATGTAATTATTACATGTATGAATTATTTCAAGCTCAGTGATCTCTTTTATTTTCATCTGTGACAGACGTACACGTTCAAGGTTTACTTTCCCTGTGTCAACATCTGCTCCAATTCCACCATGTGGTTGACGGCCATGCTGACCATCGAGCGTTTCCTCTTTGTGCGACACCCACTCTGGGCACGTGCAAAATGTGACCGCAGATCGGCCAAGGTGAGAGCACACGGCTAAAAATAGTTGCATGCGTTTAACTACACGTTTCTGTAAGACCGCGCCCTGTGACATCGCGTCTCCCGTCTTCCAGTGAGTTACCGTTTTGCACGCGTGCTGACCACGCTGTTCCATTCGGATTAGGAAAAACACTGAAATGCACGCCACTTCAAGACCAAGGAGTCTGCCTAGCGCCGTCTCTCAGACTGTTTCAATGTTCGCCTGGTTCCTCAAGCGATCAGATGTCAATAGTAAAATGTCTGTTTAGTCAAAGAAAGACAAGACAGGGACCTGGAAGTTCTCATACTGGGGACCAGCTTATGCAGGTGGTATCTTTGGTGGGCGTTGACATGGGGTTAAGTTGAAGGCTAGCTGTGACAACCCGAGACTGTCCTTGGGGAAGGCGAAAGGACGGCGCCGAACGGGTCAAAGCCAGGCCACCTGCCGACAAATGTTCAATTACAGAGCGTGATTTAATTTGAACGAACGTCGATATGCTGAGATGATGGCCGATGAGGGAGTGGCGTCAGACGCTTCGCTGAACCCGACGTACTGGCTAGATGTGGTCAGCATTTATTCTTAAAAACAGACTGAAGGTAACTCGAGTGGTCAGCAATTTTTTTTCTTAAACAAGAACAATTAATAAAGCCGCTACCTGTCTGTGGATCACTCCTGTTCTGCCATACACATTCCCTCACCCCCGCCCCACCTCTTCATTATTTTTTCCCATTTAATTATTTTTCTTTGCAAGAAGTCTTTCAGAGGTTTCATATCTCAGACAGAGACAGAGTGGTTCACAATCAGACAAGTTGCCCGTACGTGTATTACAAACTGTCTTTACCAATCTGAGATATCAAAGATCTGGAAGACTAATTACAAAAGATAAAATAATCAAATGAGAGAAAAAAATCTTTCTCTGAAAGTTACCCTAAGGCCAACAGAAAGAAAAAAAAAATGCCTCTGCTTTCGACCGACCCAATAATAAGACATTTCGATCTTTCCATTCCCTTCGGTCCTGTTGTGTCGTCTGCTGTAGAGAAAGGACAACCCTGGGGCGCAGCACACTCCTTTCATCGAAACTGTTGCTCGCCTTCACAGAGAGAGAGAGAGAGAGCGAGAGAGAGAGAGAGAGAGAGAGGCTTCCAACCTACCTACCTTTTTATTTATTTATTTATTTATTTTGACATATTACCGTAGGCACAAGTTTGTTTGGGTTTTTTTTTTTTCTTTCCTGAGTGTCACTAGCCTGACCGTGATTTGTTTGTCCGTCGCTCTAGATGAAAATCTGCGTCATCATCATCCTGATGATGCTGCTCAACATCCCGCGTTTCTTGCTGTACGATGTGGTGCCGGACGAGACCAAAGGACCCGGACACTACAAGTACGCCCTGACCGCCTTCCGTCAGTCGGACACCTTCGTGGCCATCTCCTGGTTCTACAGCGCAGTCATACAGGTAAAAAAGTGCACGGAATATAGACAATGGAATACAGGACACGATGTATCGTCTGCAGTATCGTCGAAAGCTTAGATCGCCTTGTCTCGACCTGGAGAGTCCTGACGGCCAAATGTGGCCGAGCGAGGACCGGTTCAAGATAAGTCCAGCAAAGGCCACGTGAACCGTCTGGCGTCATCTGCTGACCGGGCCTAAGCGCTATACAGATTAATTTTGAGAAGCACGTACGGCCTATTCACGTGTAACTTTTAACAGAGCTCAGAAGTAAACTGCGTTGTGTTATTTCACACTCTTTGAAATATGCACTTTTCCCCCCATGAAAACCTGTCAGCGCTACCAGAACCCCTTTCACCTTGAGAGTTCGCAACCTGCTGCATTTTATACAATGTGAAGTCATTTCCTTCTGTAGTGATGTCGGGATTTATTAGACTTCTAACGTCAAGTTCAAGGACGTCGGCGTTCAGTGATGTGAGACGGTTACTACATCATACGCGCGACTTTGTTTTACAACTGAAATACACAATGACAAGACCAAATACCAGTATCGTGCCTAGCCCTGCACTTTGTCTGTACCCTGTACAACAAACGTTATCTTAAACTGCCATCTGATTCCTGAAAGCAACGTGCTTGCAGCTCTGTCAATAAACCTAATCGTCCTTGCGGTTGCTTGCCGCTCGCTGCGGCAGTCACAATCACGCAGGCATTATCCTAACCAATCACATTACACTTCCGAGTGAAAGCTTTTGTACGCTCCCTGTCAAACACGCTTACGCAGCCATTTCGCCAGTCAAGCGAGTGACGAAGTTTTGCGCACCTTAGATTCACGTGCCGGTTTCGACACGGTCGGATGAATATCACAGCTAAGCAGCTGCCAGTCCCAACTTGGTGTACGGTGCACTGTCTTTTCAAGCATGAGACAGCAGAACAAAAACGTACGTTTTTTGGGGGTTTTTGTTTGTTTGTTGTTTTTGTTTTGTTTTTTCCGGTATGAGATCAACAAAGTGATATAATAAGCCGACCAGTGCCAGAAACGGGTCATTGTAGGGCTTCTACAGTCTTCACAAAAAGTCAAGGACCAGTCAACATAATGGGTGACAGTTTCAATAAATCAGAAAAAATAAACGAATAAGATTTTTCCCGTAAAATTCGGTAGCAAGGTTAAGGGGTAATTAGTGAACATGGCGACCACCGTGTGGATGGCACGTGCGCGTCACACAGCATGCTTGGCGCGTTTAAAAATCTGCAATTTCGGCAAAACTAGACCGAGTTTCAGTGTTCAGTGAGCGATACCTGGGGCTTTCTGTACGGTAAAAATGAGATGCAGGTCAAAGAATGCATCACTGGTTATGAACTGTGCTCATTTGTTTGCCTACATAAGCCGCCGTTTCAGCGATGTTCAGCACTACACCAGCATGCCACCACGACAAAAGTTGAATGATATTTGCAAGTGGTCCTTAACGTTTTGTGAAGGCTGTATTATGACCCTACGAGAAGTTGACGCCCCGCATGACGCTTGCATTTTAAAACACGAGCCTTATTATGTTTTCGAACGCTATTTGCGACACACCCCTGTATTTCATGCCAGTGCTAATTCGAGCGTTCCCGATCACATTAACTGTATATTGTATTTTGACAAGACTCGTACCGCTGTTGAAAGTAAGCACTTTGGATCCTCAACATCTCACTTGCATTAGACTCGCACGACTGTGATTCTCGCTTGAATAAAAATGTCGATGTCTGTTTTCTCTAAATAAATAAATAAATAAATTTCTTCTTCAGATTATGCCCATGTCCATTCTGTGCGCCACCAACTTCTACCTAGTCTACGCCGTGCACAAGGCGCGTCTCCTGCGCAAGCGGATGCAGATTCGCAACAACATGGAGGCGGAGTGGAGCCGGGAGCAGACGAGACTGACGATAACGCTCATCTCCATCGTCTTCTTCTTCATTATCTGCATCATGCCCTCGGCTTTCAGTGACCTTCACGTTGCTTACGCTCTCTTTGGCAGCGGCAAGACCAAGAATGTAAGTTACATCGGTAATATTTAAAATTTAATGGGATAAAAAAGGGGGTGGGGAAAGCAGGAACATGCGAAGCGTCTAGAGGAAGGGGTAGGTGGGGGTGTTGGCGATGGTGGTCCGGTGGCATGCCCTCAGCTGCCGGAATTTTTTTTTTAAAGATACAGATCCAAATCTGTGCAGTTTTCCTCTCTCGCGATTTTCTTTCCGCGGAAACGACCTTTTGCTCAGCGGAAATGCAGTCTTATACAAACGTGACAACCCGCTGAACGGAGGGCCAAGACAGTTCTGACCAAGGCTACTCGAAACACTCATGATTATAAAGTATTGTTTCTGCTCTGATCCAAACAGGAGTTCATCATGTCCCACTTCTACCGAATGCTTCAGAAGACGGCCAACCTGCTAGTGTTCTGTCAACTCAGCTTTAACTTCGTTCTCTACTCACTCTTCAACGACAAGTTCCTAACAGTAAGCTTCTCTTAAAAAAGAAGAAGTTTTCAGTCACCTTTGTTGTCCTGCATCAAGACTGTTTTTTGTTTGCTTTTATTTTATTCATTCTACTGCCCTTACATGAAATTAAAAATAAATATAATTTGAACCCCAGAAATATGGGAGGCTTACCTGATCCTTCGAATTACGTGACTGCACATTGTCGTTCGTAAAGTGCAAATCTACCAGTTTTCTTTATTATTCCGGTGTATTATTATTTCAACTTTTAACAGCGTATCTAGACTCACGCGACTCCCTTAAAATCAGGTAAGTTTAGACAGAAGCAGTTCCTTCTCATGTCAAATGTTTCTGGCATTTTCACCACACCAGGTGTTCAAGCACATGCTGAAGCGCTGGGTGGAGGCCGTCAGGCGGCGAGTAAGCAAGGCACCAGGCAGGAACATGTTCCAGCTGGTTCGTCAGGACACCGCCCTCAACGGCGAGAAGAACAAAGTCGTCATAACCCGCTCCTCCACCAACTCCTGCATGCTCAGCAAAGACAGCACCCAGCTGAAGACCCTGCAGCCCGAAACGAGCAGCTGACTACTGGCGTCCTGTGCCTCACGTGATCCTAAGAGCGAGCAGCAGCACAGCGCTCAGGCGGCTTTCAAGATTTCGCGTCCGCTGTAAATGGCAGTGCTACATAGACGCCAAAGATATATGTCTGTACGGAATCTGTACCCTAAGGATTATGAGTAGCACCAGATCACACTGCACTTAAAAAAAAAAAAGAAAAGAAGGATACACATGCCACCTGCCTAACCAAAGACAAGACAACAAGACCAACAACCAAAGACGCCTCAACAAACTGGTTGGCAGCTGGGGTTTTGCAGGTGGCGCTGTACTTACAAGTTTCCCACCTCACTACACTCCAACTATCCAGCTGATGACAAAGACAATATCAGATTTGACCAGAGCTGGCAGACTTCACCGACATACACTTACAACATCTTTAAGACCCCTCATACTTTCTCACTGAGGAGTCTTTGTGGCTTGCGCGGCGTTACGCCTAAAAAAAACTCACTCACTCTTCTCACTGAGGACAACGTTATAGGCATGACTAAGTGGTGCATATAGGCTGTTTTGTTTTCTTCATATCAACACAATTCCAAATTCAGCACGGAAATAATATTAAGCAAACAATAATGAGCAAATAATGAATCCATTTCATAGTTAAGCTGCTTACGTGAATCAGCCACAAAGACCATTCATATATAAAAGCAAGAGATTGGCACATCAGGAATAAGCACAATATGCTGCTCAAGCGGCCAAAGCAGATTCCGCCTTTTCTCACAACAGAAATCTTAAAACTAAAACAAGTATCGAGACGTTTGCACTTTCTGCCTTCCTTGATTGTGTGGACCAGAACCAGTTACTCAGAACTGGACAATCGAAAAGACGTAAGACCAGATTGCGTCTAGGGGGAAGCTGTGATCTTGAAAACGACGGAAAACAAACCATTAAATGTACTTGCTACCTGCACAACTGCGGTGTTTCTAAGAAGACGGGTCGAGTACTTCGGGGGGTGTCTTAACTCTTTTTACTTGGCCAGTTAACACAAGTGCAAAAGTTCATGGAAACAGAAAAAGAAGCCGTTGTACATGTACACATCCTGCCTTTCTCGGTTGTGAGGACCAAACACACAGACCAGCACAGAACTGGACCTGCTTCTGCTATTTTTCTTCACGGAGATAAAATGAACTTACATTTTACAAGTGGAGTACTATGGACAGCATGTTATGAACATTGGAAGGATGCTGGAGTAACTCGCAAATGGATAACATTACAAGACACTGGATACATTTCAAAAGAAAAACTATAACATTATAAGTGCATGTGGTGAAGATACTGGGTAACGCTGAGCTGCGTTTTATCGAGATTTACCAGTGACTGTGTGGAAAAATGAGTCAGGTTTCAGTCCGATGACCACGACTCTAATATTGATCTCAAATCCAAAGACTAACATGGAGAATGTGTCTGTCGAAACATTGTAACGGGTAAGAATTCGATAATCGTTGTGACACAAGAAGTTCACGGAAGGAAGGGGGTGTGTTAAACAAACAATGTATCCCTTGTGGTGTTTGAATGAAACTGGTTTGTAATCAGGTGTAAATAAGAAGAGATTTCTGAATGTTTCTGCGCAAAACTGTGATTGAGATTACTTTAGAAAGTAGAACAGAACAGAAAATGGCAAGTGACTAGTCTGAACTGACGCATGGTGGAATCACCCGAACATTGAAAAGAACACAGAGACAGTGAAGACATTCACAACTTTGTTTTCCATGTGCAGCTAATGATGGCACTTACACTCAGTGTGTACTGAGACTGATGTGTGGTTGACAAATTCTCTATTGCCAGTTATTGCCAAGGAATATTGACTCACACATTCCATGGATTCCAGGGTGTTTGGACAGCATAATTTTCAGGTATGAAATGGTATGTCTATTTTACAGGCAGTCAAAATCAAATACGGAAGACATAGTAAGGGAATTGTATTCGTGTTGTGTGATTGTGTTTTAAGTGCTACCAGACGTTGTCTTACGCTAGTAAACCTCGTTGGGAATGAAGGAAGATACGATCTTTCCATGATATCTACCAACCTAGTCTCAACTTTCCGTAGGTTGTCAATACTCGAATAATGGTTCCAGAGGAGCGTGCTCAACTGAGGTGATTAATCAGCGCACAGACAGTAATAAATATCATGGGAAAAGTGAAGCTTCACGGAGAAAATGTGCGGATTCCTGCTGATCACTGAACAGAAAGTGACAATGGAAACGAACAGAACGGTCAGCAGTGGATTAATTAATCAGTGATCATCTCTCTCTCTCTCTCTCTCTCTCTCTCTCTCGTAACTTACAAATGCGAACACGCGTAACTGGTTCACTCTCTTCAGAGCTGACACTGACTTTGACCGAAAGTTACGATGACCTAGTTGATACGGTGGCCAAACTATCCAGGGACACACTCCAACGCATAACGTGTGAGCCAAACCTAGACACGGATTTTGTAACTCAATATCTACACCGACTGCTCGTCAAATCAACGCACATTTATCGAGTAATGTTTGAGCCCCTGGGACCGGTGCTCTATTTATGCGAAACCCAAACAACCGCCAGAGTCTGAATAGGTACGGATTGAATGTTGAACTTTACCCTCAAGCTTCTCTCCAACGCTGAGTGTTTGGAGTGTATGATAAATGTCGATGGAAGGAATAATTACCTGTTGAGAAATTTTACCTGGATTGAAACTACACTGTACAGACCTACACGTACAAACCTCACATATTGCGCACATCTACATAAAGCGTAATCTTCGGTCCAGTGAACTATAATTTGCCAGTAAGGGTGTTGAGAAAATGCTCACCAAAATGTTATGTGATTTTGATTGTGAACAAGCAAGTAAATAAACAACAAAAACATTGTAGGCAACCAATTACATGTAGTCAACAAACCGACAAAACCGAACGAAACGTCCTCTGCTTAGCCGATGTCAGTTGTTTGGGTTTCGCAAACTGGCACAATGAGAACTAGGAACATGCTGATACCGATTAACGTCAGTGGACCTTGACGAACTTTCTGTTCCAGAGACGAAAACGCTAGTCCACCCGTTTTGCGAAATCTCACGCGTGTGCGATGGTGACGTCAGGGCTGAAGTGAATCGCGTCGTGTTTACTGTTAATATTGATAATTCATAACTATGTTGTAATTGTGCCTGTGGTGCAGTGATAAACAATCCAAACTGTACCAGTTGTAATTAGTGCTTATGGCAAGTGTACGAGGACGATCATGGATTGGGAGACAAGCTTCATGATTTGTCTTGAACGAAATAATATGCTCCTTTCTTGCCCTTTCGATATTGTATTGTGTGATTTTTCTCGTGAAATGTTCCGCTTTGTGAAGACAATCGGCGCAGAAGCAATCTCCATAACGCAGCATTGGAGTAAAACTCTAGTTTTCAAAATAGATATACGAACACTATTGCGTTATGTGACCAGAGTATTTTGTTACGCGTTGTGAAACGTGGCAAAGCTTGTTTGAAAAGGAACGGACAGTATTTTGAAGAATGTTTGGATGATCTCGCGTCCAAATGCCACCTGCATAATACGTAAAAAATGCTCTGCAGGGTTATGGTATGCCATGTACCCTGTGACCGCATAATTCATTCGATCTCAGTTGCCGGCATTTGTAATAATTATGTAAAACTCTCTGTCTCTCTCTCTCTCTCTCTGTGGAAGGAAGGAAATAACTAGCTAACTATCAAGCAACTATGAAAAGCATAAAAGCCGTAACTTTGGTTGTAAACAAACTGCGTGATTGGCCTCAATTTTTGCAATAACCTGTAAGTGTATAAATGGCAAATCAATGTTTTGACAACAGTCAATTTCAGCTAAGCAAATGTCATAACATTGCACTTTGACTGACATCTGCTGTAATACTCCCCCCCCCCCCTCTCTCTCTCTCTCTCCGTGAAGAACAAACTCTCTCTCTTGCCCTTCTATCAAGTTTGAAAACTGGTCGACAGGTCAACGACTTTTACCGTTTCAAATAAAGTTCTCTCTCTCTCTCTCTAAAAACGAGACAAACTTTTTCAGATCATTCCAGCGCGTTTTACTCAGGAAAAATGTGTGCTTCGTGTATTTCTGTACTGCCTCCAACATATGTACTAGGACAAAACAGATAAAATCGTACGTTTACCTAAGTGATCGCCTTATGTGCCAGACAGCATGAGGCGGATTTAGTAATGTTTTCATACGAAAATTGAAAATCCGAGATGTAGCGCATTTATTTTAGCTGCTTGCATAACTAAGCTGCATTTATGAAAACTGGCTTGATTGTAATGACAAATGGCCCTAGAGTGGCAGCTACATGTATTTATTTATTTCCTCCCTGAAAGCGTACATTTGATAATAGTGACACTTAGTAGGGCTTCGTACGGAGAACTTCGCTGAGCAGCGTAACCCACTTGCATGTAAATTAGGCACGTTACGGGTACCATTAGCTAATCGCAGCGCGTAAGCAGCTCGCGGCCTCTGCCGTGTGAGCCTAATTTACATGTAAATGGGTTACGCTGCTCAACGAAGTCCTCCGTACGAAATCCTACTAAGTCTCACTAATAATGAATTTTTTTTATATTCATGAATGTGTTCTTGCCAGACATACCAGATATGGCCTCAATGGACAAGTACCAACCTAAGTAAGTTCTTCGAGAACGATCTGTACATGTATCTGTAACAATAAACATGAACCGGTTTTATGAAAACGTTGACAAGATTTTGAAAAGCACGCAAAAAAAAAAAAAAAAAAAAAAGCGCGTTACTCTGCCTTCTCGCTCTCACCTCAGTACTGTACTGTATCCAGTATAAGCCCCCCCCCCCCCCCCCACACACACACACACACACGCACGTCACGGAAACTGTGAGTCACCCATTCAATCGCTGGGGGAACTAAAAACTACGATGCCAGCAGCCTGCAATAACAAACTTGATAATTGTGTGTGTGTGTGTGTGTGTGTGTGTGTGTGTGTGTGTGTGTGTGTGTGTGTGTGTGTGTGTGTGTGTAGGGTGAAGTGATTCTAAACTCTTGTAATCTCCTCAAATTATTGAGGGGGGGGGGGGGGGGGGGCATGGAGAAGGAGTGGAGATCAATCGATCAGTTTTTAAAGGCTGTAACACCTCCCTGTAGCTGCTAAGATTGTCACATTTCTTTGGCGTGAATGGGGAACGGAAATCCCGGGCTGTGATTTCTTAAGGTAGCATAATCAGACTTAACTGTGCCTTTGTCAGCGATTCGTGACAAAGCGATTAAAGCCTTAATTTCAACATGTCGCCTTAGAGGAAAAGATCCTACTCTTTATCACAAGCCATCTCAGGAAAAAAAAACCAAAAAACAAACAAACAAACAAACAAACCAACCCCCAAAAAAACCCAATCGAAACGTTCTCTTCATTTCTTATCCTGTAGAATTCACACTGTGTGGGTGGCACGCGCGTACTCATTAATTCCAGAAGAAAAGGCGTGATTCTCAAATGAATTTTTTTTTCTCTCTCTCCTGACATTTTGTTCACCATATCTGACTCTTTCTCTGGGTTAAAATTAACCTATCACCTAAAGGTTTGCAATTTTGCTTGCCATTTCTTTTCAAAGACCCTCCCCGCCCCCCCCCCCCCCCCCCCCCCCCCCCCTTGATTCTTTTTAAACGTACCAACTTTCTTCCAGAAATTTGTTTTCGCAACTCATTCTGAACTTGTCTCACCGATGGCCTTTGATTTGCTTTTTTTCAACATGAAAACAATGTGGGCGCAGATCGACAAGCACACAAAGTTAGAAACTAGGAAAGTCGTACTAAGCTAATATCTCGTGCCAGTGTGACGTCAAGAAGACAGTTTTGGCAGCAGCCAAACGATGTCTTTACTCGTCTCGCCAGCCTTTTTCGCACTGAGTGAATGAGACTTCTTTCTTGTACTTTTCTCTATATATCAATTCCCTGTTGCACGACTCGTCTATACTGCTTCCATTCCAAAGGCGCCCAACACGTAATGGAAAACAGGATTATATGAAAAACTTTCCCTCAGTCCATGTGTATTTATGGGACTGTGCATACTGAAAGTATCGCAGAGCAGCTGAAAATACAAGACTATATCCAAAAAAAAACTCAGTTTTCAAAGATAATGTACGTTGTTTGATGTTCAACGGATTTTTCCTCTTGCCTCTAGAGTGTAACAGTCAAATCTTGCATGAAATGTTTGACACAGTGTTTATCACGTGCGTGCGTATTGCGCGCGCGTGCACACGCACGCACGCACGCACACACGCACGCACACACACGCGCACACACACACACACACACACGGCATATTTAAAGAATGGAAATAAAATGAATAAAGATTACAGTAAAATGGCAAAACGTGTTTAGTCGTAGTAACATGTTTCACAGTGCCACCCTTTACACACTTGGTTATATTTTATACTTGTTAACAGTCCGGCACGGCATTTGACTGTGAGAAAGACTACTTCTTGCCACAATGTGTGTTGACCATGTTCAGAGTATGTTGTTGTTGTTGTTGTCTTGTTCAGAATCTCGACTGTGATCATTCTTCTTTATACTTACATGTATTGATTATCAGAAGCCATTACAGTAATGGGTCCTGATATTATTTGTTCAATATCTGCACACATGCAGACTACATCGTTTCGTGAAGTATGTGTGTGATATGAAACACGTTTTTTTTCCCAGTTTTTTTTTCTTCTTCTTCTTCTTCTTCTTCTTTCTTTTGATTAGGGTGGGATGGGAAGTGGCCTGGAGTAAAGTGATGGTTTTGGTTGTAGTGGTGGTGGGGGGGGGGGGGGAGGGGGTTGAGGAAGTAGGTGGTTCAGAAAAAAACGATCTGTAAGAATAGTATTAGCCCCTTTAACTCTTTGACGACGAAGCACAATTTCTAACACGCGATTTCCTACAGGAAATCGCGTGTTAGAAATTGTGCTTCGTCGTCAAAGAGTTAAGCTGAAATGCATGCACATATTTCGATGATTATACTGCATCAGTTTCACTCCATATTTACACTAAAATTGGATAGTCTGTTCTGAGTGGTACGCCGATGTAACTTCTTCTTATCGCCTTCGCGCACGCAAAGAATGATATAAAAAACACTACTTTGGAGGAAGCAGATTCAAATGATGGTATAGCTAAAGAAAAAGGTTTTAGTCTAGCCTGCCACACCACACAGTGGGAATAAAATTGAATAGACTATATAAAGTTGAATGAACTCTATATATATATATGGGAATCCTGAATTTGTATAACTGGATTCTTGTGTTGTTGACTGTTCTTGTGACTTTGATACAGTGTTATGAATAAATCATGACACTGATTTACACCGGATTATCATTGGATCCTACTATTTCACATGTAGAGGGGGAGGCTGTTGATAAGTCGTCAGAAATTGTTTCATATATAGATGTTCTCTACTGTGTTTGCACACTGCGTTGTCTGTCAATGCTGTGCTTGTTTTCTGTCTTGACTTGTCTGGTAGATTTATGGTTAATGTTGAAACAAATAAAATTTGAATTTAAATTCAAACTAGTCAGTTCAGTTGTTCTTGGAAGAATAGGTGATCAAGCATGGCAAAAAAAAAAAAAAAAAAAATGACCCCCCCCAAAAAAAAAAAAACAAACAAACAAACAACAACAACAAAACGTTTTGCTGCACTTCTTCGAAGCTGCAAAGCACATGTGACTTTTTCCAAGATAATTCAACAGTTCCCAGTAACTTTACCCTGGTTTTCACATGCTTGGTCACATTGTCACATTTGGAATATGTGTATGTGTGTGTGCGTGTGTGTGTGTGTGTGTGTGTGTGTGTGTGTGTGTGTGTGGAGATTTCAGAAACATACCAAAATATAGCAGTGCATATATATACATGTGTATACTGTATAACAAAACTCACATGGTTTTGTGTCTGCAAAACACACACACACACACACACACACACACACACACACACACACACACACACACAACCACAACAACCACCACCACCTTGCAGCTTTAAAAAAAGAATAAAAGAAGCATAAGAAATACATGTACTGCAAAAACAACGTTTCTCCTAGAGGACTAACCTTCACAGGACACCAGGGGGACCTTGAACCTTGTCATCAGCCTTTTGAGTTGGTCCCGAATCTCTACAGCTCGCATCAGACCCTTGTAGTTCAGGAAGTGCTCATGGCACCACTTGGAGCTCTTGCCATACTGCAGACAATGAACCAATATAAACCTTCAGAGTCAACCGGCCCCCGTAGTGTAGTGGTTAGCACTTCGGACTATGGACCGGGAGACCCGGGTTCGAGTCCCAGCTGAGGCAAGCGGGATTTTTCCTACCTAGGTCGGCTCCTACCCAGAGCGGGTGTGCTATGGGCCCAGTGGGGAGGCTGTTGCCACACAGCCGAGCTTCACCCACTTCACGGGTGCGACTTTGGGGGTGCTTCCCTTGGTATGACACGTCTTATGATGTGGATGATTACACGGCTGGCACCGCATGTGCCGTAGTTCCCGGGCCTGGTGAATGCCGGGATATTTATGACAGGAAGCGTGGAATGCGGCCCTGTCCCGCAGTCCCAAACCACACGGATCTCCATAGCATCATCTTACCATCAACTTCATCTAAATCATCATGCATAATAAAAATTGCAATAAAAATTGCCCAACTTCCGAGCCCTCCGTGGATTCCACCCATTACCAGGGAGGAACACCACTGGAGCCGGCAAAAGAGTTGTGGCAGCAAAAAAAACAAAAACAAAAACAAAACTTCAGAGTTAAAGATGTACAGTGGCTGCTTGAGGAAAGAATACTCAGTAAGTACAGCATTATGTTGCACTGCAGAGCCAGTCACTACTCTCTCCCATTCCGCAAGCTTGCTTTGCAGACATGCCACCTGAGTCCAGCTAGTGCATGGGGCAGTCCGTGGTCTAGTGGTTAAAGACTCGGCCACCAATGCCAGAGGTCTGTGTTTCCAGTTCCACTTGCAGCATCAAATTTTTCTCTCTAGTACCTCTAGGGCCAATGATTGGGTGTTCTCTCCAGACACTCTGGCTTCCTTCCCCTCATCTTTGGAAATTTTCAAAACAACAAAAATAGAAAAATAAATGCAGTTTTAAGTTCCGAAATGTTAATAGCTCAGCTGATCCTTTGCACCTCGTGTCTGTAATGTGCTCGTGTCCTATGTGTGAGAGAGGCTGTGTGATTCATGTAAGTGTTGGATTCAAGTGTAAGTGTTGGATTCAATCTGAGACGCTTTGAGCCAAGGAACTGGGTAAAGCACCTGAAGAATCATTATTATTATTATTATTATGCTTGACGACCTCACACTCTCGCAGCATAATACCCACAGAAATTAAAATCACTCCCATGTTCGGTTCGAGCAGCAATCTGATTTTGTCATGACTATACCAGTGATTGGTCCGGTGGACAAATCTTGCTGGTGGTCCTTCGCTGCGTTCAGGGCGCATGTCCAGAGAAAGGCCTGCGGAACGAATGAGTGGTAACTGGCTCTGCAGTGCAGATTGGCATGGCATGAAGTACAGTTCACAACGCCAAGAAACAGGACTATGGCTTACAAAACAGAAGCATCTGGTGCAAATCTCACTTTGATAAAAGCATTGTAGACGTTGACCAACGTGATGTGGTCCCCTTCCACCACGGCAAACTTTCTCTTTTCCTTGTCCTGATCGATGAAAACATACCATACATGACACTGCTGTAAGAAAACCAACAAAGACTAGACACATTGTAAGCATCTTCCATCACCATACATTAACCAAAACAGAAGTACAATGTAACATTTTGTGCAGCTAATATTTAAGTTGAGAAGAATATCAAATAAAAGTAACATTTTGTGCAGCTATTATTTATGTTAAGAAGAATATCAAATAAAACTAACATTTTGTGCAGCTAATATTTAAGTTAAGAAGAATATCAAATAAAAGTACTGTAACAGTTTGTGCAGCTAATATTTAAGTTAAGAAGAATATCAAATAAAAGTAACATTTTGTGCAGCTAATATTTGAGTTAGGAAGAATATCAAATGAGAGTAATATTTTGTGCAGCTAATATTTAAGTTAGGAAGAATATCAAATAAAAGTAACGTTTTGTGCAGCTAATATTTAAGTCAGGAAGAATATCAAATAAAAGTAACGTTTTGTGCAGCTAATATTTAAGTCAGGAAGAATATCAAATAAAAGTAACATTTTATGCAGCTAATATTTAAGTTAGGAAGAATACCCTGAACTGAAGCCATGGGCATACATACCGCTGTGTTGCGCTTGCCGGATGGTGTGATGAAGATGTTTTGGATCTGGGTCATAGCAGCCACTGTCAGCGCTTCCTGGGAGCACTCATACTCACCTGGGCAATACATCAATATCCGATGAAATCTGCTGAACTACTTTTCCACACATCTGTCATGTTTGTCTTTACTCCATGTGTCATTATTCGAAACATTCCATGCCATAACAACCACCCCAAACCCCCTTCCACACCTAAAACCATACACATGTAATCAAAAGATGGTTCAAACGATGTCTGCAAGGTGACAGATGTTGCAGAAATTACCTCACTTGTCTAGCAGTTATTCTTGGGAGCAAGATACACATACTCATAATTTTTTTTTTTTTTTTTTTTTTTGCTGCCACAGCTCTTTGCCAGCTCCTGTGGTGTTCCTCCCAGGTCATGGGTGGAACCCACAGAGGACTCGGAAGCTGGGACAATTTTTATTACGCATGATAATGGAGATGAGGATGATAGTAAGATGATGCTATGGAGGTCCATGTGGTTTGGGACTGCGGGACAGGGCCGCATTCCACGCTTCCTGTCATAAATATCCCGGCATTAACCAGGCCCGGGAACTACGGCACCTGCGGTGCCGGCCGTGTAATCATCCACATCATAAGACGTGTCATACTAAGGGAAGCACCCCCAAAGTCGCACCCGTGAAGTGGGTGAAACTCGGCTGTGTGGCAACAGCCTCCCCATCGGGCCCATAGTACACCCGCTCTGGGTAGGAGCCGACCTAGGTAGGAAAAATCCCGCTTGCTTCGGCTGGGATTCGAACCCGGGTGTCCCGGTCCATGATCCGAAGTGCTAACCACTACACTACGAGGGCCGGTACTCATAATTTTTCTAGTGTTCTGCATTGTCTGTGTGTGTGTGTGTGTGTGTGTGTGAGTGTGTGTGTGTGTGGGCGTGCGTGCGTGCGCGTGTGTGTGTTTGTGTGCGCGTGCGTGCGTGCATGCATGTCCATAACTATCAGAGCTATTGTATCCCGGTGACTGACCTGAGAAAAGCAACATTTTAGCAAAGGCTGGAGAGAGAGGGAATTCAACCATCTGCAATCCCAGAGGAGAGGTCAGGTTTCCACTGTCATCAAGTGCTGCAAAACATGACCAAAAAATCAGTTAAAGTTTTTAAAGCGATCTTTAGATTTGCAACCATTTTTTCATGTATTTTCAGAAACAATCACTAAATAAAAAATTAGAATTAATCTAGATACAACCATAGACGCAGCTGATTTTACAGCTCTACAGTTTTTTTTTTTCCCTTTAAATGATTTTGGGTGTAAATAAGCAGAATTTTCCAACTCACCACCAAGAGCATACAGCAGTTCTAAGCCTCTCACCATGTTCTGGGCTGGGGGTGCCTGCAAAAAGTCAAACAATTTTGCTGCTTCTGTTGCTGTTAAGCCATTGCTGCATGTATATCTCACGAACTAACTCCATAAACAAACATTCTTCCCATCATTCTTGCAGGCACCATTTCTTTTTAAGTTGTTTCTCTATAAAGAAACAACTTCATAGGATAGGGCAGATTTTGCTGCATGCAGCAGCAACTTTCAGTGATACAAAACAAGACTGTGACGTTTCTCCAGACAATACATACTTTCGCGCAAACAGTGACGTAACGAAATCTGCGTCAAAGACACCTTACGTGAACACTATGGTGCTGTGTTCTTTTTCGTGGGAGTTGTGAGACGTGTGTGTGTGTGTGGATGTGTGTGTGTGTGTGGACGGATGTAATGATGGCTATCTCTTAAGCCACCTCGTCAGAGAGCTTTTTACTTTGAGATGACATGTGCAGTCATATGCTTCAGAGGTAGGTTTCACGATTTTTTGTTACTTACAGCTACTCAGTCTCCCTGAAAATGTGCCTTATATGGCAGAGCAGCGAATGCTACTGTGAACTTGTTCGTCAACTAAAAGAGTCAAATTATTTAAGGTAACGTCATTCGGATGCACAATATGATGAACAGAGGATATGGCCTAGTGGTTAATGCATCTGCTATGGATTCTAAGCCCGCTACAGATCCTGAGGCACAGGTCTGAATCCCCAGTGGGCAGTGTGAGTAAATTCATGTGCAGATTCTTTATGGTACCTGTCTCACCTTTGTCCACACATACATTCACAATATCAAATGTGCACATTAAAGATCCCATTCCAAACAGGAGTGGGCTGAATGAAAAACACACCACGCCTACGGGAAAAACAAAAAAGAAAGAAATAAAAAGGGAAAGGGTGATGCTGTACTTATGGCAACTCCAGAGGGAGCAACCCAAATTTCCAAGGAATGGGATAATAAAATGTACATACAAGATAACAAATAAACTTTGCAAGAACTCCATGCTCACCGACAGAAAGTGGAACCGGAGGATATTGGATATACCCAACGCCTTCAGCTGCAGGACCACAGGGGCAAGGTCACTTCGCTGCATTTCTGGAACTGTTGCTGGGGACAGCTTCTCAAAGTCTTCCTCTGAAAACATCACATGCTTGATGTACTGCAGTTTTCACTCATACAGTTGTAGCCGGAAGCAGCGGTGGCACAGTGTTGGTCCGTCGATACTCAGGAGTTTAAGCGTTGGCTGGGAGCCAATAGCTCATGCTGACTTTTCCCTGTCTGCCTTAATTGTGTTGATACATCTAAGATGGTTGAATAACCAACCAACTAACTATTCTAATCATCTTTTCAATTTGCATCACAACTAAAGGCTTGCTAAACTTATTTAAGAGTGCTTACCGATTTGGCTACAAGCTACAAATCTTGTGCGAGTTACATACAAAAATTTCTGATCAAAGTAAAACTAAAAGGGTATTCTCAGTGCAGTTATCTGAGCTGACGGAACAATTTGGGACGCACTTTGACAAATACATGGGGAACAGTTGGTTTCTTCATGCAGGGGGCATAACCACCACTTAGTCCCATTTCTAAGTTTTTCCCTGTTCATACTAGGTTATCTTTTCTTCTGCACAAGTGTCTTTCAGGGTACATGTATATGTATTACTAACCTGTATACAACCTGAATGCTTTGCCAGCTCGGACACGCCCTGCTCTCCCCGCTCTCTGATTGGCTGACGCCTGGGACACCGGAACCACAACCAGTGACTCTGCCATGCAAATTGGTTAAATACTAGTATGAGTAAAGATATAAATATGCATGAAGCACCTAACTCCCTACCACCCCCTCCCCCCTCCCCCCTAAAAAAAAAAGAAAAGAAAAAATTCATGTACATGTAACACCATTCATCATTTCAAAATCACAATTACTTTTCTGAGGCAACGATACACACAGTCCCTTACCGACACGCAAGTAATGTAGGTGTATGCCTGCACAGTTTGTAAGTGTCAGCAATTTTGCAAAACACCACAAAGAAAGAGAAATTTAGATAATACAATCACCAATTCCGGATGTTGGATTGTATGCCTTCAGTTTCACAAAGCCGCAGTCAACAACTAGGGAGAGAAAAAAGTGTAAATGATGAACAGAGATTTGGTAAACATGCCCACATGAGAAAAGAACGACAAAAAGAACACACACAGACACACCGACACACACACACCACAACAATATGTACTGTAACTATGTATCAATACATAAGCAAAAACAAACGCTTATGTGCAATTGTGCTCGTCTGTATGTAGTTTTCAAGGCTGACTCAATCCACCTATGTCAGTTATAATAATTTACTGCACACGTTTGGTTTTTGCAAGGAAGCAAAAACGCTACTTCACTTACTGTAAACGATGCCATTTATGGTGATGGACGCCTCAGCAATGTTGGTTGCAACCACCACTTTCCTGGAATGGTGAGGCGGCTTCTGAAACACTTTCATCTGGAAAGAACAACAACAACAACAAAATTATGCTTTTGCTGCTGTTGGGGGAGCCGGCACAGTTGAGTAGTAGAGCACTGGGCCCGCATGTAAAAGTCGGGGTTAGGGAGTTTAGCCCTGGGTTAGCGTCTAACCTTGAACTAAACTAGCTCTTGGGTTATATTTTCTGTTGTTTTTTGTTTTAAATCAGGTAGCGGGTCCATTCCAACAGGATGCCTATGCCGTTAGAGAAGGATTTTTGTCTTTCTTTCTTCGCTTCCTTTTTAATTTAATTTTGTATTGGGGTTTCTTTTGTCCTAGTCCGGGTTAGGCCCATAGCCATGGGTTAAATTAACCCCGAGTTCTACATACGGGCCCTGGACTTTCTGTGCTTGGGCCATGAGTTTTCCCCAAGTATGGCCAAACCTAACGTGCTGGCATTTTTCTTGTTGCCCCATCTTTGACATCACCCGTATGCGGTGGAAAAAGACGTTCCACCCCAACCCCAACCTACTTCTGTTGGAAACCAAAAGAAAGCCTCATTCAAGAGACATCCGAACACAGAACTGTTGAAATAACTGTTGTATTTGTGTATGGTAGTCCGCAAATCGAAGGGAGACAACAAGGAGACAGATCAGCAAGAGAATGCAGATTTGAGTTAGCAAACCTGTTCTGAGGCGGGCAGGCTCCCATACATGGGTAACACCGTCATCTTCATATCCTCCTTCTTAAGTTTCTTGGCTTCATCACTGAAAATTATGCATAATTCATGTCAGTCACACCAAGATGGAACCGCAAATTTGTGATTTTTAAAAAAATCTCTTAGACTACAAAAAAGAGAAATGACATAGTTTGGAAATCAGTGGAGATCTGCATGAGCTCATACATCATAAAATAATACCAATTGCCAGTTTTTGTTTTGTGTGATAAATCTACACAAGGATCATTATGACTGTACCTGAGAAATATCACTGCAGTATACTTGAAGTTAGAAATCACTGTTGTGAGCAAGAAATGAGACAGATTTCAGTCGCAGTCTTCGGAAGGCTAAAACAGTGCTTTCTGTTTTCTGACTGTTTTAATGCAGAACAGAGATTTTTCTGTGTGAATGTTTAAAAACTCAATGCCATGTTTGACTTAAACCGGGATTCCTGTGGAATACACCGTTCTATTTAAAACAACTTACATGAGCCTGGATACCACTGTGTCAACTTCTTCCTGAAATGAGAAGAATCAATCAATCAATCAATCAATCAATCCATCCATCCATCCATCCATCCATCCATCCATCCATCCATTCTTCAGTCCATTCATCCATCAATCAGTCAACCAGTCAAATTACATTATTATTTACCACAGTCAACGGCAATAAGTTGTGAACAATGCCACAAGAGGATTTTTTTTTTTTTAAACATGTACATGTTCTTGATCTCTGCACACACATGTAACAGCACCCAACAAATACATGTGTGTCACTTATTTTGACACCACCAGGGTAAAAGACAAGGCGGACAATCCACAAAACCTGAATAGGATATCTGTAGCAAAATGTTTGACAAACCAGCAGCTAGATACAAACTGTCAGCTAAAAGTCAGCAACACCTAACAATAAAAGTGTATCATTTCCAGCAGAAACGTAAGTATAGCCGTTGCTGATCTGTCTGGTGAAACGCATTGTAATTACCATGCCAGTGAGAAAAGCCAGGATGTCCCCAGGTCGCTCATTAAAATGGATTTTCATGACCGTGTCCACTGTCGCTTTCATGTAATCTGGTACAGGGCTGAAACAAATGCAACACAACATTTGTGAATGTCCTGTGGATTTGACTTGATTTGTAATGGCAAGAATCCTAGTACGCAAGTACTTCGAACATTACAAAGATGATATTGCAGTAGAACCTTTCGCAAAACTCCTGCCTGAACAGAATACAGTAGCCCTTCGTAACTTCCGGTGCAGTAAACAAGGTATACCTAGAGAACAGCGACTGTGCAGAAAATGTGACACGTGTGCAATAGGCGATGAATTTCATTTAATTCTAGAATGTCCGGCGTTTCAAGAGGAGCACAAGCACATACCACTTCGTTTGCTGAGGGTCAAATCGACATACAATCTTTGTGAACTGTTGGGATCAAAATCCAGAAAAGTTGCCCTTGCTCTGGCAAAATTTTTGAAAGTGTGTAGGATGGTAGAGTGTGTGTGTGTGTGTGTGTGTGTGTGTGTGTGAGAGAAAGCTGTTGCTCTCTGGACTGTGAGAGGTTTCATATGTGGTTGTGCTTACCTGTGTATAGATTATGTATATATTGTACACTTATCTTTTGTTAATGTATCTATCTGTCTATAATTATGTGATCATGGTTGGTTTGATTTTTTTTTGTTTTTTTTGTTGGTATCCTCCATACCCCAAAAGGGGAAAAAGGAAAATAAAATCTTGAATCTTGACACAGATGCATGCCCACACTTGGTCACCTACATGCAGGTCTACTACAGAACACTTTGCGACTTACTCTAAAGTGTAGTGAATATCCACCGGGTACTCCCTCCCTTCCACAGTCAATATGGCTGCTGTGTCTTTCTCTGGGTCACCTGATTCGTTCGTGTTGAAGAAATTTCTCATTTCCTGCACACCAAATAAAATATTTTGACAAAGCTATCACTCTGAGAGATACCTCAAAGAATCCTAAGTTAAATTCATCTTAAATGTTCACTGTAAATACTTACGTTTATAACAAAGTTGAACACTCAACTGTATGCAAACGCTATAATGTTACAATACACCAGAGTTGCACATTTAAGTCGGTCCCAGGACATTGACCTATAAAAATTTCAAATGTCCTATTTTTCCCACCTCAAGCAGACATTTGTCCTATTAAAATTTTTATTGCCACTAAGTGGCCAGGACACTGTGTCCTATGACTTTGCTGTTTCCAGGACACTTTGTCCTATAGAAGCTATGGAAAATGTGCAACCCTGATACACACACACACACACACACACAACCCCAAAACAACAAACAACTAAGCTTCTAGTACTGTCAAATACCTCTGCATCAAGTGTAGCTGAGGCAACCACCAGACGAAGATCACTGCGTTTCTTCTGAATCTGAAAAAAAAGGAGTTCAAACAACTTACGAACCTTGAACCTTGGGTTTGTTGTTGTTGTTGTTGTTGTTGTTTTTTGTTTTTTTTTTGGGGGGGGGGGGGGGTGTGGAGAGAGAGAGAGAGAGAGAGAGAGAGAGAGAGAGAGAGAGAGAGGTGTTTTTCTTGTTAAACAGTTCTAGAATTTGACAGTATGTATGATTATTTGTTTTAAATTGTTTGTGAAGTTTGTTTTTTTTTATCTAAAAGTTCAACCCTATTTTACTTTTACATTTTATATCAAGATCTTTAATGACTGTACTTTATCTTATCTGTGACAGAGCATCATGTGAGGCCAAAGAAGCTTTTCTGTTTTAGACTCTCTCTCTTGCACAGACAATAAAGTATTCTGAATTTGAACACCTGTATCTAATAATTATCAGCTTATACATAAATCTTCAATGATTTTGAATTACGTAACAACATAATTATGGCAAGGGCAACCTTGACATTGAGAAATGGTATCAAATACTACTACTACCACTACTACTACTACTACTACATACATGGAGAACTACAAATACAATAGCATAAATTAAAAAAAAAAACAAAGGAAGAATAAGGTTTACCTTTCTCAGCAGTCCAAGAATGATGTCTGTATTAAGAGCTCTTTCATGTGCTTCATCAAGCAATATGACACTGCAGACAAGTTGTAAAGCCAGTTTTAACATCAATGTGATTGTGTCTGACAGATACACCCCTCCCACTGAATCTGGAGGTTGTTGCAAAGTTGTGAAACAGAGGTTATGCTGTAGCACTAGCTTTCCATCTTAGAAATTAGTGCAGAGCAAATGAATATGCACGCACAATAACACTTTCAAGTGTAATCATACAGTCTACATATATATATATATAAACGCAACAAGAAAAACGTTGAAACAGTCTTTACTTTCCACCTTTACCGTTTGTACTAAAAACCACAGATACATCTGTGCAGACATGTGCGTGCACGCACACACACACAAAAACACACACACACGCACTATATGCACCTGTATTTGGTGAGCAATGGATCCTGCATGATCTCTCGGATCATCATGCCATCTGTCATGAACTGGAACATGAGAAAAGTATATATCTTTTACAATATGAAGAAATGATGATGATTATGATGATGATTCGCCATTTGTATAGTGCCACAAGAAAACTTCCATGCAGTAAGCATGCTCACGGCGCCTTTGGAGTACCAAAAAAAAAAAAAAAAAAAGTGAGAGAAAGAGAGAGAGAGGGGGAATTAGAACTGAGAGAAAAGATGCGTCTTGAGGTTCCGCTTGAAGGTCATGACTGACGCAGAACCTGACTTAAGACATAACATGATCTAAACTACACAACCAATTAGGAAGGTATTATCATTAACGTAGACAGGTAAAAACACACTGGTCATAAGAGGTGTTATAAAAACCAATGCTATGGGGCTGTTGTTGATGGCAAGTTGTTGTTGAAAATCATATGGCACCTGTAAGTTTGACAGTTATTCAATACTTTGCAGCACGAACTCAGGAGATTAATTAAATTTAGTCTCTGAAGTTAAGTACTCCAGCTGTGTTTGTCGGACATTAGGTACCTTACCATGGCTCGGGTCTTGGCTGGGTCAGAACAGGCATCAAAGCGTATGGTGTAACCAACTTCATCACCCAAAATACTACCTCTCTCATCTGCCATTCTTGAAGCAACCTGCAACAGTGACCACATGCGACAATCATACATAAAGCAATGGAGATACACATGTAGTTCTTTCATGGCAAAAAATATCCTCATCCTCAAGAGTAGAATTTTGGCATAACGTAAGTCTGAAAGTTGCTTGGGATGAAAGCATTTTACACTTCCTTAAACTATGTAGTAGTCTCAATATCCAAAAGCTCTGATTTTTTCCCAATGATTTTGCGACCGCTTCATGTCATTCGTTATGCTTGAGTTATTTACCGTAATGGCTGCAACCCGACGAGGCTGTGTAACGCCGATCACATGGCCCTCTGCAGCCCATCCTGCTTCCAGCAAGTACTAAAAAAAAAAAAAAAAAAAGCCCAATTAGGCCAAATTGAAAAATACCTGAGTAAAATAATCAATTTTAGTATGTCAGACAATTTTTGTAAGTTTAAAAAAACCAAACAGATTGTTGAAGTACAATGTGATTTTTAAATATATTTTATTTTATTAATTTTTTCAGTGTGTGTGTGTGTGTGTGTGGGGGGGGGGGGGGGGGGTTAGTGCTGGGCTGAGGGGTGGGTAGGTGGTGGTGGAGGTGGGTAAGTTTTAGTTTTTCTGGGGGGTGGGGGGAGGTGTCTCTAAAAAGGAAGAGATACAGGTAAAAGGTAAAGTAACAGCAGTCTGTGTAGAGAAGCCATGAGTCATCCTGAGCACAGGGAGTGACTGGAGTATACCTGAGGAATCTGTGTGCTCTTGCCACATCCAGTTTCTCCTATCACGACAACCGTCTGGTATCGCTCAACCAAGTACAGGATATGGTTTCGATACTGCACATGCCCATAAAATACAAATATTACATGTCACACAATCACAAAGAGACTTTTTTTTTTTTTTTTTTAAATCTTAGCACTTCAAGTGTAAGCTAATGACTCTGCAGAATGTGTGATAAATAAACTTCCCAAGGCAGTGATTTAACTCCATGGCACTCTGATTAGTAGTGTCTTAATTTTCTGCTGTGACACAAATTAGGCAAGGCTTGTCTGTGTGAAATGAAACATCAGTCTCACTCTGAACTATCATTAATAGTATCAACATCAGTATGCACAATACTAAGTTTATAAACTTCAGTTATACGTTTGCACAGTTGTCTCCATCCATGCCTGGAATAAGATAATGACCATGACAACACCTAACCTGAACCTGAAGAAAGATGATACAGTCAGTTTTGAATAACATGAATGATATCTACCATGAATAATGAACATACGGGGAGATCATCAACAGAATTACCTTAAACACTGGTAGGCGCTGTCTTTGCTGCTCGATCGACAGATTGCGGAATGGGTTGTATGCAACTGTGGGCCCGTTTGTCTCACTCTGGACTGAACGCTCCTCGTCAATGGATAGTCCTGGCTTCTCTGTGCCTGTTGAGTTTATTTTACATGTAGCAGTACGAAGTAAGGATACCAGATAAAATCAGTAACGCTTAGTAGCAGCAGGATTTCACTGAATGCCTGTGGTTAGTATTGTAATCGTGTGCAATGGTCATGTTGCATTTACTGTATTTTTTGTCACAAAATACCTGGTTTCCAAAACCTGTGCCCCGAAGACGAACTCATGTTGAAAACGTAAACATAGCGTCCGCCAAATCCACATGTGTCGGCTGCCCGGGAAATCACAGTGGCCTCCCCTGTCTTCTGTCGATTTACCGCAAGGTACGCAAAACCCGAAGGGATGCCCATGGATGTATCGAACGAATAAGAAACAGTATTACCTATTTATCTGTTCAGTTTTGCAGTGCTTGGGTCTAGGTGTGATAGTTATTATACACCCCTCCCACCTGATGAATAAAGTGGACTGAACTGAACCGTCAATATTATCAGCCGGCATTGAGCCAGATCCGCCGGGCCGCCGGCCTCGGCGACGCCGTGAATACAGGCTGAACTTGTCAGAACACTTTGTCAAGTCAGTCTTGGTGACCGCCGGGCTGAACACTGTGACTGAGACCAGCACCACCAGTACTATGACCACCACAGCCACGTGACACCCACCACCATCTCTACCAACAACACCTGACAAAACAAAGCCGAGCAATAAAAGGAAGCGGGGCTCAAGCCTGTTGGGAAATCAGATTCTGAGTGGCCAGCCTGCGCCTGTATGTCAGTGAGTGTGTCCAGGGAAACAACCACTGGTAGAAGTAAGGGAGGGTTCAGGTTGTGGCGGCTTGAATTCTTCCCCTTCTGCCCAAAAGTCAGTTTACAAGGCGGCTCACGTAAAGATGCCGTGAGACTGACCACGACCTAAACAACAACAACAACTTGATTACAACAACTGACAAAACAAAACACCTGTATACAATGCTGCTCCAAAGTCCACATGCAAATCATACTCTGAAGGGGCTTATCAGTCTCCGTGTCGGACATCGGTCACTGATGACCATTATTATTCAGTTTTCGAAACCGTCTGGATGATGTCCGGGCGATTATTTCAAAACTTACAAGGCGGACACAACTAACTGCGCCACAGGGAAGAATATTTAGGACAAATGTCCCATACTTTTATTGTCAGCTTGGACATTTTGTCCTATATTACTGAGTTACCAGGGATACTGACTGACGAAGCCCGGCTGCTCTTCTTGGTTTCGTAACAGTGAGTCCCGGCAATCGAAGCGTTGGGTTCTTGGAGGTTTAACGTCCTTTTCCACCACATACGGGTGATATCAAACACGGGTCAACGATGAAAAAGCCAGCAAAAATAATTGGCCCCAGCAGGGATACGAACTCACGAGACGAGCATTAGAAGTCCAAAGCACAGTCTACCATTCGACCACCCTGGCAATCGAAGCAGTTTCCACTGAACATTTTGAACGCGTAAACTACATCACACACACACACACACACACACACACACACACACACACACACACGCGCGCGCGCGCACACAAACGCGCGTGCGCGCAAGAAATGGAAAGTAAAACTGGGTGAGTGCCAGTGGGTGTTTGGGGGTGTAACAATCTTTTCCACCAAATACGGGTGATATCAAAGACGGGGCAACGATTTAAAAAAAAAGCCAACACAAATAGGAAATTGAGGAACAAAGACAGGGAAAAAACAAAAAAACCTGGAAAGAGGTGGGGGGGGGGGGGACACAAAAACGAGAGACTGAATTTTTTTTTAAAAAGGAAGAAAAAAAAAAAAAAGCGACAACGACCTCATAAGCCCATCGAACTACCTTTTCCCAACCTGCACGTCATCGATAATTTTTTGGCGTCATGGCGTTAGTTCTAACAATGACGTCACAGCGCGATAATGACGCACACATTGAGCAGTGACGTCAAGCTGAAACACCTCTGTCACAGTCAGTCGGAAGAGCAGCCAGCTATGCCACTGTCATGCCTGCAACCGCCAACTTGAAAGGAGGAGTCGAAAGCGGTCTACGCCTGGAAGATCTGCTGGACACAGCATGCAAGAAAACAGGCGATTTACCTGATGGATCGGACGCGCTGAGATTGGAATGCTGTAAGCTCAACGAAGAGAACCAACTGCTGAAAAGATGTCTCCGGCTGATGCGAGACAACAGCGCGCTGGAATGCGCGACGCTGCTGTCTGCTGTCATATCATTTTGCGACAACAAGTTCAAAAGAAAGTTTGCAGGTGAGAATGATAGTGCGTGTGCGTGCGTGCTTGCGTGCGTGTGTACGTGATGGGTGAAATCAAAGACGGGGCAACGAGAGAAAGGCCAGCATAAATATTTGGCCCTCGCCGGGAATCGAACACACAGCCCCGAGCATTGAAAGCCCAATGCTCCACCATTCGGCTATCCCGGTGTCGTAGAATATTTCGGAACCAGGATAAATCGGATTGGTTCTGAAAAATCCTGCCACTAGGGCCAGGATAAATCGGAATGGTTCCCATTCGTCCGGTTCCGAAATATCCTGTGACACCGATGTAGCAGTCCAGATTATACCCCGCCTGGAGTATACCCCCGTATAAACTGGCCTAGCCCAGACTATACCTCGGGGTGTACTCTGGCCTAGGCCCGTTTAACCCTCTCCCGCCCACTTTAACCCCCCTACCACGGACGACCAAAGAGAGAAAGAGAAACGTACACGCAAACGGTCGTGTTCAAACACTTTAGTAAACTCTGTTCACAGGTGGGTATATTTCTGACAGGAGGTGGGTGAATCCGGCCTGGGCTGCTCTATACCCAGGGGGTTGAACCGGCCTAGACTAGTTTATACCCGAGGGTTTAAAGTAGCCAGGGGTATACTCCGGCCTGTTACACCGGCTCCCCGCCATGGTAATGGGACTACGGAAATACACAATACAATGCAGACTTGTGTGTCTTTCGTGATTTTGCAGAAGGATTAGACTCTCTAGGAATAGCCGGCGTAGGGGGCGGAGGTCCGGCCGGCGCAGGTTACGGGTTCACTCCTTCCCCGCAGAGCGGGAAATCTTACATCTCCGGCGCCACTGGCAGCCCGGATGGCCAGGGTTACCAGTACGAGGAGCCGGAGCGGGACGTCCCCGTCCAAGACGTGCCGGAGAAGGAGTCGGCGGCCAGGGATGCGTACCCGATCCGAGGGGTCCCGAAGAAAAAACCCTGGAAGCCGAAGACCCCGAAATATGTCGACGACTACCGCTCGATCGCCGAAGCCAGGTAGGCCTTTGTGTAAGAGAGTATGGATTGTAGTGTCTACGGGTAGGCCTACACTTGGAAGGGGATGTGGGGGGAGGGGGGTGAGGGGGGCGATAACCACGCTGTCAAGCGCAACTGTTCCCAAAGAAAAGTCTCCCCATATAAAACGTTAAAACCTTAGTATTGTCTAACTGTAGTACCTACGGTATTTCATACGTTAGTGTTGTGTATTTTGGTATTTTGGTAATTCTGAGACAGTATTTATTTATCAGCTAGGAAAACACACGTTTAGATTGAAATGGACGTATAACTGTTGGAACGTCCCATTCATTTTTAGCTAGGATAAACGCGTTTAGATCTAAACGGACGTATAACTAGAGGAATGTCCCATTCTCATTCCTATACGCCCGTTTACGTCTAAACGTATTCATCCTGGTTAAACGCGCGTTAAAAATAATTTTCGCTGTTGCTAATCTGTGTCCACAGGGCGGCTCAGGCGGAGGCAGCAGCCAGGGAGAAGAATTTCACACTGCCCTCTGACCCTGACTCGCAGCACACGAAGTCTCACGTGTACACCCATACGCCAATCGCCTCCGACCTGGAGTATGACCCTCTGTATCTCAAGGTCAGCGTGCAGACTGACAGCAAGCACTCAGCAGCAACGGACTTGAGTCAGTTAGCTAGTTAGCCAATCAGCTATTCGTGATCACTCAGTTGGTCAGGTTCAAGGTACAACTGTAATGGAGGAAACTCGATCTCTCTTTTTTTTGGCTCCCTTGTGTAACAATGGGAGTCTATGTATTAACCCTCCGTCGTCTGTCTGTCTGTCTGTCTGTCTGTCTCTGTGTGTGTGTGTGTGTGTGTCCAGAAAACTTTAACATTGTCATTTTCTCAGAATCTACAAACAGCAGAGGCACCAAACTTGGCATGCTGATAGACAACCACAAGAACTTTCAAAACATATCATTTTGAATGACCTTGACTCAAGGTCAAGGTCACTGAAGCTCTCTGTTTGAAAATGTTATATTGGCATTTTTTCGTAATCTACAAATACCAGAGGTTTTAAACTTTGCATGATGATAGATGTTGATAAGAACTTTACAGATGTACATGTAGTCAGTGGCCTTGTGTCAAGGTCACGGCCATACAAGCTATTTTTGTAAAACCTTAACATTGGCATTTTCTCAGAAACAACAAACAGCAGAGGCACCAAACCTGGCGTGCTGATAGACAGTGATAAGACGTATGCACACATACCACCTTAAATGACCTTGACTCAAGGTCAAGGTCTTTAAAACAGTCTGTTGGGAAAATTTACATTTGCATTTTCTCAGAATCCAAAAGAATCAGAAGCAGCAAACTACATGTGCAATGATTGACATTGGCAGCACCTTTACAGACATACCTGTGTTCAGTGACTTTTAGTCAAGGTCAAGGTCATGCAAGCGTTTTGGGGGAAACTTTAACCTTGGCATTTCCTCCAAAACAACAAACAGTAGAGGCACCAAACGAGGCATGATGATAGACAGCAATGAGACCTACCTTTCTGAATGACCTTGACTGAAGGTCAAGGTCATTACAGCTGCCTGTTTTGAATTTTAACATTACTGTTTTCGGAGGATCTACAAATACTAGAGGCATCAAACTTGGCATAATGATAGACATTGATGAGATCTCATTTGAATGACCTTGACCAAAGGTCAAGGCCATACAAACTGTTTTGGGGAAAATTGTAATATTGCCATGAACTAAGAGCGCCACAGACACTTTACTTGGCATGATAATGGATAGCGATAAGAGCGTTACAAACATACTCTTGTGAATGGCCTTGACCTGTGTCACAAGGGAGCCATGGAGGCTTTTGCCTGTCTAGTTCAGTTTAAATTTTCAAACTTTTCAAACTTTTACTTTTTCAAAAATTCTCACAGCATTTCCCACAACTGCATGCAGACAGTTTCTGCAAGACAAAGCTGCTGTCAGCAGGGCAGTGGTAACAATTTCTGCCATGAATGCGGGAGTTTGGGGTTTGAGTCCCGCTTGTGGCACAGTTTATTCGTGTCGCTCTTTCGCGGATTGGGTGTGTGTGGGAGGGAGGCCGGGGAAGGGGGGGGGGAGGGATACTCCAGCTTTCTTCACTTCTGCTTTGGAAATGAACACTGGGTGTATTTACGGGTGTGTTTTAAAGTTGTTTCTCTATAGAGAATGATAAATAATTCAGTCGGGGAGGTCACATAGCCGGGGCAACGATGAAAAAGCCAGCACAAATAATTATTTGGCCCCAGCCGGGATACGACCTCACGACCCGAGCATTAGAAGTCCAACGCTCTACCATTCGGCCACCCCGGCTCCCCAGAAACTTGAGCCACTCATCACAAGCTAGTAGTGGCTGCATGGTGGTGCATACAGCCTAATTATTAATCTGTTGTCGTTCAGGCGAAAATTTTGGAGGAGGGCTACCGGCAGCTGATGAAGGGAGACACTTCACCGGTGCCCGCCACGCTCCCCTTCAAAAAGCAGTCGACCGGCACGCTGGTGCACAAGATCTGCCGCACCCCACCCACTATCCTTTTTCACAACAAGAAGCTGAGGCAGGTTTCTTCCGACGATCAGATAAACTAAGCTAAGCTAAGCTAAGCTATGCTAAGCTAAGCTATGCTAACATATGATAACATAAGATAACATAAGATCAGATAAGATAAGATAGACAGGATGAAATGAAATGATAGGGTATGGTGGGTGTTTGGGGGTTTATCGTCCTTTTTTCCACCACATACGGGTGATAACAAAGACGGGACAACGATGAAAAAGCCAGCACAGGTATTTGGCCCCAGCCGGGATACGAACTCAGGACCCGAGCATTAGAAGTCCAACGCTCTACCATTCGGCCACCCCGGCTCCCCAATGAAATGATATAAAATATACTAAACAAAATATTACAAATACGACACGATAAAATAAGATAAAACGACGTGAGGTGAGATGAGGTACGATACGATACGATACGATACGAGACGAGACGAGACGAGACGACAAGAAAACTCGTTCGAGAAGAGCTCTCTTTGAATAAGATCTGCATACTCCATGTGAATGAATAACCTCTGTTACTTTGCAGAAATAAAAAGGGTCAGAAGTCGTCCCACAGCTGTTACGAGAAGCTTCAAACCCCCATTACTCCCTTCTCCAGGCTTGGTGGCAAGGTTCCGACCAAGTGAGCCTCGCTCTCTCTCTCTCTCTCTCTCTCTCTCTCTCGTATAGATATTTTCAAAACCTCCCTCTCTTACTCAGGGGCACACGCATGGAATACACTTCCAAAAGACATCAAATCAGCACCCTCGCTTGGATTATTCAAGACCAAACTAATAAAACATCTGGTGGACAGCTCGTAATGGGCTTGACAATACATGTACTCTGTAGGATTTTGTATTTCGGGCAACAACAAAAACAAAAAAAAATCCCAATACTTATTCACATCACGCGTGGTTTTTTGTTTTTGTTTTTTTTGTTTTGGTTTTAAAACTGTAAAAACATCGCCTCAAGATTTGTTTGCATTGCTCACCTATCACATCCTTTGTCCCCCCCCCCCCTTTTTTTTTTTCTTCTTAGTATTGCTTGATTTATGTATGTAGTAGCATGGTCGTGTGTGTGTGTGTATGTGTATGCTCTACCTAGTTAGAGCTTACTTTGCTTACTTTGTATATATATCAGTAGCCTAGCAAGGACAAGATGTAAGACAGGTCTGCGTACCTAATCTTTTATCCTTGTAAAATAAAGTTTCGTTCGTTCGTTCGTTCGTTCTCTGAGATAATTCTGCACGACACCTGTTTACGAAGTTTCATTGTAAGGGTTCAGCACGAAAGCTGTGTGAATGAATTCCAGCTGGATTAAACGTTTTCATGGCATGCATGTGTATATATAAAGCTGCAAGGAATAGACTGCATTACGAAGTATAGCTGCTGCTGTAGTAAGCCTGTATAAAGGGTAAGTTGGACTCACTTCTTAGTATCAGTTATACAAGTTTTCTTTTATTCATATGTTTGTGCTTTTCAAATAATGGCACACACACACACACACACACACACACACACACACACACACACACACACAGAGAGAGAGAGAGAGAGAGAGAGAGAGAGAGAGAGTTTTTAGGGCTTAAAGCCGCGCAAGCCACAAAGACTAATTCGCGGCTGGAGAGAGAGAGAGAGAGAGAGAGAGAGAGAGAGTAAAACAAACCCATAACAAATATGACAAGATATACATAACTGGTAAACACATACATAAAATATAAAGAAAAATACCCCTTAAAATAATACACAACCAAAACTACTAAAGTAGGAAAACAAGAAAGCAATATATATATACAAATACATAGACATAGATATATACGTGTGATTTTGATATTCAACAAAAAGGGTGCAGTGCAATGCTAATCAGTATCGAAAGAAAGTCAGTCATCCAAATCAACTTTGGAACCACTAATCTGCGTGCATTTCGTTCCGTGTTGGTCAAGGTTTGTGGTTGTAAGCGGTGTGATCTATCAACGAAGAAAATGATAGTGATTATAAGAATACAAGATTCATCATTTGGATTACTTCGTCCCGCTCGCAAAACTTGAACGAAATGAGAATGAAATCGGATTTGTTGGAGCTTCTGTCACAATAATAATAATAATAATAATAAATGGTATTTGTAGTTCGCATTTCTTGAAATAAAACTCAAAGCGCATATCTTGAAATGAAACTCAAAGCGCATTTCTTGAAATGAAACCCAAAGAGCATTTCTTGAAATGAAACTCAAAGCGCATTTCTTGAAATGAAACTCAAAGCGCATTTAAAAAAAAAATAAAACTCAAAGCGCATTTCTTGAAATAAAACTCAATGCGCATTTCTTAAAATAAAACTCAATGCGCCAGAACTGCAACGAATTTTATTCCGTTCTCTTTTGTTTTCGATTTCTTCTGGTAGCAGACCACAAAGAATTGGGCATTTTCAGCCACGAGGCTTGACCACAACGCTTGAAACAGTCGTCAGTGGTTCTAATCTTTCGCGAATCACGAACTTTTCTTGTGTTCCTCTTCACCACTAGGGGTGTTCGGTTTTACCGGTTTTCCGGTTAAAATCGGTCCGACTTTCTGACGGTTCGGTAAACCGGTTTGGCCTTAAAAAACCGGAAAACCGCGGTTGTTCTAAGGGACATCACTCGTCGTTTTTCAGCCCGTTAAAAGACACCCTCCTCCTTATCATCATCATCATCATCATCATGTTGTTGTTGTTGTTGGCTGAACAGGGAAACCGGGGTGGCCGAATGCTAGAGCGTTGGACTGCCAACTTTCGGGTCGTGAGTTCAAATATTTGTGCTGGCTTTTTCATCGTTGCCTCGTCTTTGATATCATCCATATGCGGTGGAAAAGGACGTTAAACTCCTAAACACCCACCCACCCACCCACCCTTGTTGGCTGAACATTTCCAACGCAGGGGTACAGGAAGCCGGAGTACTAGGAGGCCCCCCTCCCTCCCCCCCCCCTTCCATCTCTTGGGGAAACGTTAGAAACAATAGATGACGTATACATAGCCGGTTAACCGGTTTTAAACCTCGGTTTTCTATTGGAAACTATTGGATTTCTTCTTTTGAGTTTGAGAAATCGTACCGGTTCCACCGTCTATTCACCACAAAGAAAGTTGTAGGCACACGGCGCCGTATGCTTTCGCGTTGTTTTCGCATCGAAGTAGCGGATACACGACAATACTTTACATCAGTACACCCGCATCGTCATCACCAGCAGCTGGCTTCGTAATGTAGTTGATTCCCTGTGTTGACAGAGGTGAATTGCGCGGCGACCATTGGCGTCTTTTGCACAGGAAACCGCAGAAACGGTTGTTCGAGGTGGACCTGAGAACCATGGGCTCTCCATACTCACAGCCGGAGCCACCACCTGGACGCTATCCCAAAGTCCCCAGCCCCCCCAAGCCCAAGGTCAGCCAGTGTTGAAGTCTTTTGGTTATTACTCTGGTGAGTGGGTGAGACAGTGAGCAAGTGAACCTGCGGGTGACCCCAAAATTAATGTCTATCGCCCGATGGCGCCCCGCTCTCACCTTACCTGGCCACATTTGAAATCCTTGATACTATGTTCAGTACATGTCCCGAGCGGTTGAGTGAGTGAGTGGGTACGTGTGTGGGTGACCCCAAACTGACTCTCACCGCACCTGGTTATTTTTTAAAATCCTTGTTACTATGTTTAGCCCATAGTTGTTGAGTGAATGAGTGGGTACGTGGGTTGGTGACCCACACTCTCACCTTACCTGGCCACATTTGAAATCCTTGATATGTTCAGTAAATGTCCCAACGCTTGAGTGAGTGGGTGGGTACGTGGGTGGGTGGCCCCAGACTCACCTTACCCGGCCACATTTGAAATCCTTGTTACTAGTGAGTGACTGGGGCACTGGTAGGCTCAATAAGTGTGTGTGTGAGTGATTGCCGCGAGATCTGGATAATGGCAGGGTCAGTGAGTGAGTGAGTGAGTGAGTGAGTTACTGGGACAATGGTAGGGTCAATAAGAGTGTAAGTGGGTGATTGCATGAGAGATTGGGGCACTTGCAGCGCCAGTGAGTGAGTGAGTTACTGGGACAACGGTAGGGTCAATAAGAGTGTAAGTGGGTGAATGAATGAGAGACTGGGGCACTTGCAACGTCTGTGAGTGAGTGAGTCACTGGGACAATGGTAGGGTCAATACGAGTGTAAGTGGGTGATTGCATGAGAGATTGGGGCACTTGCAGCGCCAGTGAGTGAGTGAGTTACTGGGACAACGGTAGGGTCAATAAGAGTGTAAGTGGGTGAATGAATGAGAGACTGGGGCACTTGCAGCGTCTGTGAGTGAGTGAGTCACTGGGACAATGGTAGGGTCAATAAGAGTGATTGCCTGAGAGATTGGGGCACTCCCTTGCAGGGTCACCAAGAGCGTGAGTGAGTGACAGGGACGCCCGATACATCAGTGTGTGAGAGACACGGATCCAGATGGACCCTAATTGCTATGTGTTTCCACTTTCCCTGTTGCAGGCCAAGCCCCAGCCGGTTCCTACGCCACCAGTGTCAGTGTCTCTTCACGTAGTTTACTTTGGCTAATCTTAAGTTGATAAGATGGCAAGCTGCGCACCAGCGGTTTGATAAGACCAGATAAGACGAACTTATTCCCCATAGGATTTAATAATAATAATAATAATAATAGGTCTTATAAAGCGCTAACAATCTGCTCAAAGAACACTCAGGCCGCTACACACACACACATTCTTTTCCACGCATACATGAAACATGAAACACTAAGTGTGTGTGTGGGGGGGGGGGGGGGGGGCTGTCAGGAGGGGTAGTGATGCTACAGATCATATGCTATCTTGAATAGGTGAGTCTTTAGTTTTGACTTAAACTGTGGGAGGGTCTGGGTGTTCCTAAGGGAGGGAGGCAGAGAATTCCATTCCTGGGGGGGGGGGGGGGGGGGGGGGGGGGGCACAGAAACTGAAAGAGCGCTCACCGAAAGTTTTGAGATTGAACTTGTGAACTTTAAGGAGTTTTTCTGATGAGGAGCGGAGAGTACGAGATGGTTTACCCCAGAGTATAGAAAATTATTGTAAAAGAAATCTTACTCCGGAGTAAAAATCTGTTAAAATGTCGTACGACAGAAGTACTCCACCGCCACTACAGGTACTACTACCGCCATCAGTACTTGTGTGTGTGTGTGTGTGTGTGTGTGTGTGTGTGTGTGTGTGTGTGTGTGTGTGTGTGTGTGTGTGTGTGTGTGTGTGTGTGTGTGTGTGTGAGAAAGAAAGAGAGAGAGAGAGAGAGAGTAAAATGTTATCGACACCATAAGAGCGTAACTTACTAAAATTACCATTGCTATGTCAACGCCGCTCGGCTTGTCCAGTGCACGGAATATGCGAAAGAGTTTTAGTATTGTCACGAAGGGCGATGCCAAAACACTTTATTCTGACGCGTTACTGATGCTGCAGACGTACCGCTATTTTGAAACTGTGATTTGCACCACTGATACCGTGTTCTCCAATTATTCTACCTAGTACGTACAGAGAATCGAAAGCCCTAACTTTGTCGGCTGCACCACCACCACCATCACCAGCAGATGTCACTGTTGAGAAGGATGAAAGATTCTCGGAGTGTGTAACAACAATTGCATTAATTATGAGTCTCTACGTTTCAGTTGAAACCCAGGATTGTTTGGAATGTAGCTCCGCTTGTAACCCACGGCAGCTGTTTCGTTTGTGATCCTCGGCGGCTGATTTCCTTGTAACCTTCGGTGGCTGGTTTACTAAGAACCCTCGGCGCCTGATTTCCTTGTAACCTTTGGTGGCTGGTTTACTAATAACCCTCGGCGGCTGATTTCCTTGTAACCCTCGGTGGTTGGCTTACTAATAACCCTCGGCACCTGATTTCCTTGTAACCCTCGGTGGTTGGTTTACCAGTAACCCTCGGTGCCTGATTTCCTTGTAACCCTCGGTGGTTGGTTTACTAGTAACCCTCGGTGCCTGATTTTTTCCTTGTAACCCTCGGTGGTTGGTTCACTAGTGACCCTCGGTGCCTGATTTTTTCCTTGTAACCCTCGGTGGTTGGTTCGCTTGTGATCCTCGGCGGCTGATTTCCTTGTAACCTTCTGTGGCTGGTTTACTAATAACCCTCGGCGCCTGATTTACTTGTAACCCTCGGTGGTTGGTTTACTAGTAACCCTCGGCGCCTGATTTCCTTGTAACCCTCGGTGGTTGGCTTACTAATAACCCTCGGCACCTGATTTCCTTGTAACCCTCGGTGGTTGGTTTACTAGTAACCCTCGGCGCCTGATTTCCTTGTAACCCTCGGTGGTTGGTTTACTAGTAACCCTCGGCACCTGATTTCCTTGTAACCCTCGGTGGTTGGTTCACTAGTAACCATCGGCACCTGATTTCCTTGTAACCCTCGGTGGCTGGTTTACTAATAACCCTCGGCACCTGATTTCCTTGTAACCCTCGGTGGTTGGTTCACTAGTGACCCTCGGTGCCTGATTTTTTCCTTGTAACCCTCGGTGGTTGGTTCGCTTGTGATCCTCGGCGGCTGATTTCCTTGTAACCTTCTGTGGCTGGTTTACTAATAACCCTCGGCGCCTGATTTACTTGTAACCCTCGGTGGTTGGTTTACTAGTAACCCTCGGCGCCTGATTTCCTTGTAACCCTCGGTGGTTGGTTTACTAGTAACCCTCGGCGCCTGATTTCCTTGTAACCCTCGGTGGTTGGTTTACTAGTAAGCCTCGGCACCTGATTTCCTTGTAACCCTCGGTGGTTGGTTCACTAGTAACCATCGGCACCTGATTTCCTTGTAACCCTCGGTGGCTGGTTTACTAATAACCCTCGGCACCTGATTTCCTTGTAACCCTCGGTGGTTGGTTCACTAGTGACCCTCGGTGCCTGATTTTTTCCTTGTAACCCTCGGTGGTTGGTTCGCTTGTGATCCTCGGCGGCTGATTTCCTTGTAACCTTCTGTGGCTGGTTTACTAATAACCCTCGGCGCCTGATTTACTTGTAACCCTCGGTGGTTGGTTTACTAGTACCCCTCGGCGCCTGATTTCCTTGTAACCCTTGGTGGTTGGTTCACTAGTAACCCTCGGCGCCTGAGCTTGGTGGTTGGTTTACTAGTAACCCTCGGCGCCTGATTTCCTTTTAACCCTTGGTGGCTGGTTTACTAGTAACCCTCCCTCGGCGGCGGCTGTTTCTCTTGCAATCATTTGAGTTCGGGTTTCACTTGTTACTTGTGGGTTTACTAACTGCGATCCTTGAAGAATTTCGTTTTAGTTGCTACCCTTGGACTCACCTGTAACTTTTCGAGTATGTGGTTTCACGAGTTACTCCTGGGGTATGCTGTTTCATTCACTAAACTTGGTTTCACGTTGAACTCCCAGCAATGTGGTCACGTGCACTTGTTACGCTTGGTTTCACTTGTAACACCCGCATTATATCGTTTCCATGCTACCCATGGTGTCACACAACGTTCAAGAAAATGTCTAAATGCCCTAGAGTTTTTTTTTTTTTATGAATTTCAATATTCACGTAAATGCCGCTTGGTGTATTCGGTAGCAAACAAGCAAACATGTGGCGAGTAGATCTTCTCCTGAGAATTTTAAGAATTCTTTCGTCATCTGTTCAGAGGTTTTTCTGCTAGTGAGTGCACAGAAGCAACGGCTACTCCAGCACTGAACACCGCTCAAGCTCACGAGGCGTGCCTGAAGTGTGTAACTGTAATAAAGTTATGTGAATTATTCGTTTTTACTCGTAAAGTTCAGAGATTTAGGGTTTTGCGGCTAACCCCAGAATTGCTTAATTTGAAATTTTTTTAAACCCTGGTCTTACTCAGTTTCTTTGTCGTAATAATGGTGAAAAAGCCATTACAGGTAGTCCGGATGATTCCGGGCTATAAGCACTACCGGGGTTAAAAAAAAGAAGTTATTTACAACAAGACGGTGTATTTTGTGTGTTTTTTGTTTCTTTTGGGTACAGCGTGCACAATGTTCTTTTTCTCAAAAACGTTCGCCCGCCACAATATATTTTCCATAACTTTTCCCTTCAGTCTAAGTTATCCTTGGAGTATAATATATATTATGGTTTGTGCTTTCGAGCCTTGAATGTCACGTGTAATAATGGGATTATGTGGTTCCGCTTGTAACCACTGGATGGTCATTCTATCTTTGTTTTACCTAGTTGTAATTGTTATTTGTTTTCTACGCGTTTTTGTAACCGGGAGTTCGATAGAATAGCATGAAGGTGCAGCGTCTCCTGCATGTCCTAGTTTATATTGTCCCGTAGATCAGTTTGCATCAGTTGCCCAACGTAACAATTTTTTTTTCACGTAGTGAAGACACACTTAGCCGCGAATTAGTCTTTGTGGCATGCACGGCGTTAAGCCTCAAAAACTCACTCACTCACTCACTCATTGGATGGTCATTCTCACTGATGCGATATTACTCTTTGTTTCACTCGTAAACTTTTCATTTTGACGTTTCACGTGTTAGTCTTGAGTTCACTTGCAAGTCTCTGGTTATGTGGTTTCACTTGCTACGCTCGGTGTCACTTGTAATCCTTACATTCTGCGATTCCACTTGGTTTCACACAACATTCAATAACAGTTATCTATATCTTCTAATTTTCAAGGTCACACCTCTTTTTTGTGAGCCTCAGTTGCACGCAGGATGCCTCAGACTTTAGTTGTTGTTGTTGTTGTTGTCGTCGTAGAGCATCCTCTCTTCATTGGCTCCTTTTTTTCCCCCAACAGTAGTTACTTCATTAACATGTTTTGTTTTTTTTCTTTACATACATAATGCATTATTGTCGTACTTGCTCATTGTGGTAACGACAGCAAAAGAACAATTGTTACATTTAAGGTCACACCTCTGATTCCTTGTTCTTGAATTGTTCCTCCCAGAGAGAACAGAGCAGCTCCGTTATCGTCGGTTGTATTACCAGCCGACATCACCATTGAGATGGTCCAAACCTACGGCATGAAGTGTGTATTTGTAATCTAAGGATTACTGAGTTTCTGTCTCACAACTCTTGGATTATTTGACGACGTTCTCTTTATCCCAGGATACATTCCATTGTCAGCTTTGGTTCCTTGATTTCATCTGTGACCTTTCCATTATGTGGTGTCCCTCGGTGCCCTTGGGTTCAGTGGTTCATCCTGGGATTGTTTGGTTTTACTTGATACTCTTGGTTTCATGACTGTATAGTCTTTAGTGTTCGGATTATGTGGTTTCACTGGCTATATCCTCGGTTTCACTTGTAGCCCTGGGATTATGATGTCGTTACGCATTTTGTTACCCTTTGTTGCACTTCGGATTATGTTGTCTCCCTCTTGGTCTCACTCTTGGCTTCACGTGTAACCCTGGGATTGTTTTGTGGTTACACGTTTCCCTTGGTTTGTTTTGTGGTTACACGACCTTGGGATTATGTGGTTTCACTTTCTGCAGTTGGTTTCACTTTATGGCTCTGGCCCGGGTCATTATGTGGTTACACTTTTCTTTTAACCTTGGTTTCACTTATAACCCTCGTGTCATGCTGTCTCACTTCCTACTCTTGGTTTCACTTTCTATTATTGTGTGAAATTTGCAGGTTGAACCCGCGACCTGATTGCCTGGTTCTCGTTCATATGTTTTACTAACCGTCTACTACTCTTTTGTTAATTTCTTTCTTTCCGAAGATGTTAACATTTTCTTGAAAGTCCTAAGTTATAGTGACGTAGGTCGTTGTTTACAAGTAACTGTTATTGTATTCTGAGCAGAGAGAGAGAGAGAGAAAGAGAGAGAGAGAGAGATCATGCCAACTAGACCACATGACACGCACACCCAGCGCACAATGCACACAAAGACACAATACTGACGATGCATTTTTCAGCTGTGATATCTACCTCCGATCCCTTATTGTTCTCTAACTGTTCTACCCAGGGACCCAGGTCCATCAGAGTCGGCTGCATCATCAGATATCACCATTGAAGTGGTCCAAAACTACTGCATGAAGTGTGTAGTTACTATTGAAGTGGTCCAAAACTACTGCATGAAGTGTGTAGTTACTATTGAAGTGGTCCAAAACTACTGCATGAAGTGTGTAGTTACTATTGAAGTGGTCCAAAACTACTGCATGAAGTGTGTAGTTACTATTGAAGTGGTCCAAAACTACTGCATGAAGTGTGTAGTTACTATTGAAGTGGTCCAAAACTACTGCATGAAGTGTGTAGTTACTTGTTACCTGCCAGTTACTATGTGTCAAGCGTGATTACTCAGGGATTATTTCTGATGGTTTCACTTGTAATACTTGGAGTATTCAGTTTCCTTTGTAACACTCAAGGTTTCACTAGTAGCTGCTGGATCATGTGGCTGAATTTTTTAAAATACTTTCTTTCAGTTGTAACGTTCGAATTATGCGGTTTCACTTTTAAACCCTTGGATTATTCGGGCTGATCGTCGGGGGTTCTCTCCGGGCACTCCGGCTTCCTCCCCCTCTGCTTTGGAAATGTTCAGCCCACCAAATTTGAAAAAATAAATGCAAATCTAAATTCCGAAATTTAAATAGCTGAGCTGACCCTTCGAACCACGTGATTGTAATGTGTTTATGTCCAGTGTGTGAGAGAATGCGTGAGATTCACGTGAGCGTGCGTGTTGGGTTCAGTTCGCGGCGCTTTTAGCCGATTAATGAAATTGGGTATAGCGCCTATACAATACTCATTATTATTATTATTATTACGTGCACCGGTTTTATCTATGGTTTCACTGGTAAGGCTACAGGTACATGGGTTATCTTGTTTCCCTTGGCTTCAATTTTGACCCCTCGGTTATGTGGTTTTACCGGCATACCTCAGAGGATGTGGTTTCATATATGTTACCGTTTGGTTTCACTTTTAACCTCTGGATTATGTGGTTTCATATGTTACCGTAGGTTTCACTATTAACCCCTGGATTATGTGGTTTCACTTGTGATCCTAGGATTATGTGGTTTCGATTGAAACCCTAGGATTATACGGTTTCACTGGTAACTAGGATTTTGTTGTTTCACCTCTAGCGTAATGCAACCCTAGCATAATGTGGTTTCACGTGAAAACCTAGGATCATATGGTTTCACTGGTAACTCTAGGATTATGCTGTTTCACTTGCAACCCTAGGATTATGTGGTTTCACTTGCAGCCCTAGGATTATGTGGTTTCACTTGCAACCCTAGGATTATGTGGTTTCACTTGCAGCCCTAGGATAATGTGGTTTCACTTGCAACCCTAGGATTATGTGGTTTCACTTGCAACCCTAGGATTATATGGTTTCACTTGCAACCCTATGATTATGTGGTTTCACTTGCAACCCTAGGATTATGTGGTTTCACTTACATCCCTACGATTATGTGGTATCACTCGCAACCCTAGGATTATGTGGTATCACTTGCATCCCTAGGATTATGTGGTTTCACTTGCAACCCTAGGATTATGTGGTATCATTTCCAGGATTATGTGATTTCACTTGCCACCCTCGGGGCATGAGCGGAGACTTCACTTGTAACATAGGGATCATGAGCGCAGATTTCAATTGCTACCCTTGGTTTCACTTGTAATTTTAGGACTATGTGGTTTCACATGTGACGTTTCGGTTTATGACGCCTGATCCAGATACGTGACGTTTGGGAAGGGCCGCGTTCGTCTATTTGTGTCCCGATTTTGTTTTTTCTAATCGACTGACAGTTTTCTTTTTCGCGTATTCTTTTGGTGAACAGCATAATCAGAGAGGGAGAGAGAGAGAGAGAGATGATGATGATGATGATGATGATGATGAAACGTTTTTATTCAGGATAGAGCATATAGGCATTGCTGCCTGTCTTACACGCTGTCCTGCTATTCTACGTTAAAGGATATATAAAAAAAAGACCACAACATCAAAACAAGGGGGGGGGGGGAAGGGAAAAAAGAGGAAAAAGACAAACAAAAGTATTGACTATCTAAAGGAAATGAAGAAGAGAAAAGTACACATGATAAACAAATCAAAACATACGTGACATGTGTCGATGATATTGGCTGTATGCCAAGCAAGAACTTCAGAGTCGTCACTAACATGAGAGAGAGAGAGAGAGAGAGAGAGAGAGAGTTGGGGGGGGGGGGGCACTACCAATTTATTGGGATATTCCTAAATTTAGACATTACAATCATGTGCTTGAATCACACTCTTCTTGTCCCACAGGAAGGAACCAGAGCCACCGAAGCCCGACGGCTATGATTATAGGGTGAGTATTGTCAATTCCTGACAGTTCTTATGATGTCATTGTCTTATTGTCAATATTTGACTTGTCAGTGTTTGGCTTGTCATGTCGATGTCTTACTTGCCAACGTTTCGCTTGCCGTGTCAGTTTGACTCGTCCATGAGGCCGACTTCACTGGATTCCCCCCACCTGGTCTTCACCCTGGCAGGCTTTGTTCGCAGCGCCCTGCTGGTGCTGCTGAACACCTGTCATGTTGAAGACCTTGTGTGTGACTTGTCCTTGTCAATTTCTGACGTTTCGTGTTGCCCCGTCTTTGACATCATCCATACGTGGTGGAAAAAAGGACGTTAACCCAACCCCCCCCCCCCCCCCCGAACACTCACCAACACTCTGACGTTTCATGTCAGTTTCCGACGGTACTTTATATGAGAGGAATCGTCGTCGACACATTCTCATGCCGAGAATGACGTTTCGTTTGACAGTGGCCGTGCAGTCCCCTTGATATACTGTACTTATGCCCACAGAAAGCGATTGGTCCCATCATCGAGCAAGCCCGCCAGAGTCTGGGTATGGTGACCGGGTCGCCGATGTACGGCCCGGGCGACCTTACGTCCTACATGGTACGTCACGAGCACACGGACACGACGTACTTGGCCGACGGGTCCGCCAAGGTGATCAAGGACACGCACAAGAAGATGTACCACTGGGCGGATGAGGAGGAGGAGGATGCCGGGTCCAGGAACCGGCTGATGCTTGAGAGCGAAGGAGAATCCCTGAAGGCCTCCAGCAGCACGGGGCCAAGGTGGGTGTCTTGTTGTATACATACTGAGCTGTGAATCTGTTTGATGATGATGATGATGATGATGATGATGATGACAACAATGTGGATCAACATCGGCACTTTACCTCTGTGTGTGTGTGTGTGTGTGTGTGTGTGTGTGTGTGTGTGTGTGTGTGTGTGTGTGTGTGTGTGTGTGTGTGTGTGTGTGTGTGTGTGTGAAAACCTTTAATTAGTTCTTTTCACCCTCATGAGGCCTGTTTTGCACAACTTCGTTTTTCTCTGATTTCAACATTTTTTTTTTAAACTGGCTCAAAATTTCACTAGCTGAATAATTCTACGCTGATCACATTTAGTATCCCTGTTTTAAGTGACTCTACGTTTTTGCGGTGGTCTCAGAACTGACTCTGAGAACGAGTACGCAAGCGGGGGAGGTCCAATGCTGACTTCCAGCGATGACTTCGCCACCAAGCAGCGGGAAAAAAACACAGTACGTCGCACAGATATAATTACCACTCCTTTTTGATTATGTCCCACTTGTGTCCCACTATCTCTCTGTGTACGTCTCTGACAGAACATATGTAACTGGACATTTCTTAAATGCATCGATCCGTGTCCGACGACCCAGGCGGATTTGAAGCCTTGGTATAGATACATCATTCTGTCGATTTCTACCCACTCCTTCTTCAACTTACTGTGAAATGTGACGCGTCACATTAGCCATGCAGGAGTACAGCCGAGAGAACCCAACTGGTAGAGCGTTGGACTTTCAGTGCTCGAGTCGTGAGTTCGAATCCCGGCTGGGAGTTTAAAAAAATTCAGCTGGCTTCTTTCTAATTGGTTTGTCTTCCATAATGTACTGGTGCGGTGGTGACAGCCAACCATTAACCACGCGAGACACAGCTAGCGCCACCATGCGGAATGCTGTGACTAAAAGCTTTCACTTTTTTTTTTTAACCGAAATGAATGATAAATCTCTGCATTGTGGACATAAGTGGGTCCTTTCAGAGTGGTATCTGTTTCGTTCGTTGCGGTTTCGTTGCTGAATACGTCATCACTATTTTCGATGTCATATCGAACGAAACACTTTGTGTCACGGTTTGTTGTTGTTGTTGTTGTTGTTGTTGTTGTTAATGTATGCCTAATGTATGTATAAGAACTGTTGATTATTTTACAGTGTTTTTTTTTCTTCTTCTGTTCTGTTGGTGTTTATTGTTTGTTTTGTTTCTGGTGTTTTGTTTTAGTTTGAATTGCTACATTTTAGCCACCCAGAAAGTGCATTTTGGGTCACAGTCTGTGCCCCAAGGACACGTTTTCCCTCATGATGATACGAAAATTTGTATATAATGACATCTTGAAAATTGTTGTTCACTCTAAAAGTGTATAAGTGCCAAGTGCATGACTCAAACGTAATCTTTTCTGTGGGCACAGACTGTCCCTCTGGACACATTTCCCTTTTATGAAATGATGAAAATTGTCTAATTTATGACGTAATTATTAAGAGACACGTCTGTACTTTGGGAAAAAATAAGTGTTGAGTGTGTGACTTAAAACATACAACTTGTCTATGGGCACAACCTTGACACCAACGTGTAACATGCTGTTGGATTGAGATTCGATCTGACTGACAGTTCTTTTCAGTTTTCAAAGCCGTTTACCGTTGCCGTTATTGCACGTCAGAATAAAAAGAATACTTGAATAATTTTGAGGGCAAAACTCGACAGAGTTCACATGGGTGAACAAATGTTGCATACCGTCTACGTGCGAGGGTTTCATGAACGTTTAAAGACGCACGTGGGATTTTGCAACAACGCTTTGCATACTCTTGAAATGATGCAAAGATCAAAGAACGCATTTTCAAATGTCGTAATTGAAATGTACTATTGAGCAATGCTTTCATTGTTGTTTTCTGTTAGACAGTATTAGATCTGTGGACGAGTTCAGTTTACTGCATGATTCTCACGCTGGCATTTTTTTTCTCTAAATTCTAGGAACACGTAAATGCCATCAAAGAAAAGGTAATGAGGTCGTTTTTTCTTTTTTCTTTTTTCTTTCTTCTTGTAACTGTATCACCAGATTCGATTTGTAGTGTATATGATATAAAGAAATCAACAACACCCCCCCAAAAAAAAAACAAAAACAAAAAAAAACAACAACAACAACAACAACAAAAGACACCCCAAAACAAACAAACAAACAATCAATTAAAAAAACCTGTTCATGAAATTATTTAAATAGTTGTACTACCTTGATAATTAAAACAAATCGACATAGTTTAAAGCTTTAGTAAATATTATTGAGTAAACGTACATACTTAATCTCGAAAACGGATGCAACATGAAAGTACGGAATGCAAATAAAAGCGACATAAAAGGGACACAAAGGACGGCACAGGTCAACGTTTCGGCTTTCGCCTTCAGGACATAAACAAATGGGACATAACTTCAACATACAAACAAAAGGTAACTCTGCGGACGTACTGACATACACGGCGCAAAAAAAAACAACAACAAAAAAAACAAAAAACAAAAAAACGGTGGGCGAGAAAAGGACCAGAAAAAATAGTAATTTTTTTTCGCCGTGTATGTCAGTACGTCCGCAGAGTTACCTTTTGTTTGTTTGTTGAAGTTATGTCCCATTTGTTTATGTCCTGAAGAAGGCGAAAGCCGAAACGTTGACCTGTGCCGTCCTTTGTCAAAGTTAAGTGGTTTCTGTCCCTTTTATGTCGCTTTTATTTGCTTAACTTGTAACCACTTCGCAGTCATTACCGTTTCCTTTTCTACGGAATGCAGTTAACGAATGATGTTTGAAGTGCACACGTAACAGTCAAGTCGATGTCAGGTTCAACCATGAAAAAGATGGTAGCGGAATTTTACGTTAAACCAAAACAGAAAATAACCTGTGGTTCTGGTTATCAGATCCTAAATAGATTTCAGCAAAGAAAGAAAGACAGTCTTGAAGAAACACATGCCCCGGAACCTGAGGTGTGCTGTACGTATAAGTCGAGGTTAATTTAACCCACGGCTACGGGCCTAACCCAGACTAGGACAAAAGAAACCCCAAAACAAAATTAAATTTAAAAAAGAAAAAGAAAAAAAAGGTAGCGAAGAAAGGAAGAAAAAAGCCTTCTATAACGGCTCAGGAACCTTGCTGGAATGGACCCGCTTCCTGATTTAAAAAAAAAACAAAACAAACAACAGAAAATTTAACCCTAGAGCTAGTTTAGTTCCAGGTTAGACTCTAACCCGGGGCTAAAAGCCCTAACCTCGACTATTACATACGGGCCCAGGGCTTAAGAATCTTCCAGCTTTTGGCGGATTTCCACCTTTGGCTACAACTTTTCCTCCCAGAAAACTCTGTGTTTCCTCCTCTGAGGCACTTAAAATCAATGCTAAAACACACACCAAAAGTTTTCCTCTGAAAGAAGTGTTTTCTTCTCTGAAGCACCTAAAATCTTGCAAAAATGCAAATGCACAAACTGCACAGATTTTAATCTGTGGAAAGACAAATTCCGAGAGAGCATGCTCCCGGACACACCTAGCATTTGGGCAGATTGTGTGCTAGTGGCTTATTTGCAACTTCCTCGCTAAATGCTACACACATTGCCTCCGTTTGAATCATGGACTATTTTCAAGATCTAAGCTCCCAACAAAAAGCTTTCCGAAGTGTGAAAATTTTTTACAGAGTCGACCGTGCAAGCACAGTCAACTCTGTCACAGTTGCAGAGTTCAGACTGTGTCCAAAAACCGCGACAAAACCGTGCCGAAAAACTGCCCCCACTTCCAGTCGGGGTTTCTGAGCCTACATACACCAGGAAGGTAGGGTTACAAAACAACAAAACAGCTATTTTTTATTTTAGCGTAACCAAATCCACAGGTAATTCTTCTTTTCTTTTTTAAGATCTTTTCCTTGTCGCACAAGGGAATTCTTACTTGGATATTATTTGCTTTTTTTCAATTCTAGAGTCGTGAGTATGTCGAAGACGTCATACACATGGCTCAACAGATGGCGGAGGACCCAGAATATTTCGCCAGACCAGACGTAAATACTTATGTTCTCGCCAATCCTCTTAATGTGTACTAATAATATTTGTAGAGCTGGAAAAGAAAAGAGGCAACAAAAGAAACCGTCCTTCAACGTGCTAGCTGCTCCTGGGCAAACGTGCAGTTGTTACCTACTGGCCCAGTGACACTTACAGGTTGTTCGGGGGCAACTCACTGTGACTGTTTCAAAGCAAAGGGACACAACTAGCGCTGACAAGCGAGAGTTGGAACAATAAAGTTTCCCCCTCCTCCCCCCCCCCCCCCCCCCCCCGGTAAACTTCCAACCCTGAGCACTCTAGTCGTGTATGTATTTGTAGGTTGAGAGCAGAAGGTGACGGCAAGATAGGAAACTCTAGATGTCAGTAGGTTAACTGATTCACTTCGTGCACGTGCGTTCTTAATCGTTTTGTTCAGACACACTCTGAAGTGCGATATTGTACAAGATGTATCCGAGGAGTTTGGACAAGTTCGAATCCAGTTTTTTTCCTTCGTTCTGTCGTTCGTTCACGGAATACAGAATTCTGTAAGGTTGCAGTACAACCGCTATCTGGAGGGAAAAAAGCGCCAAAGCGCCTAATCCAGGGGGCCCATTGGAGGCATTTTTTCTCCTAGCTAATGGTAGGTTAGCTAGTCGCTGTGTGGATGCTGTATAACCAACACCATCTCTACGTGTCGTAATGCCCATAGACAAGTTGTACAGTTAAGATACGCGCTAGACAACAATACTAAAAGTGTCATGATTGTGTGTTTGTGTGATTGATATCACGCCAAAACTGGACCGACAAATGTGAGTGGAACAGTCGATGTACATATTTTCGTTCGAGTTCGCATATTACATGGCCATTTTACAGTCCTTATGGAACCAGCCGCAAGGTTTCTGGCTGGTGAGTCTGGCTATGAGTAATTTTTTTCCCGCTAAAAACTTCCCGGGCGTGACTTTGCAAACCTACGCTCAAAGCATTCAGGTTTTGAAGCACTGTGCTTTTTTGTTGTTGCTGTTGTTGTTGTTGCGCAAAGAGAGACCGCAAAAAAGTGTACCCTTATCGTCGTTGCCTCTGAAAGTCGCCTGCTTTGGCGTACAGAAGTAGGCAAATTTTAACTCCTCGAATCGCATGGTGGCAGCAACTAGATGCCACGCCGTGCTGCCGACAAACAGGACAAGTAACCGAATAGCATGCAAACTCAGAAATATTAATTACCATAACCTTCTGTCGTATATGCTATCGTCAGTAAACTGCAAAATCAAAACAGCGACAGATCAGCATAGTCTCTGGAACAACTATGAATGCCTCTGGAAAACTCCGGCAAGGGAGGTAACTATGAGTGACGAATTTTGTCATCTGCAAACCGTGTCTTCGTGAAGGCTTTCCACTGAGACCACAAGGAGAATATGACACAAGAATGGCCATGTAAATCTATCCCTGCATGTTTTGTCAGTATGTTAATATTTCTCGCTGTTTTTCCTAGTTCTACTCAGCCACGAGTGGTTTCGTAAGACTAGGGATTACCTTGCAAATATACCGTATTGACAAACCAGAAGCGATAGCGTGCAATACCATTGTATGTAGGAGTTTTATTACATGAGTGAAAGCCGGATGTGATGTCGGTTACATGTCTATGTACAAGGTTACCGTGTTTCTCCTCAGGTTGGTGGTGGAAAGAGGGTGGAAATCCGTCCACCGGGTGACCAGCAACATAACCACGTAAATATCAGATCGCACCGTCATGTGGTAAAAAGGGTTTTCGTGCTAAGGATTTGATGGGTACTTCGCCCCTCTTACCGCTTCACGATAGAGATGCTTTCCTGTGTGATTTGTAATGTTGTGTATGTCGAAAGACGTGATGTGATTTGATGTCTGGGAAAAAAAATGTAAATGTAATCAGACGATGACGTCTTCGACTACGATGGTTACTGCTACTGCTGCTGTTGCCACCACCACCACCACCACCACCACCACCACCACTACTACTACTACCACAGTGTTGATGATTGACTGCTTTCTTGCTTAATTGATTGATTGATTAATGGAGCAAGAAGGCGCGCAAGCATAAAAAATGCGACGACGACGACGAAAATGATGATGATGATGATGATGGCGATGACGATGATGATGATGACGACGACCGTGATGATGATGGTGGTGCTGGTGATGGTGGCGACGACGATGATGATAGCGACGATGACGACGATGATGATGACAATGACGACGATGATGACGACGACGACAATGTCGAAGACCACCACCACATTGATAACAAGAACTGTCTCTGTGGACAGCCTCTGGAAGATCTCACATCCGACTGGGACACCCAAAGCCCGGACGAGCTCACGCCCAAGTACTCGTCCAACAGCGGGTGCACGAGCTCCGACCTGGAGCCTGACCCGGACCACCAGTCCATGGGCACCACCACGGAGTACGAGCGCTTCCGGGAGGAGATGGAGCAGGACCGGAACAACCAGAGGCTGATCGAAGCTCTTTTCGCCCGCCGGAAGCTCATTATGGATCCTCTTCACGAGTACCATGTACGTTACTTTTACCCATCGACGGTACTCGTTCACGGGAGAAAGAGAAAGCGATTGAGGGGGGGTAGGGTATTTGGTCTAGTGGTTAAGGCATCCGACTTCGGATCCTGAGCTGCCTGGTTCGAGTCCCCGGTGGGCAGGAATATGGTGGGATTTTTCCTTTACCATATCGAGTCAAATCCATGTGCAGACTCGTTTACGGTGCCTGCCTCGCCTTCGTGTACAAACGCACGCACATACATCAAGTGTGCACGCTAAAAATCCCGCGTTCATCTTTCGAACAAGAGTAGGCTGTGGCTGGTGTCGTGGTAAACAGAAATACTGTCGCACGCACCAGAGTGAATAGCAGGGTCGAGGTTTGCACATAAAGTAGCGCTTAGCGGCAGCAGGCTTTCACTGCTTCGTCCTCCAGCCCTGCGGCGTCGTAAACATTTCAGTAGAGATGGATATGTGCGTCGAGGAGAAGTCTACCATACCATACCATACCATCTACCGTAGGGTGAGGAGGAGATTTGCCCCCGGGGTGGTGGTGGAGGGGGGGGGGGGAGTTGGCCGGAAGACGCAACAAACATATGCTACTATAAACCCAGACAGTCTGCTAACGTTAGATTAACCTGACCTCCACTGTAGAAATTTAACGTTACTTTTCTAATGTTAGATTTACCGTTAGATCAACGCTGCCTTTCTAACGCCAACCAAATCAAACCACGCTAACGTTAGTATAACCTTACACTAACGTTAGCACGTTATCGAGGAAGTTCCATGTCATTATAAACGTGCACTTGAGGTTTCCCTCGTGACATGTACAATTGCTTTTTGGCGTTGCTAGCAAGAAGAGATGGCGAGGATTGCACCGTTGCGCTCTCCTGAGCGGAAGTCGTCCCGGCATTCCTTGGGACGTAAGTCACCAGACAGAGCCTCGTCGGTGCATGTCCTTGGGCGTGAGTCACCGGTGCATGTCATAGGCCGTGAATCGCCAGTGCATATCCGCGGGCGGGAATCACCACAGCATGTCCATGGGCGTGAATCACCAGTTCAGGTCCGTGGGCGGGAATCACCGGTGATTATCCGAGGGCGGGATTCACCAGTGCAGGTCCGTGGGCGGGATTCACCAGTGCATATCCGCGGGCGGGAATCACCAGGGCCCGAATCACCACTTGCTGCCCGAGGCCCTGCTAGGGACCGTGTGCAGTCACCCCTTCTGACGCTCGGACGCGAGTCACCAATGACGACCAGCGGGAGAGAATTCGACTCACCGATGTTGTCCCAGGGGACGTCACCGACCCGTTCCCGCGGGCCCGATTCACCACTGGTGTCCAGCGGGCGCGAGTTTGAATCGCCGATGCTGTCCGAGGAGAATGAACCTCCGACGCGTTTCCGGCAGCGCGTGTCACAACTGGCGTCCCAGGGAGAGGAATCACCGAGGATGTCACAGCAGCAGGAGTCTCCAACGCGCTTCCGCGTGATCGAATCGCCGCTGGTGTCCAGCGGGCAGGAGTGTGAGTCACCGATGATGCCGCACGAACAAGGGCCTCCGCTGTACTACCGCGGGCGTGTGTCGCAACTGGCGTCACAAACAGAGGAATCGTCGACGCTGTCTGAGGAGCACGAGCCCCCGTTGCGATTCCGCGGACGTGTGTCACAGCTGGCGTCACAAACAGAGCAATCCTCGACGCTCTCCGAGGAGCGGGAACCTCCCCTGCGCTTCCAGGCACGCGGGTCTCCTCTGACGTCCCAGGGAGAGGAGTCATCGAGGGTGTCGCAGGGCCAACCGTCACCATTGCGGTGCCCAGACGGCCAGCGGCTCCGGGGAAGGCAGTCGCCGGTGGTTGCCCATGGACGCGAGTCGCACCTGTCTTGCCCGGAGTGTTGCGTGCACGGCCAGCGGTACCAGTCCGAGAGCGAGGCGTGGGAGGGAGGGGGCTACCAGGCGCCCTCCTCCTGCCTATCGGACATCTGCATCGAGATGTCCGAGAACGAGGCTAAAAGAGGTGAGGCACATTCCCATGACATAATTATAAATTTATTATTATGATCACGGTAAGTGGTAGTAGAGTTGTCTGTATAACCGTGATGACCTCGCAAGATGCCTTTAACATGTCAACGAAAGTATCAATCGGTCAATCAGTCAATACATCTTTATTATCCTAGAGGGGAATTTGGGTGTGGTGGACAAACACAGACAATGACACACATACAGGAGACAAACAGACCACCACCGGTCGCTCACGAGTAGCGCCCCTTGCACCCCCCCAAAAAACAAACAAAAAACAAACAAACAAACAAAAAACAAAAACAAAACAAAACAAACAAAAAAACAACAACAAAAAATAAATAAATAAATAAATAAAAAATAAAACATAGGCGGCAAAACCTACAGTCTCCAGGACCAGGTATCGATCATTGACAACATTCCCTCCGGCTCTTTGCGAAGCGACATTAGTCAGATCACGTCGTCCAGGGAAACCAGAAAGTCCCTCTCTGTCAACGCAGGCGTCGACGTAAACACTAGAAAGTTTGCTAGCGAAGTATAGACAGTCGAAAGTCACACACACGTCACACTGTCTTCACAGTGTTACTCACAGATGTAACGTGAAACTTGTCAAATTTTCCCCAAGTGTCTCAGCAGAGATGAGCCGTGAGCATTCAGTTAGGGTTAGCTGCTTGTTCAGTGGTTTAGCGGTCTTTTCGACCACGTAAGGGTGATATCAAAAACGAGACAAGGAAAAATCCAGCACGACTTTTTTTCTTTCTTTTTTTTTTCTTTTTTTTGGGGGGGGGGGGTGGGGGGGGTGGGAGGGAACCAGGCTGGACTCGAATTCACGACCCGAGCATTGGAGGCAATCAGTTAGGATGGGACCGTGCGCTATATCATCATCATCATCATCATCATCATCATCATCATGAGGATTTGTCTGGCGCCCAACCTCCTGCTGGAGCTGTGGGCACCTCACAATAGTAGAGTGGCAATACATACACATGAGATAGGCCTACACATGAAATACGTCACATTACATACACATGAAATACACGTCACATACACGTTACATACACACAGCTATGATACATCCCAACACATCGTAAAATGACAACGATGGTGACAGTGATGGTAGAGAAGTTACTCTGTATAATACAGCCGGAAGAAATGAGACTTTAAAGCGACGGTTTCATCTCGGAAACCGTCTTCTTTGTGCAGGTGGAAGTCCGGTTCCCAAGCACATGTCTCTGGAGCCTGTTGGAAGCCCTTCCTTCTCCACCACCTACTCTGACGTGTCAGGCATGCAAGTACAGCACCGTCACCAGCAGCAGCAAGGACAACAGCAGATCTCCATCCCCGCCGCTCTGGTGTACTCTGGGCGGAACATGCTGGGCGAGGTGGCCTTCCAGCTGGAGCGGAGGATCCTGGACTACGTATTCGCCAAGTGCCTCCCTGACACTGACCTTGATAGCAGTGGGGGCGCGCGTCGGAGGCGCTTCTATGGCTACACCGTGTACAACATTGGGGAGATGATCAATCGCGAGGTGAGCGAGTTTGGTGGGGCCGGGGTGGGCTGGTATGGAGTTGAGGGGTTGGGGGTGGCATGGTGGGTGTGGGGATTTTGTCACGGGTATCCAGACTATACAAGAGTTTGTTCCGTATGCAGGCTCATTTACAACGTTACCTCTTAATAAAAAAGAAACCAACAACATTGACAACACCAAAAACAAGCAAACAAAACCAAACCCCCAGAACAAAAACTAAAATAAGAAACAAACAAAATGTGCCACAAACTAAAATAAACAACAACAAAAAGCAACCAGACAAACAGCGACAAACACAGTTTTGCGTTTTCTTTTAGAACACGTGTGCGTGCGTGCGTGTGCGTGTGCGTGTGTGTGTGTGTGTGTGTGTGTGTGTGTGTGTGTGATCTGAAACAAAGACAAACGTTTATGGAAAGCGCTGATACAATAAGACAAATAAAAAGTGTGTATGTGTGGTTGTGTGTGCGTGCGTGCGGGCGTGTGTGTGTGTGTGTGTGTGTGTGTGTGTGTGTGTGTGTGTGTGTGATATCTGAAACAAAGACAAAAGTTTATGGAAAGCGCTGATACAATAAGACAAATAAAAGCAAGTACATGTTCGTCAGCCATGCGATAGCAAAACCAACTACAACTACTCCAATATTGCTGCGATGCCTATGGTGACCATGCACCCCAGACAACAAAACAATATTTCTGCAAACACTCCAGCAGCTGCAGATCTTCACGATATTATTATCATGCAGCTCATGAAGGACCCTCGCTCATGTCATTTAAAACCAAATGTCTGCATGTTGTCTCGCGATACCCGCAAGGCGTTATTGCGTTTCCATACTCCCGGTCCAACAGCTGTTACGCCGCTGGAGGCAGGGGGGGAGGGGGGCATGTTTTCGTCCCAAACACGCAAAATGGACATTATCATCAACATAAAGATAAACATGGTATGCTGATCGTGCATGATGCACACGTCGAGTTGTTTTGCTTACACGAACATGACTCATCCATAAGCAGGAGAGGAAGAGAAGGGGGCCGGGGGGGGGGGGGGGAGGGAGAGAGGAAAAGTGCGGATAGTTCAGCTGGGTAGCGTCGGGCTCAGATAGGGCTGACGCAGGTTCAAATCCTACTAGACCTTTTTTCCGAAAAATCCGGCCGTCTTCGATTCACCTTCGTGAAAAAATACGTAAAACGAAGAAACAAAACGAAAACGAAAGAAACAACATAAACAAACAAACAAGCAAACAAAATAACAAACAAATAACAACAAAAACCAAAACATAACATTACACAACAGACAAAAGCGACAACAATAACGACAACAACAACAACAACAAAAACAAAGAAAAACAACGACAATAAACATACGAATAACAACAACAACTTTCCGTGAGTTCATCAAAGAGTCCCTCCATAGCTTTGTGTCCGTGTCGTTGTCCGTGACATTGCAGTATGTACAGTTTTTGAAATGACCATTATATATTCACGCTACAAATCATGCTGGTATGTTCTGGGATGATTATGGCGATTTGAGCAAACTTCCATATCATGCGCCCCGCGGTCTAACATGCATGAGGTCAGCATTGCAAGTCCGTTATCGGCGATCAGTGAGTGCATGCAGATGACATGAGTGATGTGCGTATTTTACGGCGATGAGAGTGGGGAGTGGGTACTGATACCCGGATGGTAGCCCACTGATGCCTCGAAGATAGGTGATAGCAGTGGCTGTAGTTGGGAAGGAGAGAGTGAGGAGTGCAGCGGGTGATACCCTGATGATAGTTTGATGGTAGTTTGAAGAGGAAGGTTACTAAGAGGGGAGGGGGGGGGGGGCACCGATTCCCTGATGACAGCTAATGGCAGTAGATGCGGACAGAGAGTGAATAGGGGGTTGGTGGGGGGCGGAGGGTTTGGGTGGGGGGAGGACCCACGTACACCCACTTGCTGAAGTGAAGAACGGAGAAGACGCAGAACTTCTAAACCAAGCACATTTCTCTGTGGGTCGTTCCTCATCACGCTTTGACGCCTGACGCGTATCTGCTCCCTATCTCTCTCATCCTGAACCCGAGACATGCGCTTGAGGAGCTGATAAATAGCTTTTGAGTTGGTACCTGGGTCTGCTGAATCTGCGCCACGATCAGCTAACTGACCATATATCAAGGTGTTGTAATCTGCCATGCGCTGGGGCCTGATCATTGATAACGACGCACCACTTGAGAGCACTAGAAGGCAGTCACCGTTACTGAAGGCGGAGAGCGTTACTTGCTCAGAATTAAAGCGGCTTTATCCGGCTCAGAAATGCTGTATTTTTTTCTTTTCGGTGGTCTAGTGGTTAAGAGACTTGTCACCAATGCAAGAGGTCAGGGTTCGAGTCCCACTCGGGGCAAAGAATTTTTCCTTCTCGTAAGTGGCACCGTTCATTCGGGCCGATCGTCGAGGGTTCTCTCCGGGTACTCCGGCTTTCTCCCCCTCTGTTTTGGAAATGTTCAGCCCACCAAATTTGAAAAATAAATGCGATTCTAAATTCCGAAATTTTAATAGCTGAGCTGACCCTTCGCACCACGTGATTGTATTGTGTTTATATCCAGAGTGAGAGAATGCGTGTGATCCACGTGAGCGTGCGTGTTGGGTTCAGTTCGCGGCGCTTTTAGCCGATTCATGAAACTGGGTAAAGCGCCTGTACAATACTCAGCTATTATTATTATTATTATTCTCAGTTTTGGCATTTTCAGTCTACAAATACACATACATTACACGCAGTAAACAAACAGATGGCATACATACACACAGAATAGATCTTACAATACATACGCTGGTAGGTTGAGGCCCCCTTTGCAATATTTTTTCACCAAAGTTTCATAATTATGTTTGATATGGAGTGTAATCTTGTCTACTAAAAGAAAGAAGTGTATGTATGGACGAACAACTATAATTACAACGCCGTAATAGATCAGAGACCGAAAACAGAAGTTCTTGCCCTTGACCATCACTTTTGCTTTATTCTGCCGGAAATCGATTTTTGAATTTAGCTTACTCAAACAGAAACGTTTTGGTGTCTCCAAACGCAGAAGATTTCACTTTTTAACAATGCGTGTGTTTTAACTGCTCCTTAGTATTCGACAGAAGACCTTTTTGCCAGTACTGAGAAAGACACCAGAGTCTAAGAATGAAACGGATGCATCGCATGTATAAGTCTGACTGCTTTCAGTAACAGCGTATAGTTTTGGAAACAGCCAGGCTGGATGCAGTCCCTTTAAGCCTTCTCGGAAGGTCTTTCAGTGTAGAAATTAATAGATAAATGCACATCGAGATAAGCTTTCGACCTGCGCACGCTGCCAGGAACGTTGTACTAATCGGTGTTATCGGAAATTGCGGTTTCGGAAGGGGTGATTGAGTGTACGGGCATATATCTACCCCTTGCTTCACGTGTTCTTGTAAAAGGACGCCTGACCTCAGCTCCGCGTATTTCTGTGTTCCCCCCCCCCCCCCCCTGAATCCCCGAGTCTGAATCTTTGAAAGTGGTGAACCGTTTGCGATGGAATGTTGCATGGTGGTAGACGAAGCGTCAGGAATTACCTTCAAAGTCAAGGCCTTTTCACCCATACTGTTTTTTTGTGACCGGGGCGTTTTGTGTGTGTGTGCGTGCGTGCGTGCGTGCGTGTGTGTGTGTGTGTGTGTGTGTGTGTGTGTGTGTGTGTGTGTGTGTGTGTTTTCTGGGCGGGAGATGTTATGCTCTGTCTTTATTGAAGCTCTACAATGCATCAGTGATAACGTGCTGTGTCGTGTAACAGGCTGTTTATCGGTCTTCCACTAACATCTGCAAGCCTGTGTCGTCTTGCAGGCCCTGGCCGGGGAGCGTTACAGCCGAGGGACTGAGCGTATGCTGAGAGAGCGACTCCGAACTCTGCTGGACATCCTCACCCCGCTCGGTTATGACCTGGTCGACCACGGCAGGTTCTCTCAGGTAAGCTCCGCGTAGGCGTTTGCTGTCATTTTGGTAAAATGGTCGATGAGCTTACGAAATCCATTGTGCGAATCTCTTGTTTACGCGCAGTCACGGGGAGCCGGGGTGGCCGAATGGTAGAGCGTTGGACTTCTAATGCTCGGGTCGTGAGCTCGTATCCCGACTGGGGCCAAATGTTTGTGCTGGCTTTTTCATCGTTGCCCCGTCTTTGATATCACCCGTATGTGGTGGAAAAGGACGTTAAAGCCCCAAACACCCACCCCCACCCCACTCTTACGCGCAGTCACGAGTGGAAGTGGCAGGGCTTCTCAGTCTCCAAAGGTAGAAGCTCCAGTGTGGTAGAAGTGTGTCACTTTGGCCTTTCTGTCAGTTGTGGCTCTGATTAACGCCGTCCTATTATTTTGGTGGTGGCGCGACCGTTCCTCGTGTCAGTGCAATGAACGCCAAGCCACCCACGCGCTATTGCCACTTGCTGTGTGGCTGCGTGTGTTGGAGCTCTAAGAGAACCTTTGTGATGATGAACGCGGAGAACCTTGTCGGGGCTGGATGGAGTGAAGTTGAAGGGTGGATGGTTTAGCTAGGGCCGTTGTGACACAAACACTCGTATACAGGAAGACGAGAAAAGTACCCTGGCCTCAGTTGCACGGCATTGCCATTATTGATTTATGCATACGATAAAAGGTGGTTTTTGTTTTGTTTTTTTTTTAAACCTTGTCGGGGCTGGATGGAGTAAAGTTGAAGGGTGGAGAGTTTAGCTAGGGCCGTAGTGACCCAAACACTCGTGTACAGGAAGACGAGAAAAGTACCCTGACCTCAGTATTGCCATTATTGATTTATGCATACGATAAAAGTATTAAAAAAAAAAAAAAACTTGCCGGGGCTGGATGGAGTAAAGTTGAAGGGTGGATGGTTTAGCTAGGGCCGTAGTGACCCAAACACTCGTGTACAGTAAGACGAGAAAAGTACCCTGACCTCAGTTGCACGGCATTGCCATTATTGATTTATGCATACGATACAAGTATATAAAAAAATGTTGGTGAATCCTGCTGAATATAAGAACTGTTCTTGGCTTTCCCCCAAAAGAAAGAAAGGTGTTCAGATCATTATCTTGACTCATTTCCGCCCCAATCACAAATGTCATTTATTCACTCTTGAAACGTTTCTGTCGTTCTTGCCTTGTTTATGCTTTTTTTGTCTTCTAGCTGGAATCTTATTGTTACTTAACAGCTTTTTTGTTCGGAAAAGGATTACGTCATTAGTTCCGTTAGCGTCGTTTGACGTCTCAGAGCAGCTGTTTTGGGGGAATTCTCACCGCATTCTCTGCCATTCATTTTCCCATTTACCGCCTTTGGCTGTCTGGCCCTGTAAAAACTGTCTGCCGTTTCTTTGTCTCTTGCCGATCGTTAACCGCATGGCGACGGAGAAGCCAGGTCCCTGAGGTGGGCCCGAGAGGGCAGCAGGCGGTAAATCTTTATTGTCATATCTGCCAGCATCCTTTCATGTAACGTGCATACTTTATGCGATATATTTATACGCCTTCTACATTTCTTTCCCCTTTTCACACGCTTGGGAGTGGCTGTGGAAGCACGTACAAGAATAATTATGGACTTGATGAGGAAAGATTACGGTTATCTGAAAAACAAAACAAAACCGGCCCACCACTACCAACAGAAGCCGCTTTTAAAAGCGCTTATCAGCTGGTTGGTTTCTTGCGTTCAGGGACTGTTACCAAATGCCGGCAGAAATGGTCTTGTGTAGCTGCTGACAGTGCAGACGAGTCTGCAATGGAGAACATTCGAAAACTTTTAACAACCTGACACTTTTGGCAACACCTCTAACGCACAGCCACCGTTCCCTACGGTCATCGTCTGGCATGAAACCTGTTTTTTCCACGCTGTTGTCTCTGAAGCAAAGTGGAAGGCGGTTTGTCATTTACTTTGCCATAATTCTATCAACATCCTGCATCCCAAACACACACTCTGGGCTGCTGTAAGCTTTTCTTGGCATGGCGCCCCCCTCCCCCCTTTCTAAACCTGTTCGTACAAAATGGTGAATAAGTTGACATTTGTCAAAGTTGAAATATACACATATATGAAACACACACACACACACACACACACACACACACACACACACACACACACACACACACACACATAGAATGAGAAGAAAATGCTCTATATCTTAATGCAAGACTATAATTTTTGAATACAAAATTGTGACTACATCCGTCAGTTGAAAATAGTAGGGGTAATGGCGCTACACCAACACTTTCCACGCGTGATGTGGGGAAGACCACAGCGCGACTTTTTCACCATTTTGTGAGAACGGGACACAAATGGCTGCGGCGCAAGACAGACAACACCCACACACTTACATGTCTTCGGCATAGCTGCCAGACATTGTCAGTTCTGTATGAATTATATTGCACATGACATGCCATGCACAGCGACGGTGACATATTTATTCTCTCTTTTGTTTTCTTTTTGGCATCCTTCCTCTTGATAATTGATTCTACTCCGAGTGGGACTTGTTTTCCTGAAAACAGTGTAGGGACAATTTGAAAATACAATAGACTATGAATATGATTATACTCTTTCACAAGAAGGCTCGGAGGCCATCACTGTCGCCAGTTCTACCATTTTAAACAAATCTTACAATAACTCCTTTCGCACAAATTATTTGAAATGAGACTGTTCGAGCGACTGTGATGTACTCTGTAGACTTTGGGAAATAAACCAAACCAAACCAAACCAAACCAAACCAAACCAAACCAAACCAAAAACTCTGTTCCCAAATTGCAAATATTGTTTGAAATCAAGCTGTTGGAATGACTACACTGTACTCTGTAGGCGTCGGGAATATAATAACCCAAACCAAACCAGACCAAAACAAACAAAAACAAAAACTCCATTCTCAGGTTGCAAATGTTGTTTGAGATCAAGCTGTTGGAATGACTACACTGTACTCTGTAGGCTTCGGGAATATAACGAACGAAACGAAACGAAACCAGGACAGCTAACCACGAAACCAGCCAAACAGACAAACAAAACGTGGACTGGGTTTTCGCTTCCTGTTAACATCACGTTCGCGTACAAAATTCGCAAGGAATTTGCTGCTGTTCGGAACGAAGCCAAAAAATCGACATTCGCCTTGAGTTGGCCTGCTGGCTGACCCTGACCGTGTTGTGCACTAGAGAGCACGCGATTTTTGGGCTTCGTCCCAATACTGTTGTTGTTTTCGGAAAGGCCTGCACGCAATAGTTTGCACTCACGCATACAGCTGTGCACTTATTGTTCCTCGTGTTCTCTCTTCTTCCCGCAGGACACTATCAACAAGTACGGATTGCTGTCCCACCCGCCAGCAGCCAAAGCGAACGACGTGGAGACCGAGGTAGGCATCCCCGGGGTCACCGTGACCGATGTCCAGAACTTCATCGTCTACATGACCGACAGCGAGTTCGAGAGCAGCAACCTCCTCCTCATCTTCGACTGTCTGCGCATGCTCGCCATCGAGGACGGGCGTCAGCTGTTCGTCTGGTGACCATTCCATGTCCCGATAGGGTCATCACGAAAAAGAAAGGAGGAGGGGTGCTCAGGGTTGGGTTTTGGGAGTACTTGGTTGCAGGAACAGGAGGCAGAGCAGTGGATGGAACGTGACAAGTATGACGGAGCGATCTGAAGAAATGGTTGAAAGCTGAAACTGTTGGAATGGCCCGCTCAAAAGTTTATGACACGTTCATGTCTTTCTGCCTAGAGATTTGTTTGAAACGAATTTTGTCTTCTTACAGCATTAGCAGAAAATTGTCTAGTGTTCTTGGAAAGCTGAGAATGTTGGAGCAGGCGGGCACTCTTACTGCTTAGATGCGTATCTTCTCCCGTCGTTTGTTCAATTTTTGGGTGATCTTACAGGTGCAAAAAGTAGATCAGTGCTTTATAGAGAAACAAACTGCAGGACGGTTGTCTGTGCATTCTTGCACCCGAGTCAAAGCGCCTTGAGAGATGTTGATTGACTTTTTTTTTTAAATCTCAAGAGGATGTTCTTGTGCAACAAATTGTGAAAGGAAAGTTCCTTTGAGAGAAATTGTGCTATGACCTTTCTCCTGTCTTTGCACGCTGCAGGTCGCCTTCAGGCAAGGGCTTGACAGGATGATTGCTCACGTCACAGCCGCAGACGAGTTGGGTGAAACTGGTGCAATCATCCACAGTAAACCTTTCCTGGTTCACTCACCAGATCTGACACAGCGATGCAAGCACGTTTCTGCTCATGAATTTCGCAGTCCACCCGTGGTCTGTAGTTGTGTATGTCTGGTTTCAGTAAGAACACTCATTTTGCGAGAGGCCTTGACAAAATCTGTTTCCCCGTTCGCATCAAAGTGGTTGATCTCCCTGCTTTCGACCAGTCATGTCGCTTTCATCGAACAGAAGCGGCACAAGTCTACAGGCAGACGGCAAGGACTTCCTTGCACCCAGTGTCTTCATGAACTCGTGAACTGTTTTGCTTAGAAGCAGGTTATATCATTTTGTAATATGACATATTTCTCAAGACCCTACCATGATATCCTTTCACCCTTGGCCACTTGTACCATTCCGGCTGTGTTTTCATACGATGATTTAAAAGAAAATCTACATGGGAAAAAACACACAAATTTCTTTTCGTTCGTTCCGTCGTTTGGGTATTCTACATCCCGGAACAGCTCATTGTAAACTCAGTTTTGTAACCCCTGTGAATAAATCTCTTTTTTACGGATATTCCATACAGAGAGAAGATAATTGTCGTATTCGTGAATTAAAGGAAATGCCTTATACTTTTCTTTTAAATTTGCTGTGTGTTTACCAACTCAAACTGTATTTTTACAGATTCTGGATACGAGCAAAAGAAAGGAAATTTTGCCTGGAATAGTCCGCGTCTGTGTTTGGTCATGACAACAACCTCCTCGACGATTTGAGTGGGTAATTTTTTTCAGCTCGTCAGGCCAGCGGGGATAAAATTAATGGTGGGAGGTAACCTGGGAAAGGTAGCGTGTATTCCTGTTCGGCCAGTGAGCGGATCTGACTCAAGTTACGCACCATTAGATACTAATCCATAATGTGAGTGTCATGTCACTGCTTACGAATAAAGAATCATGAGCTACGATAACAACAATGACAACACCAACCGAACAAGCTACAACAACACCAAAAACAAAGAAAGAAAGAAACAAACAAACAACAAACCAGTAAAACTAATAACACCAATAACAGCAAAGAAAGAAAGAAACCAACCTATAACAACAAACAAACAAGCACACAAGCAGAATAAGAGTGACACCAAAGACGTGGCAACGAGAAAACCGGCAAGGGCACAAAATAGATAATCATATTTAACTCCCAGCGTGGGAAATGAACCCCGAAATTTTAATAAAAGCCTTAACACTAACACCAGCAGAAGCATCAGCAAACAAGAGATCCCAGAACCCACAAACCAAGCGAATTAAGACCAAACCCATCCCACTTTCGCGCGTACGAGTTCAATCCATGCATGGGTCCTTCGACACTCAGCTGTGCCGCTGGTATGTTAGCCTGTCTCAGGTGTGTGGCACTTGCCCCCTCCCCGGTTGCTTCCCTACTGGACACAAACTACGTCTTTACTGGGGAGGTGCCAGACAGAAGTGGAGGAGAAAGCTCAAGGAGAAATTATCGGCTTACCTCCGCTGTCTCCTGCTGATCTGTAGGCCTTGTTACTGCTGTGCTATAGGCATGGTACGCCGGGTTTGGATGTTCGTTTGTGAATTTTAATTTCTGTGTTTTTTTTTTAAATTTCAAAAACCAAAACAACAAACCCGTCCAACAACAACAACAGAGCCCGGAATTCATTGACCAAAGAACAACACACAAACAAACTATAAGAAACACGTCAACGTCTGTCTCTGTCTCTCTTTCGAAAGTCTAAAAATATGGCACCAGTCATTTCAGAATTATTCATTGCCGTTAGCCAGGTATCTACTAAACGCGTCAGAGCTGTATGGCAGGAGTGTTTCGGGCGGAAGCCAGACTGGAGTGGATAGAGAAGAGAACAGTTTTCATTTCATTTCATTTCATCTCTCTCTCTCTCTCTCTCTCTCTCTCTCTCTCTCTCGCACACGCGCGCACACACACACACACACACACACACACACACACACACACACACACACACACACACACACACACACACACACACACACATGCGAATTATCATTCTAACAATGCACCAGCTCCATCCTGGACAGACAGCGATATGTTACAACATTAGTTTCCAGAGGTAGGAAAGGAGGGGATGGACTGTCTATATAGGGATACACTAACAAGTGTATTGCTGTAGGCTTGTAGTCTCCTCCTACGGCCCGATTCCCTCCACGATAGGCCTACACATGCTGATGCGCACACTGCACTGCCATCTTGTGAACTTGTGCAGCAAGCAAAGAAACAACAACAAAAACTAATTCTATTTCGAACGGGCTAAAATAAAAAGAAAAATTCCATACATCATACATCAGATTAAGAAATAAGAAAGGCGAACTGAATTGGGAACCGGCCTTCCTCAGCGTGTGAACGGAGAAAAAACAAAAAAAAAACACACACACACACAAGACAGTAATCTGACTCTTACTGTTTCCATGCCTTGAAAATGCAATGGGCAGTTCCTTCTTAGCTTCCACTGAATCGTGTTATTGGTTTTTTAGTTCGGCTTTCTAAGAGCCAAAATAGATTTTTTAAAAGAGACCACACAAATATCTTGAAGTGTTGAGAGAATTAACTTTCGGCACCGTTGTGTCTCCCAGTCGGTGTTTTTGTTCTTTCTTTGTTTCTTGGCTACGTCAATTTTTCACCAGGATTGGAGGAAAAATTGATGTCTCCACGACCTCTTGAAAGAGATCATTTTTTCCCCTCAAATCCTGGTGAAAAATTGATGTCTCCACAACCTCTTGAAACTTGCCTGTAGTTTGGCGCTGTCCAGAACAAAAAGCTAGAGCAAAACAAAAACATCCGAGAAAACACGCCAGCAACCCTTGAACATAGATGTTAGCAATAAGATTAAGCGCAGAGGGAGTGGATTTGTTTTCTTCGTTTCTTGTGTTTGCACGACAAAGGATCAGGGGTCTGGTGCATGAAGACTAGTCTCAGACAGGCCGATGTCACACGGGAGTGTTTTTAGTCCGAACAAACCGCGAACATGGTGTTTTTTTGTGTTTCTCGCGTGACATGCTTCTACAACAAGCCTTTGCCATACCTTTCCCTCGAGCGTGCTTTGAGCTGTTCTCCATGTTAGTTGCAACAAAAATGTCTACCGTGTGTCAGTAGCCTAAGCCTAGTTCTACAGACTTAGACATATTACGTCGATACTATCATTAGCGTTTTGTCCTTGAAATAGGCTTACCCAAGTCTTCGCTTATGCAGACAGTAACACTGATATAGTCTCAGCATAGTCATGCTAGTCCCGGGTGTATATCCTAGTCTCTTTCCATTCATCAGACCCTAGATGGTTTAGAAGAGAGAGAGAGAGAGAGAGAACTTTATTTTTCAACGGTAGAGGTAATTAACGTAAAACAGCCAATTTTCATACCTGCCGTTGCTAATTCTAGTAATATCTATTCTAGTAATGTCTATCTAAATCACACACACACACACACACACACACACACACACACACACACACACACACACACACACACACACACACACACACACACACAGAGTCCCATGTACAGCAACAGGAACAAAACAGAAATAGCAATGAATCCATTGTTAAAAGAAACTACACACTAATAAAGAACATTTAAAAAGCGTGAATAACATACCAATTATGTCAATACATGTAGGAATGGGCGAAAATAAACGTGGGACGATTAAACATCGTGAGAGAGAGAGAGAGAGAGAAGAAGAAGAAGGCGAATGGGCTTGGCCTTTTCCCACCACATATGGGTGATATCAAAGACGGGGCAACGAGAATAAGGCAAGCACAAATAATTTGCCTCTAGTCGGGATTCGAACTCACGGCCCGAGCATGGAAAGTCCAACGCTCCACCCTGCGGCACCCCAGAAAAAAGAAGAAGATGAGAAAGATGCAATAAAATGAACTACAGCGTATCGTTATGCTTAGAATAATCATAAACTGAAAAAAAGGGAATTATTGATTGTTTTCTTTTTTTTCAATCCCAAGGCAAACCTCTGGTTAGATTTCTTCACGTGTCAAGAAAAGAAGAAAAAACAACAAAACCAAACCACAACAATTACAAGAAAAACCCAAAGAAAAACAACAATAACAAAACAACAACAACAACAACAAACCAAAAAACAAAAACAAACGAAAAAACAAAACAAAACAGTAAAACACTTTTTGGACCTGTTCGGATACGATTTTGCCTATAAAACCCGGCTGGCACAATGTGACGAAGCCAACTTGTCCATCAGGTTTCTCTTATTCTGGCTTCACGCGCAGCCGTAGAAGGGCAACGTCTTCCGCGGTTTCGTTCTCTTGCAGATGGCCTATCAGTCAATGAAGATTTTGCACAGCGAGGGGGTCAGCCTGATCTCGTAACGGTTTTTGGAAGCTAGTGTACGTCATCTGCGACAAATTAGCCTTATACTTGTCAAGAAAGCCGAAAAGACGGGTTCAGGCTATCAGGTTTAAGTTTAGCCCCTCAGCTGGCGACAGCCGGAATGACGCTAAGCAGCAGCATACAGAGTTCACCGATGACAGTTCTACACAAAACTCAGCTACATCGAGGAAGTGACGCTATCAGACTGACAGCATAGACAGAGCTGCTACCGGACACAGTTTCACACTTGTATAACTTGTTATCACACCAGTAGTGCAATACACGTGCACCCCAGAACCCACCAACAACTATAACTTGATGCGTGTGATTCACTTGAGCGTGCGTGTTGGGTTCAGTTCGCGGCGCTTTGAGCCGATTCGTGAAACTGGGTAAAGCGCCTATACAATACTTATTATTATTATTAATTTAATGGTACAATGGACAGAAAAAGAGTTTGTATTAATACGAGCGCTGTACCCAAATGCTTGACTCAAACCGCCGCGAGCTGATCCCAACAAGCACGCTCACGTGAATCACGCACATGTATTCACTTACATAATTATCAAGATACTGCAAAGAGTTAGACGTGTAATTCAATTCAATGCAATTCAACTCGATTCAATAATACTTTATTACTCCATAAATGGGATTAAAAAATAGTATGGCATTATTAGTCAGTCCAAAGACGGTAGTGACTAGCTGCTGCTTTTTTTGCCGAAAGACGTGACGGTTATATGCGCAAGCCAGCGTGCTTTTTCATACATTGGTCCTGTAATCTGGAACGGCCTTTCCTCTCACATCCGTCATGCTCAGTCGTTAGCAGTCTTTAAGTCTCACCTAAAACACATCTTTTCTCCGTGCAGTAGAACCAACCCCCCATGCCCCTCCCCTCCCCGCTCTCCATCTCTGCATGACACCTGCAACAAATCAGTGTGTGTGTGTGTGTGTGTGTGTGTGTGTGTGTGTGTGTGTGTGTGTGTGTGTGTTGTACGTTATATACTTTTTTATGTTATGTGTAGTTTATGTACGCGCCCTGAGCTCTTGTGAGATGGGGCGCCACAAATACCCTTTATTATTATTATTATTATTATGCGCAAAAGGTATCAAAGATGAAAAACCAGATCTATACATAAGCGGTGAAAAACTTCCAGTCAACTTGGCCGACAGTGTGACACCTGCAGCGTTCTTACATAATTGTATTTTTACGTTCTTGATTTGACAGATTATCTTCAAATTACACCGCATCGTGACCGACAATGAAGACAGGGAAAGTTTCAACAGAATCAGAAGTAGAGCAAAAGAAAATAAACAAGTTAATTATATACATCTGGAACACGTGACATTCACTTCTCGAGGGTCAAGGAAGAGCTTCCGCCAATCTCCCTTGCCAGAGAAGATCAGAAGGCGGCCGTCCATTACGGCGCTGACCCCTCTATAACCCGCGCGTCCCACGAGCATGCTAGGTTACACCAGAGAGACTACATTACTGTTACTGTTACATTAATGTAGTCTCTCTGGTTACACTCAAGAACGGCCGCTGTTCTATACGTAGAGATTTCGTGGCTCAAAATGGAAAGCTGCCTGGCGCATCTGCCACTGGAAATTAGCCTAGCATCCGTGTAATTCTTACTTCAAAGGGTTAGAGTCTTTTTCGCCTAGGGAACTCGCAATCAGTTGGCCTACGTTTCTGTCACAGGGGGAGAAAACTGGGCACTGTCCGGTGGGAGCAAAGAGTTGTTTATCCTGGGAGCGGTGATGGCGATGGGGTGGGGTTTGCGGGGGGGGGGGGGGGGGATTGGGGGGTGGAGGCGGAGAGAGACCGTCTCACACTGTATCCTAGATAACGTTGCAGTCGGTGAGGGCTAGGCTGATCTACGCTTTCCCTCAAATTCCCATCAGAGCCGTAACTGACAGGATAAACGAGACATCGGACCCCTGTCCATAATTTGAGAATTTGTCATGGCAGACCATTCCGCCTGGGGCGAGCTTGCCTTGTCAGCGGTCGGAAGTCTGCAAGACCTTGAAACGCTTCATCATCTTTTTTGCCTGTCGGCATCAGCTCCAAGTAATAATTTTGGGAAACGAGCAGAGAGTTGTGCAGTTCTGCTTGCCAAACAATTTGATCAGAAAATAGTTTTGTTTTTTCCCCACCCTGAATTGCATGAATAATAGAGTAGGTATGCAGGTTCTGTATCACACGAGTTACTGTATGGAAAAGGGGTTGAACCTCTGAGTCGCCCGATCATGCCGATCAATAGGCACTGACTGAACAGTATTTAGCTATGGGCTTTATCACGCTTAAAAGGTGCCAGACTCAGCCCAATCACGAATTTCCTGTGTATACTCCCTACAAAACCAGCATTCTGAAAACAACTACCTTGCGTTCAAAGCCAAGATCACTAATTCTGTGCCATAGTGGCAAGTATTTGTCAAACTTAACCTGGTATGAGTCGTTCAGAAAGGCATCGAAGGGCACCGCAACTTCGGTTATGAGACAGTGGGTTGTTTTTTTAATCGCGATTGATCAAGCACAAGTCTGGTCTGGTGTTCGGGACTGCCTCGAACCTTTTGCCAGGATCACTGTCAAAATGGGACACACACACACACACACACACACACACACACACACACACACACAAGCTGTTCCTTGCTCCCAGGTTGTGTCAGTTCCGACAGATGCACCATCACGGCAAGTTCCGGGGGGAATTTCGGCTCACAGGCGAACTGGTAATGAGTCGCCATGTTCTCAAGCACTCGCGAGAGTTTAACGACGCTGAAAAATAAGGAAGAAACAGGCATGAGGAAATAGAAAAAAAAAGGAAGAAATTTGTAGCTGGATGGAGGTGGAGATGGGTGGGGTACGTGGGGTGTATGTTTGGAAGTTTAACGCCCTTTTTCACCACGTATGTTTGATCTCAAAGACGGGGCAACCAGAAAAAGGTGCCAGTACAAATACTTGGCCCCAGCCGGGATTCGAACTCACGACCCGCGGGCATTGAAAGTCCAACGCTCTACCATTCGACTATTCCGGCTCTCAGTCAAAAGGTTCGAGTCCCCCAGATTTCAGCCAGTCGCGTGCCATGGCATACTAGTAATGAGCGCAACACATGGCTGGCTCTGGCAAACTTTCGGCACGTGTAGTTTGATAATCATTATGACTGAAACGTAGAAAGAAATCAGTACACTGTACACTGACGTCACTTGAGGAAAGCGACCATTACCAGAAACTGCCAGACCCTACACAGAAGGAAGCACGTGTTGTTTGATATGACTGAAACGTGGAAAGAAAGCAGTAACGTCCCGGCATTGACGTCATTTGTGGAAAAAGACCATTACGTCAATCTCTTTTATCTTGATTTTAACCACCCTTTTTTTCCATTGAAAAAATGACGTCATGGCGTACTGTTTTTGCCGGGGTGAGCGGTGGTCTAATAGGTAGCGCGTCGGATTTAGCCGCTGCGTTACGGAACGGCCGTCACCAATGTCATGGCGATGAAGCGTGGGTTCGATCCCAGGTCGAGCTTGTGATAATTATGTGATACCGGTTTTTTCTGGCTACCGGGCTGCTCATCGGGGGTTTCTCTCCGGGTAATCCGGCTTTCCTCCCCCAGCACAATTGGAAAAAAATATAGGATAGGTATTGGGTGGAGCTGCACCGCGGCGACACGCTTCTCCCGGGGGAAGCAGCCCGATTTTTCCGAAATGGATAATAAAGTAGTACAAAAAGAACACCCGGCAGGGTAAAGCCGGGGGCTTGGCTTTGGCCTCGGGGCTTGAGTGAAGTCGTCTATTGATACTGATGGCACCCACACCAAGGCAACTAGTTACTACTGTTCGATTTGTAGCCCCGATGGCACAAGGGTATCGATGGTAAGCTCATCCAAGCAGAAATTACGACTGCAGCTTCTCCTGCTGCAAGCTAACCGGATTTCCGACCTCAATCCTTACAGCTCTCACTCCGAATGAAGGATCGGACGAGGTTGATAGGTGTCTCATTTCGGACACCATAGATGTCTCATTTCGGAGACTATTACTTCTGACAGGCGCCCTTTCTGCTGAATAACTTATGGATACTGTGTATGATCTTCTGACTCTTGACGCTGTGTCAATGGATATGCTGTCACTGGTGATGTATGTGTCGCTGTCGATGTCCCGGGAGTCGTGTGATATGGCTTCCAAGGAGAAATCAAAATTGTTTGATTACCCCCCCTTTTTTTTTTCCTCGTACAGTCAAATTACCTGCGTATATATTTACTGGTTCAAATTCAAATTTAAAAATACTTTATTGTCCATTAAGTAAAATGGAAATTCGTCTTTT
>JACVVK020000047.1:2052500-2112500 GCA_018292915.2 Batillaria attramentaria | reverse complement strand
CATATGTTAGATCCAACACGAAGACTACACAATCCCTGGAGGAATGCCTTTCATGTTTTCGCTGTCGGCATGCGTGTTTTAGTCCTCTCTCTCTCTCTCTCTTTCTCTTCAGAGTAGGAAGTTTAACTGCAATGGGCTTAACAAACAATGGCTAAGTGGAAGGCTTCGATTCGAAACAGCTTCTGAAACAAGTCAGTTTGTGACCACGTGTAAGACCACTTTGTAAAGTACGATACCACATTAGTTTTTTTTTTTTTTTTTTTAACATATACCCGCGTAAAGTCGTGCAGAGCAGTGCAGTTCCTCACACCCTCATGACCACTTTGAATAAGAAAAAAAAAAACCACCAGGAAACCAGTACAACCACCAAGTATTACCCTCAGCAGTCAAGTGCATGTCTTTACATACTCATTGCCAGTTAAACAAAACAAAACCATTTTTTTCCCCACCAAGAAGTTCCAGTATTCATAGCATCTGTTCAAAGGTCTCCAAATCCGCCGTCGCTTCACAGGGCACGTGATTCACGAACACACGCAATCCTTGCCTGCTCTGTAAGTGTTTTTTTTTTTTTTTTTTTTCCTCACGTTACAAGTTAATGAGAACGCCATGCAGAGTACTGACACACTCGTCGCTGGGAAAAGTGGCAGCATTTGTCAAAACTTCTTTTCGTTTCCATCGAAATGATCTCAGCCGTCCTCAGTATATAGGCACATATTTTGCTCTCATGGCTGAAGCAACAACAAATAAACGAAGCGATAAATAAAATAAAGAACGCAATAAATTAAAAAAAAAAGAAAAAAGAAAGAGCGCAAAGACGGTCATGCAGCCTACACCTGACGTCAACAAAACTCTAAACGGCAGGATGAAACCAAGGAAACACGCACGCAAATAAGGAACCAAACAAGCGAGAGCGAGAGAGAGAGGACAAAAACGTCTGCAATTTACCCACAAAACTTTTCCTCAGTGAGACAGAACAATACGGAAAGAATCAGATTTCTACCCTCCTGAAAATTGAGATTACTTTTTATTTCAGAGTCAGCTCCGCCAGACTGCCGTTTGACAAACTCGCGTCCGATTTTGAAACACTTAATTTGAGACTGCCACATGGTCAAATCTGACATTTGTTCAGTGTGAAATTTGAAACAACAGTTCGTCCCGGGATTTCCAAAACCGCAGCGACTTCCTCCAGAAGCACAAACTGCAGAAGTAACTTTCCCTTGCGACCAGAGTTACTTCCTCTTGGCACACTCCGCCGCATTGCGAGCTTCACATTTATCACACGGAGTTGTAACTGACGGTGGATCTCAAGGTCATAGCCTTGGTCTTTTTCAGGTACCTCTTCGGGCAGAAAGTCCGAACGAAGACGCGCCGGAACTTCCGGCCCAGCAGGCAGTAGAAGAAGAAGTCCGTGGAGGCGTTGATCACGAGAGTGGTCTCCCCTGCGTTGAAGATGAGGATGGAGGTGCTCTGGTCTGACGTGCTCTTGGCGATGGCGGTGATCATGTAGACGGTGGGCAGGATGCAGCATATGAAGTAGCAGAAGGTGATGCCCAGCACGATGTAGGTCAGGCCTAGGTCAAGGAAACAGAAAGGGATCAGTCAGGACATCGTCGTTGTGAGCGAAGTGTTTGAGTGCGGACAGGGCAATGTCTAGAGTGGCGTTAGCAGGCTGGACATAAATACGCGATGTGGAGAGGGGCAGTGCAAACCAGCCCATCCTTCCATCTACCGACACCCCCCCCCTACACACACACACACACACACACACACACACACACACACACACACACACACACACACACCTCCTTAAACACAGTTCACAGATCACAGTTCACACACACACACACACACACACACACACACACACACACACACACACACACACACCGCCCCTACCCCACCACCACGCCCCCCCCAAAAAAAAACCAAAAAAAAACCAACAACAACAACAAACCAAAAAAACAAACAAAAACCCACCAAAAACCCCAACATAACGACAACAAAACAGACCCCCAAAACAAACAAACAAAACAAACAAACAACCCCCCCCAAAAAAAAACAAAAAAACAAAAAAAAACCAACAGAAACCAAAAACCCCAACCAACAACAATAACAAAAACAAACAAGCAAACAGCAACAAAAAACAACAACAACAACAACACTGGGGAAGGGGAGGCGGGGGGGGGGGGGAGAGAAGGTATCACATACTGTCTCCACATCTACACAGTGTCTTGTTTGTTTTTTTTTCCCCCTTTTGGTCGTGATTCTGAGAGCGGGAAGAAGAGCTGCTAATTTTAGCGGCCACTTTCGGAAATGGTAATTTGAGAAAGTCCACGAAGCGAAGCGCACACACCGCACACAAACACTTCGGCACAGACAGGCCAGACACGGGGGCGCTGCAATGAACGACCTAGGAGGTCAAACCATTTCCAGAGAAGGCTAATGCGGAACATGTGTAAGACGAGGGGTAGGGACAGGAAAGTCAGAATAATCGATAGCTAGATGAGGGCAATGAAATTGTCAACGCGAAACACATGTATCAGTAAAGTCATTAGGACAGTCCAGTTGGGTACAAAATTAATGCGTCTGAAGCATGCCATTGGCCAGTGCGTGGGAGTTGGAGAAATAAACAACAAAAAACAACAAAGGAAATAAAAAAAACAAAAACAAACCAACAACGTTTTTGCACTAAACATAAACGGTCTTTGTAATAGGATATTTGGGGAGGTCTAGTGGTTAAGAGACTTGTCACCAATGCGAGAGGTCAGGGGGTTCGAGTCCCACTCGGGGCAAAGAATTTTTCCTTTTCGTATGTGGCACCGTTCATTCCGGCCAATCGTCTACGGTTCTCATGATCGGCTGTTAATGAAGTGTAGAAACCGCTGTTACGCTTCCAACAGTTTACCACTTCCACCCCCACCCCCCTCCCCCCCCCCCCTCCCCCAACCTCCATACACCACTACTACTACCGTCCCAATCCCCTTCATTCTCACTGAAATCTACGCTTCTCTGAGGAACACGCCGTTAGGACACTATGTCCCGGCTTTCTGTTCCGAACATGTGCAAGTGAGAACATTGTGTGTTTTGAAATCGCGCCAGCAACAAACATGGGGGGGGGGGGGGGGGGGGGTCCGCGCCTAATCGCTGTCTGCCTCGGGGCCCTGTGGGCAAATATCTGGTATGTTCACCCGAGGTAGAACAAGTCCAGAAACTGGTGAGGGAGCCGGGATGGCCGAATGGTAGAGCGTTGGACTCTCAATGCTCGGATCGTGAGTTCGAATCCCGGCCGGGGCCAAATATTTGTGCTGGCTTTTTTCTCGTTGCCCCGTTTTTGATATCACCCACACGTGGTGGAAAAGGACGTCAAACACCTACCCCCCCCCCCCCCATCCCCCCCCCCCCGAAACTGGTGAACTCTCTACCTTTCTTACCCAGCTTGCCTGGTACATCAGTGCCCTGCATGCCAACTTGTTGTGTTTTTATTCTTGGTGTTTGCGTGTGTGTGAGAATGGACTTGTTGTGATAGATGCGATGTCTGCAAGTTAATTATGATTTGTTGTTGTTGCTGTTGTTGTTGTTGTTGTTGTTAAGTTATTGCACATCCCAAACCAATTTTATGTCGTTTTAGCTTAGAATCTTACTTTTTCATTCTGAGCTGTGAGTCCACAGACGATTTTTCATTTTATACCTGTAATCTCTTGGACAATAAAGTATTTTTGAATATGAATTTGAACGTTATTTTCCTGTCGTTCCGTTCTCAAGTACACCCCTTGAACCTAGCTCCTGATCAGCTAACAAGAAGCAAGGGTGGGGGAGGGGGGTGAGTGTTTGGGAGTTTAACGTCCTTTTCCACCACATAAGAGTGATATCAAAGACGGGGCAGCGAGAAAAAGGCCAGCACAAATATTTGGCCCCAGCCGGGATTCGAACTGACGACCCGAGCATTGAAAGTCCAGCGCTCTACCGTTCGGCCACCCCGACTCCCTCTAACAGGAAGCAAAAGCACGGTACGTTAAGAAAACAAGAAGCCGTGATGCTCTAAGTGGAAGCGGCGACGTTTAAGAAACTGATCTCCCTATCCAAGTGGAGCATCAGCTTTCTCGGCAAACAGTCCTAGTGCTCCGTAAGTGAACCCCCCCCCCCCCCCCACACACACACACACACACACACACCCCAACGCGCATGCTGTTTTGTTATAGAGCTAATTCCATCTTTGCGAAGCCAACTAATGGTTTGGATCAGTTTCGTTTGTTAGTGGGCCTCTATGCTCGAAACACGCTGTCCTGATGATTAGTATGGCTCTTAATGCGACACAATGTTGTTTATACTTTGCGCCAGCGGTCGAACGTCCAAATCCTATGACTGTTGGCACACTACTTGAGCGCTCAGTGCGGACACCGCGTCATCGAGCTTCTGTTCCAGCATTACAGGCGCTGTCACTATCCAGGTGTCTAAGTGGTGTGATGATAGGTACCACAAAAAACAGCTCAAAACCACCCGTGAACATAAAAATTGTAGCAATAGTCCGTATAAACAAGCCTCAAAACATCTGGCCAACGTTCTTTCAGTTATAGTGTCCCCCACGTTTGGAACTCCTTGCCATCTTCTCTGAGAAACATGCCTTCCTTCCTACAGTTTAAAGCAGAACTCAAAACACATCTTTTCAAACTAGCTTTTAATCTTTAAGTTTAAACTCCACCGCCTGTATTGATGTGTATAAATGTGTGCGTGTGAATGTTGTGTGTGTGCGTGAGCAAAAAGCGCATTGAGTGCTTTTCGAAGCAGAACTCCGCGCTCTACGAGTGTATTATTATTATTATTATATTTTTTTTTTTGCTGCCCCAACTCTTTGCCAACTCTAGTGGTGTTCCTCCCTGGTAATGGGTGGAACCCACGGAGGACTCGGAAGCTGAGACAATTTTTATTATGCATGATGATGGAGATGAGGATGATGCTATGGAGGTCCATGTGGTTTGGGACTGCGGGACAGGGCCGCATTCCACGCTTCCTGTCACAAATATCCCGGCATTAACCAGGCCCGGAAACTACGGTACCTGCGGTGCCGGCCGTGTAATCATCCACATCATAAGACGTGTCATACCAAGGGAAGCACCCCCAAAGTCGCACCCGTGAAGTGGGTGAAACTCGGCTGTGTGGCAACAGCCTCCCCATCGGGCCCATAGCACACCCGCTCTGGGTAGGAGCCGACCTAGGTAGGAAAAATCCCGCTTGCCTCGGCTGGGATTCGAACCCGGGTCTCCCGGTCCATAGTCCGAAGTGCTAACCACTACACTACGGGGGCCGGTTAGTATATTATTATTATTATTATTATTATTATTATAAGGTTTAAATCATTCTATATGGCCTTCGCAAGTACCTACCTTCCTCTTTGTCCGTGGGAGATGGTCCTCCGTTGGTCCCGTTCAAGCGGTGCTCGTGCTTGACGCTGATTCTCCGTGTCTCTTCCTTGCGCCGCTTGAGGGCGATCAGCAGCTGCAGGTTGAGGATGGGGATCACGGTGTAAGGGATCAGGTAGAGGAAGATGGGCGTCAGGTAGTACTGGTACACGTTCGTGTAGAAGTAGGACACCCCGTCGTCCCCTTCCTCGCTTCCACCCCCGTCATCAGGGTCACCCTTACTGACCTCATCTCCTGCAGGGTCAGACGCGTTCTGGGAGTTTCTCGTTGTCTGTGAGGACCTGCCTTCTGTGCTGCTGCTTGGGCCGTCTCTGTCGCCGGCTACAGGGCTCAGGTTCGAGGTCAGATTAAGTCTGGAACCTGCACCGCTACCGCCGCCTTCTTTCTCAGTCCTACGCGCGTACGAGCAAGTTCTGTTTCTGGCACAGCCTGGGGGAATGTCCGCCAGCACAACCCCGTCGCTACAGGCAGGGTCCGGGCTGTAACTGGAAGCGGAGGTGTTGAGCTTCAGCGCGGACTGGGTGGACGGAATGGACGAAGAAGGCGACATGGAGTCTGCGCGCGTGGCCAGAATGTGGTCGAAGCATCGCGGGATGTTGAAGACGACCGAGAAGACGAGGACCACGATGATTGCCCGGCGCGTCTTGCCCCGCGTCCAGATGGAGTTGGCTTTGAGGGGCAGCAGGATGACCAGGAACCGCTCGACCGTGACGGTCATGGTCGTGTACGTGGAGGCCATTTGGGCGATGTAGCGCAGCGGGAAGCATAGTGCCAGGATAGTTCGGTAGCTGGAAAACCTGCCGGCAGAATGCAAATTACAACGTTAGGATACTCTGGATGCACCATAAGTCACATAAAGATAAGAGTTACCCACGTGCTGTATGGTGAGCAACGCTGCCGTAGAGTAGTCCAGAGGGTATCTGCTTGGCGGATCTGGAATGCACCTCCGGACAGAGCCTGAGACTGATGATGCGACTGAATGGTGGTGGGGCTGACTAAGTGGTGACGGTAAGTGATGACAGCGGTTAGCTTATTCTGAGAGTGACCCTCACTACAAGTACTGATTTATCTCAACTTGCTTTTTTTTTCTCCTGAGTTGTTGGGTTAATGCTGTAGAGACCCAGCCTACCAGTTTTAATTTCCATAAATACATCGACGGTACAGTTCAATGCTACTGGTTAAACGCCACAGAAGTCTCTATTAGTTTCCTGTAGAATTTGCATATGCTTCACCAGCCAAACGCATGAGTCTTGAATGTAAAAATCGAGCACAGACAGCACGCGCATAGTGAGCAAGAACGAGGGGAAAGAACCAGGACACGGGAAACAAAAGAAGACATCGCCGCCAGCATACAGGAAAGGCCGGGACTGGAGCAAAACTAATGAATGCGCACAGGCCCAGAGAAAATAAGAGGAGAACGGAAACGCCCTGGCTAGCACTGGAAAGAGATCTACTTAAGCTGCAGGAAACTTAAAAAAAAAGCCGTTGTTTAGATACGCCGAAACAGAAAAGGTCAAGAAGGCAGTGCCGAAAGACACGGCAGTGCAATAATCTTGGCCACAGAAACAGGAAAAAGAAAGTGAGGTCCTTATAGACAGGCGACAGCTGTATCTTTTGCAAATTAAGGGGAATACCGAATAACAGAAGGAGACAAGGATTCAGGCAAGGCAGTGCAATAATATTGTCTACAGGAACAGGAAAAAAGAAGTGAGGTCCTTATAGACCAGTGACAGCTGTATCTTCTGCAATGTTGCCATGTAAACCCAAACAGGAATACCAAATAACAGAAGCAGACAAGAGCTCACGGCAGTCATGGAGCTGATCAGTACAATTAAAGGCGCTACTGTTAGCAGGTTTTAAATAGGCAGACTTCTGGTTTAGGACAGTTGCGCTTGTGACTGCGCATGTGCGATCAAAACAGTCAGAGATTAGTAGAGCTTCGAATGCAACACACTGATGTTTCATGGCCATGCAAACGAGAAGCACTCGGCCGTCTGTAAACCAAGTACGTTATGTTTGCCTTGCCGGCTGCCCGAACTCAGTGTGCTACCTGGTCGCGTGTCCTAACGACAATGTCACCAGCTACTGCGTTTTGGATTCATCCAGCTGAACGCACGCCTGTCTGTGCATGTACATGTGCGTGTAGACTTAGTGGTTTGGTGCTACACACTACAGACACCGCCCAGAACGAGCTGTGAGCCTTAAAATCTTAAAAAATCAGGGACTGTTTGGAACTCACTGCCGGTCGAAATTCGTGACCTTCCCACACTGTCCCAGTTCAAATCGAACCTGAAAACCCACCTCTTCCGTCAGGCCTTTCACACTTATAAGCAGTCTGCCATTGTTTCGGCGCCTTTGACTGCAATTGTTCATCTGCATCAGGCCGGGTTGTGCATGTCAGTGTGTGTGTGTGTGTGTGTGTGTGTGTGTGTGTGTGTGTGTGTGTGTGTGTGTGTGTGGCGCTATGAGATGCTTTCCTGTGAGGTTAAGCGCTAAACAAGTACTATTCATTATTATTATTATTATTACTTCAAGCTTGTCCGTGGTCACAGAGACTGATACTGTTACCACAATGTAAATATGGAAATATCGCGTTTAACTAAAAACCATATCTTCTTCCTGCAGATACTTGATGTCGACTGCGTGTATGGTACTGACAATTTTTGACTTTAAATACTATGAAATCCCTTCTTAAAACCTATTGTACTTCGGCCCGGCCTCCAGTAATGCCTGAGAACTTTATATATAAACATTTTTGATCTCCTGAAAAAAAAAAACCGCAGTAAGCCTAGTACTTCTGGGGATACTGTGCTATATATGAGCTATTATTATTATTACTATTATTGGTTTAGACAAGTTTACTTGATAGAACTGAACAACTAATGAGCATAAAGAAGCAAAGCTTATAAATTATTGTAATGCTCAGGGTGAAACAGACACAGTGTAACAGTATTGCAATGGCAGACTAAATTCATCCTAAAATCTGATAAATTAACACTACGGGAGGGGGGGGGGGAGAGAGAGAGAGAGATGATGATGATGATGATGATGATGAAACGTTTTTTTATTCAGGCTAGAGCATTTAGGCATTACTGCCTGTCTTACAAGCTGTCCTGCTATTCTACGTTAAAGGGTTAAAAAGAAGAAGAAGAAGAAGAAGAAGAAGAAGAAGAAGAAGAGAGAGAGAGAGAGAGAGAGGGGGGGGGGGGTTATGTGTGTACTCACCAAAACAAATATCATTATTGTGACATTGAAAGACAGTTTAAAAAGTTCTAGAAAAAAATGGACAAGTCTCTTCAACTCACTTGGCTGCCGTGAATTGGACGGTGATGCTGATGCTGGCGGCGCTGGTGGGGATAACCAGCAACAGGTAGAAGGCGTCGTAGATCACCAACGACAGCAACAACATCGACGTCGGCGACCACAACTTCCGGTTGGTCAACACAACGGCGGCAATGACGTTGGCCGCACAGCCGAAGATGGCGAGAAAGAGGCGGCAAATCGCCAAGGCGATGATGATGCGCTCTTGGCTATCTCCGCCTGGAGGCATGGCCAGACTCCCGTTATTGGGGGAGTCTGAGAGGTCGGTCACGAAGCAGTCCACGATCTGTGTAGTTGTCGTTGTCATGCTTGCTCTGCAGCAGTCGATTCTTGCTCTGCAGCAGTCGATTCTTGTTCTGCAGCAGTCGAATCTTGTTCTGCAGCAGTCGAATCTTGTTCTGCAGCAGTCGAGTCTTGTTCTGCAGCAGTCGAGTCTTGTTCTGCAGCAGTCGAATCTTGTTCTGCAGCAGTCGAGTCTTGTTCTGCAGCAATCGATCCTTGCTCTGCAGCAGTCAATCCTTGCTCTGCAGCAGTCGATTCTTGCTCTGCAGCAGTCGATTCTTGCTCTGCAGCAGTCGATTCTTGTTCTGCAGCAGTCGAATCTTGTTCTGCAGCAGTCGAATCTTGTTCTGCAGCAGTCGAGTCTTGTTCTGCAGCAGTCGAGTCTTGTTCTGCAGCAGTCGAATCTTGTTCTGCAGCAGTCGAGTCTTGTTCTGCAGCAATCGATCCTTGCTCTGCAGCAGTCAATCCTTGCTCTGCAGCAGTCGATTCTTGCTCTGCAGCAGTCGATTCTTGCTCTGCAGCAGTCGATCTTTGGTCTGCAGCAGTCGATCCTTGCTATGCAACAATCAATCTTTGTTCTGCAGCAGTCGAATCTTGCTATGCACTGAGCAGTCTATTCTTCATTCAAGCGCGTAGCACACATGAGACTTTTGTCTGCGCAAGGTCAGACGTCTGAGAGACTGCAGCAGTTAACACCGTTTCAAAAACTTGAAATGACAAGGCCTAAATAATATAGCGAGAGAATATAGTGGCTGCAGTGCTGTGGCGGTAGAAGTACCGGCAGTAAGTGAGATATCTGATCACTGTAGACTATTATTCAGCAATCCAATAAAGCGGTGGACAGGAAAACTTGTCACCTGCCGTCATCATCAGCACACAATAGATGTCGTCATCACAAGGAAACGATGTGTTTCGTGAGCATGATGTATCACGTGTGTCCGTCTGTAGTTAGGGCCGGGCTGTTCCCTCCGCTGTGGCCCAGGGAGAAATATAGACGGAGTAGGAACCGCAGCAGTAAAAGTCAGAAGATTTATAGCTTACTCACGATACCATCAACACTTACCCTTCCCCTCGTAGAACACGAGGCGTTAAAGTACTCTTGTAGAGAAACGCTTTTCTTTCTCACACACACAAACAAGTCAGGAACCACCAGCGATATCCATAAACTCAGATAGTAAGCGCTGCCTGTGTATTTGCCATTAAAACGTTGTCCTCTGAAGTGGATCTTTTGGAACAGCGCTTCCTCTCTCTCTCTGTCACACAAGTCATGAAACGATCTCCATAAACTAAGATGAGCTGCGCTGCTTCTTTTTCTGAAGGGACGTTTAAAACGACGCTGTATCGCTCACATAAGTTATGCAACACCAACGGATCTCCAAAAACTCAGATACGTAGCGGTACCTGAATTTGTTGTAAAATGTTGTCCTGTGAAGAAAACCCTTTAGCTGATAATGTGGCAGAACGTCCGGTTCGTCCGTTGTCTTGTAAGCTTGTGTCGAGTGTTTTGGATACTTTGACCCCCTATTGCGAACTGACTGGAGTTTGCGGCGCAGTACCTAATTCACACGGACGCACCAATTATCCAATCGCGTTGTAAACGATCCTCTCTCATTAACACTCTCCGACCAAAGTGCGCGTGGTAAACACACAAGTGACCCCTTGTTGACGAATGTCAAAGGTCTCTCTCTCTCTACGATTATCAGTTGAGAATTGTTGTCGCGGGCCGGCCGCCCCGTGAGTCACAAACGAACTCCGTCGCCCACGCTTCACCACTTGTGGCTGCGGCTTCTCTCAACGCCGGCGTCAGTGACCTCTCACTGCTGCGTGTATGTTACGTGGCCATGCGACAAGATACCATCTTCATTCTGACAGTGACAGCTTCCCTCTCGGTTGTCTGCAAAAATATGAACGGCAATAAATGACTCCGCACGCTGAGAGAGAGAGAGAGAGAGAGAGAGAGAGAGAGAGAGAGAAAGAGAGAGAGAGAGAGAGAGGAAGAAAGAGAAAGAGAGAGAGAGAGAGAGAGAGAGAGAGAGGTTTGCGTTTACACCTCCAGTCTTGATTGTGCATAAATGTGTTTACCTCAAGTCACAGCTGCGAAAACGATGAAAACATATTTGCATGCAGATCAAACAGACGTTACTGTTTATACCGCAGAGTGTGGCAGAACAGTCAGTGAATTCTGTTTAGAAACTCAACAAACGAGAAAAACAATTTCGGGTTGCAACACCATAAGAATTCACTTCGCTGCGCAATGCGATCTCAGCAGTAACGCACAGACTAAAGTGTCACGTTTCAAATGGGTTTTGTGGTCGGACCAGAAAGTACACTGTTGCCCGCAGGGCAGAAATCCAAAATACATTCTGACACTGAAGATTGAGTACATCGTTCAAACGTTTAAACAAAATCAATAAAATGCTTTACAACAATCTTAAACAAAATGTCAGAGTCGGAGTTCGGAGGCTGGAACAAAATGTATTTACATAAAATCACAGCTGCGCACAACAGTATAACGATGTACGCAGACAAGCAGACAATACCGTTTATGCTTCGGTGTGCTGCAGAATACTCAGTGAAGTGTGTTTACACACCCAACACAGAAGAACAAGACTTCTGGGTTGCGACAATAAAAGCAGTCTATGCTGCGCAAACGCGGCCTCAGCAGTAACGCACAGAACACAGAGACAATCTTTATATGGGTCTTCTGGTCGAATCCAAAGGTACAGCCTTCCCCGCAGGACTGAAAATCCATTGTATTCTGACACTTAAGATTGAGTAGAAACGGTTTAAACGTTTAATAAGATCCGTCAAATTATCCCTTACAACGATCTAAAAATGTCAAAATCGGTCAAAACACGTGAGCTGGGAGAAAATAGGGTAGTTTTTAAACGTGTTCAATGACTATTGAAGTAGACTGTTCATTTAGTAAGTGATTCATGAAAAAGATAAATCATAAATACGTATTTAAAGATCAACGCTAAAAGAAATCGAACATCACGTCAGGGTGATAGCGCTCGAATTCTGTCACGTGTTCCTTTTCGTGCAAACGCAATCGGACACGTTTCGGGTTTTTTCCCCCCTACACGAAGTTCAAATTCAACATCGGTATTTGCGTCTGTGTGAATAACATAATTATGTAACAATACTGCGCGTCATTGCATCCGCTGGGTGTCGCCCGTGCCTTGGGGCAACAGGAGATGGAAAATGACAAACATTGCAGATGAAACACGAGCGACCCAAGACGTGCAGCTTATTTCCTTTCCTTTCTAGTTCCCTGCGCAAGCCATCAAGACAGGAGCTCAATTTTGAAGTCTTCGGGCCAAATTGCTGCAGCTCGATTGCAGACTTGAGGTATTGACAAACTTTGCATGGTTGACATTCTGCAGGTCGTTTTCGGCTGAAGAACGGCGCCAGGGAAAATAATTTCTCTTTTGAGTGGCAAATGTCAATATTTGCAAGCCTCTGAATAGGCCATTGTTCTTCTTGGGCGGCAGGAGGAGTGGTCTGAGGGTGACACCAAGCTATAAGTATGACTGACACCTGCTGGCGTCGGTTTTTGGGTTTTTCTCCGCTGGCTTCCTTGTTTGTTTTTCTCCTTAAAGATCTAAGCTCCCAACAAAAAGCTTTCCGAAGTGTGAAAATTTTTTACGGAGTCGACCGTGCAAGCACAGTCAACTCTGTCACAGTTGCAGAGTTTTCAGCGTCCCTGAAACCCCAATAAAAGACAAGGGCAACCTGATTTCACAGCTCAGTTTGCGTTTTGACACTGAGCGAGAAAGATCGTGCAGCACTCAACATCCGCTAGACACTGTAGCGATGTGTCTCGCTCACTAACCAAAAGCCAAATAATGTCACGGCAAACTCGTGCTCTGGTTTTATACGGGCCCCCGAAGCGCTGAAAACTCTGCAACTGTGACAGAGTTGCCTGGATTATGCACAGTCGAAGAAGTCGCAGTTTTAAAAAAACGCAATGTTTGTGGCTTTTTGCTGAGATTGCAGACCTTTGAGAAAACAGTGGAAAACTAAGTAAGTACGCATAAGCAGAGCCTGAAAATAACGGACGAACTTCCATAAAGGTATGTAAACAGGTAGAAGTAAGCATGTGAGCTATTAAGTAAGTAAATAAGTCAGTAAGTCAGTTTGTACGTTATAGCAAGGAAGGAGTAGGTATTTGGTAAGTACTTAATGAGGTGTAATTTTAATAAATTTTAGCGAGGGAGGAAGTTACAAATTAAGTAACCGATTATTACGAAGGAGATAAACAGTTAATACTTGAAACAGACGTGACTATCAAGTATTGTAAAATCTTATTTCCGTTTCGATACTGCACTGCAAGAGCCCACCTCCCATTGACAGTTGGTGTAGCAAGCACGCCACATCATCCAATCAGTCCCTGCCCCTCGCAACGACTTCAGGGGCCGTGTGCAAATACGCAGCTTCCATATTCTTATTCTTGGATCAAAATACTGAACCGTAGATCACATTTTAACAGTCTATGTAGTTATTGACCAGGCAAATGTAGATCACCCACAGTGCCAGTCTCAAATGAAAACGCATTACCTATCTGCGCCAACACTGTTACAAATTCGTCAACATCTGCAGCAGGCTGTAGAAAATAAGGGAAGTATTAACGAAACGATAACGACTAGTGTATTTTACAACGGAAGAAGTTATAGGCAAACAAACACCATTTTCAAAGTGCCGTTGCTACACTACCATAAAAAAGAAAATTGAAAAGAAGAAAATGAAGAGATGGAGAAAAAATGACAAAAAAACCCCAGGAAATCGCACACAAACGCAAACACAAACACACAGTTATGCGCGCGCTCGCGCGGCAAGCATAATTATACACAAAATCGTGATAATCAGCTATGATGTACATACTCATGGGTACATACTCAGCCCAGTATTCGGACAGCGAGCCTAAAGGACTTTGGTATTCTTTACGGCAGGGAGAAACGCCTTCTGGCTTTATTTGCGAGCCGTGGCATCGGTCGCTATCACGTGGTCAATTCAGCTGCAACGCGAGCAGGATAAACTGGTCGTCTATTTAAGGCTTGTCTTAATCGATGCTGCGTGTTCATCTTCTCTCGGCCGTAAGGTTTTTGGCGCGTCTCTGGGCTGTCACAGCTATACGGTCATCAAGTGGAAAAAAAGTGTCTAAGAGCCATTCACTTACATCCTTTTGCAAGACGACGGTAGAGTTGCTTTTGAAAACAAAAGCCATAACTTACTTTACTTACCCACGGTAAACAGGACGGGGAAGTGGACTGTGCGGGACACGGCCGCGGGACCAAAGTCAGTGAAAGCTACAGACATTGACGAAACACATTTATAGACTGACACAATTACAGAGGCAGTAATAAGCAAAGTCTGGGCGAGGCAAGGGATTCTCTATCGACGCACGAAATGTCCCTTCTTTGGTCCGACAGCCGAGATTGCCAGTAGCGCTGGACTTCCACTGAAAGCCTTTATGTTCGAAAACCCACTGAGGGTGAGACGGAAAACTTGCCGCCTACGAAGCTGTTGGTCTGTTGGCCAGATAGAAGTATGTTTCATTTTTGGCCATCGCGACCGTTTTCGTGACGTTGTGGCTTCTAATACAGTCTTCACAAAAAGTTAAGGACCAGTCAACATAATGGGTGACAGTTTCAATAAATCAGAAAAAATAAACGAATAAGATTTTTCCCGTAAAATTCGGTAGCAAGGTTAAGGGGTAATTAGTGAACATGGCGACCACTGTGTGGATGGCACGTGCGCGTCACACAGCATGCTTGGCGCGTTTGAAAATCTGCAATTTCGGAAAACTAGACCGAGTTTCAGTGTTCAGTGAGCGATACCTGGGGCTTTCTGCACGGGAAAAATGAAATGCAGGTCAAAGAATGCATCCCTGGTTATGAACTGTGCTCATTTGTTTGCCTACATGTTAGCAAGGACAGGTTTGCAATTTGGGCCTGCGCGCCTATAACCTCTTTCCTTGGAAAATAAAGTCAGTCAGTCAGTCAGTCAGTCAGCCTACATAAGCCGCCGTTTCAGCGACGTTCAGCACTACACCAGCATGCCACCACGACAAAAGTTGAATGATATTTGCAAGTGGTCCTTAACTTTTTGTGAAGGCTGTAGTAGAGAAATAAGACTTTATTTTAGCCTGCGGTCCATTCCTGAACAGACTGGGACTCGAAAAAGCTTCTAAAATAGCCACAAATCAGCGCCATCTAGCTGGTCCTCAGTCTGCAAACAAGTAATCCGTAATGTCGTCTGCTCAGTACGCGATTCACTTCTAGAACAGGGGAGCTGGGGTGGCCGAATGGTAGAGCGTTGGACTTCCAATGCTCGGGTCGTGAGTTCGAATCCCGGCCGGCTAGGGCCAAATATTTGTGCAGGCTTTTTCATCGTTGCCTCGTCTTTGATATCACGCTTACGTGGTGGAAAAGGACGTTAAACACCCAAACACCCACCCACCCACTTTTAGAACAACAGAAACGCCGGCCAGTCACCACAATGGTCTCAGATGCTATACTGTGATCCAAGTGACCGATTCTGTCATCGCATTAAAAGAAACGCATTTCAGTTTTGTGGCACCAACCTTTTGGAATTCTCTGCCAGCAAAACTGAGAAATGCGCCCACACTGTCTGTTGTTAAGAGCAATCTTAAAACGTTCGTCTTTTGTAAAGCCTTCCAGTAATTTCCCGTGTCAGTATAGCTAGTCAGTTTCACCAGTGCATGTCTGTCCACAGCCTGTAAAATTAATGTGCGTGAGTGTCGGTGAGTGATTGGCGCACTGAGTTTTAATCTAAAGAAATGCGCACTACAAATACCATTTATTATTATTATTATTATTATTAAAGTTTCCCACAACTGTTGTATGTCTGTCATACCCACTGAGACATTAATTCAATGCTCGGGGCTTGAGTTGTTATCCTGACTGGTTAACACACTTTTGTACTGGCGCTTCCGTCCATGCCACGCCAAGTGTAGGAAAGACTTTTTTCCAACTACTTTCTTATCCCTTTCGGAAAATTCGGGCTGCCTCCTCCGGGGGAAGCGCGTCGCCGAGGTGCAGCGCCACTCACCCATATCAAACCACCCGCCCTGGTTTTTACCAAGAAAGTACTCGAGCCGAAGACAAGTGCATTACACAAAATACCAAAACGTCTCCCTTACCGATCTGACTTTAACTGATTCGACCAAAGACTGGCCTAGTCCGACAGAGGTTAGCCAGCGTGAAATGGAGTCGCCAGCGGCGTGAGGGACAGCTGGAACATAACTGACAGCAGCTTCCGCAGATACGACTGGCGAGGATAGTTGTGGCGGTATTAAAACCACGGTCGGCTGTAGTGCAGCGCGATACAACTAATTGAATTGTACGAAAGAGCGACTGGGGGTTGATAGTTGCAGTGGCCATGAACTATTGTGAGATATAATATTATGTGACCCGTTCTCACAAAAGGGACCGTAAGTCGAACATTAACAATTTCCAGATATACGTGTATGTATCTCACTGCAATCTACTGGTTATGCAGTTTAATTCAATATAAGAATGAAAGCTGTACTACTACATTTGACAGAGATATCAGCAGTTGAAGTTGGCTACTCACAAGGTGGCCATACTGACCCCCGGCACTCTTTTCGCCTGTAGCGGCGTTCGGCCTACCGCGACTTACGGTCCCTTTCGTGAGAACGGGTCACATATTTTTGAGACGCTGAAGCAGACGTTTTGCCAGACGGTGAAAATTGTGCTACAAATGAATATTGGCACCACAGACGTGTGAAAAAGCACAGACACGGCATTACAATATTACGGTATACATAACACATTTATAAGCCAGACATAACCAGCTGTTTTATGGACGCAGTTCCGGGCTGTCCCGCCCTGTCCCAGTGAAAGTGATCGTTTGTTTGCTTTGATACGTTGTAACGTAGGACGTTTCAGTCCTGCATATCTGTAAAGCCTCAGTCTATGTTCGTAACTCCGCTAAGATGGAGTGTGAGACTTAGGTACTTTGAAAAAAAAAATACCGACCAGATTTGCTTGCATACGCCAGACTTCCAGTTTTTACCAAGCAAAGTCGACCTCTTATACACAGACTAATGAAATGACTGTTTGCCCAAAACAACACACTGGTGTCCCAAGTGATTCCTGTGTGAGCAAAAATTTCCTACACTGTGTCTACGTTAAACTCCCAAACACCCACCCACCCACCCACTTCTACAATGTGTCTACGTTAAACTCCCAAGCACCCACCCACCCACTCCTACACTGTGTCTGCAGTGGGAAACAGGTTCGTGTGCTACACCGGCCTTGGGGCTGTCAGCGCGGCATCCCAGTTGGGATGTTGATTTGGTGAACTAACTCCAAGACACCAGACCTCGCTGTAAATCTATTTGTGTTTGCCCAGAAGACAGGGAAGATTCGTTAAGAATGTGAGCTCAAGTCAACAATGCCGGCTGTTCTTTCCCGAAAGGCGTGATCGAGCCACCCGTTTCAGTTGTCTGTCTGTTTATCTTTCAGTGTCTGTCTTTCTTTCTCTCACTCTTTCATTGCTGGCACAGCACTAAGCCATTCACTCTCTCTTTCGTTGAGGTTTGTTTCTCTTATTTGTGCCAAGGTGCTTTAATGTCCTCTCTTTGCACCACCACTGAGTCGGAATTGTCAATTTGTACCGTGCATTTCTTTGAGGTTTTCATCTTAACCCGTGGACACCTGCTGGCGAAGGTTGGAGATATTTTTAGACAATCTTTTTGGTTCCCTGTTGTATGCAGTGGTCTAACTCTGTGACCTTGGTTTGCACGTCTGCAAGAAAGATTGGTGTTTTGCTTCTGGCCATACAGGGCGGCTATTTCTCGCCTCTAGTATTTGTGACCCGTTCTCTCAAAAGGGACCGTAAGTCGCGCTAGGCCGAACGCCTCTACAGTCGAAAAGAGTGCCGGGGGTCAGTATGGCCGCCTGGTGGGTAGCCAACTTCAACTGCTGATATGTGAGACAGATGCTCCTATAATTACGTTTCAGCAAGGACGCAATGATTGCCTTGTATTGTTTCTGTCCCTGGTTAGTTCTCGCATGGGAAGCTGCATGTATGTATGACACGGGCAAATGTAGAGGTCACACAAAGTACCAAATAATTGTCCACTATCCTGTGCATTTTTACGGGACGCAAAGAAGACCCATACTGATTTCACCCTTAAACGGTGGTCCTCATAAGATCGGAAAAAAAACCCCACATCTTGCACTGACTGTATCGTAAAAGATAACCGGATTCAGAGTACATGGTCGGTGGACGGAGACGCGCTCAGAGAGAGAGAGAGAGAGAGGGGGGGGGGGGGGGGCGGGAGCGGGAGGGGGAGGGGGGGGGATGGGGGAAGGAGGGAGATGGTGTTAAACGTTCATAGGGCCAAAGGAAGGTGCAAGAGATTCATCTCTGATAAACGCAAACGGGCGTTTTGATTTCTGAGGTTTGAGTCCACTTGATCTCTTTCACAGACCCCCAAAACCCGCCACCGACCGTAGCTATTTTCGGAGGAAGATAACGTTGCAGTTTCCTGATAGGTTCGTTTACTTCAGTCTTACATCGAAATGGAGCATATAAAGGTAAAAGAGAGAGGTTTAATGGAAAATAAGATCCTTAAATAAGATATTGTGATTGCTGGGGACAATAAAGAACTTGGCAGTCGCGGCCACAAAGCCTGGAGCCACAAAGATGAGAGCGGGAGTGTAATAGTGACATTTACAAAGGCCAGAGACCACAAGTTACAGACGCCGCAAACTAGTGTGAGACACATTATTCTGTGAAGCAAACGCTTCGCCGGAGGCTGATTAAACTTGTGTTCAAGTTAAATATCTCATTAACGTTCATCGTTCATTTGAAGACCTTTCCAAAATGGGAGGTGTTTTGCAGCACAGTTCAAAAGACAACTGTTATTGTTGTTGCAGCTCTCAAAGCTACCAGTAATGTCATCACCCACCCACACATAGCGTCTCTACAATCATTACCGAGATGAGAAAATTACTGTTCAGGATGTGGATACCCCTAGAAACCTTAGAAAGATTTTTTTTTTAATGCCGAATATTTTTTCTTCAAAACATCCCAAGAAACTGTCTCCTGCTAACAAAAGAACGGTCATTCAGACGCAAAAAGTATCCGTCTTCGTTCGGCGGATTTTGACCGGCACGAAATTTGCACACAGGACGGAACAGGTTGGGTGGGTGTTATGGGAGTTTAACGTTCTTTCCCACCACGCGTGGGTGCACATGACCGAACAGGGAAAGCAGACTTCCATAAGCCGCAAAAGAAAAAGAAAAAAAAAAAAAGAATCAATAGAACATTGTGTAGTGCAGATCAACAATCTTTTCCGTTCCTCGATCAAAAGACTGGAGGAGTAGATGGACTTTGAACAGCTGCTTGTGGCTTTCTGTCCGGCTGAAATGCCAAAGGCTGATGGGCAGGACAACCGAGATAGGATTATTAATTTTTTTTTTTTCTCATGAGAGGAAGCAATTAACACGCTTCGATCAGCATTTTTGTGTACGTAATTTCTCTCTGTTTGCGCAGTGGGAAGTTGGTTTATGTCGTGACACCCGCAGGCAACGAAAACGACGGCGGGTTTTCCAACACAATTTCAATTGTTGACGCAAGTTTACTGTGATTTGATACTTGACACATTTCCGTTTGTTGTTCCCTACTGCTGCAAGATATGAAAGTCAATAAAATCTGTGTTTTGACAGCGGTGCGTAATAGATGGAAGATTGCGGTACAACTTACATGCAAAGCCCTCAGTCGATCTTTTCTGCCTACATGAATCGCTATCTGAATGTTTCGCCTCACTAACCACGCCAGTATGTTAAAGCAAAGAATGCAACAGATGTTCCGGCTAAAGAAAGCAAGCCGCTGAAACATATTCTGCTTAGAATAACAAACTGATGCGCGTCTGGTACATAACAACGTTGAATAAATGTCTGAAACACACATGTTTCAGTTGTTGTTGTTGTTGTTGTTCTTGTTTGTTTTTTTTCCCCAGAGTCGCGAATCACGTAAGTACGGCCCCATTAAAATCTGTGGTAAATTTCATCCTCAGTTGAGTTTTCACTTCAGTTTTGAGCTACAACCACTCAATGTCTTTGGTTTTACTAAGGCTCCTGTCACACGGGAGACATCTTAGCCCGAACAAACATCGAACACGGTTCGAACACGTAGCGGTTTAAAGCCAGAGTGTCTAAATCAAAGCAACTGAATCCGATCTGATAGTGTGGCAGGATACCACACACAAAGCTTTCACGCTGTTTACAGATGAAGTGGTGCATTAATTTCTTGTCGGCCTCTTATGTACCTGTAGAACAAAGCACGCGTTTAGAAACCTTCAGTACTAGTACTTCTTCTTTTGACTCGTCGTTTTTAACAAAACAGATCTTTACATGAACACACACACACACACACACACACACACACACTCTCTCTCTCTCTCTCTCCACACACACACACACACACACACACACACACACGAAATAATCTTCCAATCCGGGAGCTGGCACAACTCAGCCAATACAGTTACACGGTCAGCGGACTGTGAAACGATCCTAGGCAGTCCCTATTGAATGCCTTTTCTCTCCCTGGGGTTCCATTTCTGCACCTACTGTGGCAGAACAAACACAATTTACAGATGCCTTCCACGCCGCCAGTGTTCATTATGAAGAGATATGACGCGCAGGACCCCGGCTGATGCAAAGAAATTCTCCAATAAGATTCGGAACGGAAAGCAACGCCGATGAGGCGATACGACTTTTGATTGTCACGTTTGGATATGCTGCCCCGCCTGGCGTGAAGAACAATGCAGAATCTGTGCTCAGTCATTTTCAGGCCCCAGGTTTGCTCAAGGTCGGGCGGAATTGCAGAGCCATAAAATACTAAGCCCCTTGAAGAATGCTGGCAAAGACAGGGGGATTATGACGTGTCTTGGAGGCACAGACAAAGACCCCCCCCCCCAACCCCTCCCCCCCCCCCAAAAAAAAAAAAACCACACCAAAACAAAACACCTTCTCCCCCCCCCCCCAAACACCCACACACACACACACACACACACACACACACACACACACACACACACACACACACAACAACAACAACAACAACAACAACAACAACAACAAACCCAAAACAACAACAACAAAAACACCACAAGCCCCCCCCCCCACCCCCTCAAAGCCGCATCGTGCATTCTTTTCTCCCATCAGCCCTACTTTCTGACAATAGCAACGAGCACATCCCTCTTAATAGTGCCCCCATACGCCACGTAAGGCACGCCGTCAGTATGTTATTGTCAGCTAGGATCCATTCCATTTTTAATGAAATCGCCAGAGGAGAGAGAGGGTGGGGAGTTTAGAGAGAGTGCTTACGAACTTACTGTTAGTGGCTTCCTGTTGGAGTGAGGGGTGGGGGGAGGGGGGGGGGCGGAGCTTGAAAAAACGTGTCCAAAATGGCGGGTAAAACCTTGTTTGACAAGTACACTATGATAAGAGTGCAATCTACCATGGCTGCTGACAATGACAATGAGACTTTATCTTCCAAGGATGAAGGATTAGGTACAGAGCCCTCCCCTCTGTTCGATCTGGACCTTGCTGAACTTCTGCTGCTACTACTACCACTACTACTACAACAACTGCTACTACTACTACTACTACTACGCGCGCACTGACAATATTCTAATACGCATGATTACAAAATTACTATTGACAACTGTTGTATTTTACTCCTGCTATGTCGCTCTCTTCGTGCACTCGTAGGAAAGACACGGGATACAACAGAATACAACTCCAATACTTTATTAACAGAAGATGCGCGGAGAACAAATTCACGAAAAAAGAAGAACCCAGAACGCTGTACAGGGCTGCTGGTATACTAAACAGGTCAGATCTAGAACAACCACTATCTTGATTTTACGTAACCCAGAAATCTATACCCGCGCTGCTAAAGACCCGTTTCTCATACTCATACGTCAATCACACGCAACATGTTTTTTTTGTGGATGGACTTTATTTACAGTGAAACACATATTTACATTTAACATTGATGCAATGTTGTAACTGTGTAAAATCAAATTTTCTCTGAAAATTGCAGAATTATACTGTTTTCTCTTAGTTCTTACATCCACCGAAATAGCCCTGCCTTTTGATGGTGCATTTCCACCGTATTTCACTGATAACTCAAACACTTGAAAACAGACTCATTCATGTTACTCGACAATTAACCCGGGGGTAACACCCTCGTTTTCTGCCCGAGGATTTTCAATCACATATGAAGGTCCAAGCTGCGTAATCAACAATAAACTGTCATACCATAAATAAATAAATAAATAAATAAATAAACGTGTTTGTGGGGGGGGGGGGGGGGAGAGAGAGAGAGAGACAGAGAGACTGACTGACTGACTGACTGAAACGTTTATTTCAGGATAAGGACTTGTAGGCATGGTCTGCCTATCTTACAAGCTGTCCTGCTAATCTACGAACACTAAAAAAATAAAGGCTAACATTACAAAAAAAGTATACCAGGCACAAAGGGAGTAATCTAATAAGAAAGTAGAAAAAAAAAACAACAACAAAAAAAACAAAAAAAAAAAACATGCAAAGATACAAGGAAGCGCAAGAAATTCAAAGGAAACACATCGGAAAATAGGTGAAGAAGTAGATAGCATGGAGAGAGACAGACAGAGCGAGAGATCTGTTTCCTTGTTAAACAGTTTTAGAGTTTGTCAGTATATGATTATTTGTTTTAAACTGTTTGTAAAGTTTGTTTGGTCTTAACGTTGAACCCTATGTTACTTTTATATTGTATATCAATGACTGTACTTTATCTTATCTGTGACAGAGCATCATTAGAGGCCAAAGAAGCTTTTCTGTTTTAGATTCTCGCTTAAACAGACAATAAAGTATTTTGAATAGAGACAATAAAGTATTTCAAATTGAATTGAATTGAATTGAATGGAATGGAATTGAATTGAATTGAATTGAATTGAATACCTAGCGTTTCAGTAAAGCAGCCATTAACACTGCATGCATTCTCAAAGGCTTATACAGATTTTTTTTTTTTTTTTGTTCCAGCCACATGCACGTGATTGACAATTTTGTCATCGCCAGCGCCAGGTTTAGGCTGAGATCAATCAAAGCTCGCTGCATGATTGAAAAGGATGCGATAGGTGCAATCGACGTTTTTGTTTTCGCTATGCGTGCTTTTGAGTTGAGCCGAGTCCGTCTTATTCTGCTTTGGCGGTTGTCATGAATATGGATGATGCGTTAATGAGACAATTTCTTTTTTCGTATCCATACATCTATCGTTTCAAAAAAAAAAAATCAGAAAAAAGACAGAAAGTTTACGAAGAATGCTTCAAAAAAGAATACATTTCAGTGTGTGAAAAGAAAAGTTGAGTTTCAAGATGTCTTCTGGGTGGATCTTAGAATTCCGGAGTTCAGTTAGTTCAAGAACCAGTTAGAGGCCTGATAATAATAATAATAATAATTACTGAGTATTGTATAGGCGCTTTTCCTGGTTTCTTGAACTGGCTCAAAGCGCCGCGAACCGAACCCAACACGCACGCTCACGTGAAGCACACGCACTCTATCACACACTGGACATGAACACGTTACAATCACGTGGTGCGAAGGGTCAGTTCTGCTATTTAAGTTTCGGAATTTGGAATTGCATTTGTTACGTCATTGAGAACTCGGGACAGTGCTTTGGAGTTTTGCACAAATTTTGAAGACGTGATAATGAGTTAATCAGACTCTGCAAGAAATCATGAAAGACGTATCCAAGAAATCGCAAGGAAATGTCAGAGGAATACCCCCCCCCAAAAAAAAAAAAAAAAAAAAAAATTATATTCTGGAGAAGGGCTAGTCGAGTTTAAAGGCGCCTTGTGGTTGGCTGTTCAAAACACCAGGATCATTACACTGGTTCATCAAGTTCAAGGGACAGTTAACTCTTTTGTGACTGGGGCTGCCGCCGCCTCGATACTCACTGTCCATGGGCCTGCCCCCCATGTGACAAATGCAGTAAACTGACTACATGTGAACAAACTTCTCTAGCAAGCTTCACTGAAGACACACATACATTTGACAATTTAATTGATTTCACGAAAAACAGGTGCACAATTCAATATTTCGATGAGCCATGGGCGATAAGTGGTTGAACCTTTGGTCGAAGTGTCCCGGGACGGATGAGTTAAAGGTCTGTAACTTCAGCTGAAAGAAAAAAACGCGATGGTGCTTTGATGCCTCGCAGCCTACTGCCCAAGGTAGATGATTTCACAAACGTGAGCACTCGAAAACGTGCCAGAAGTTTTACTCCATCATCATCATCATCATCATCATCATCTTCAAGGGTATTTGTGGAGCCCCATCTCACAAGAGCTCAGGGCGCGTACATAAACTACACATAACATATAACACACACACACACACACACACACACACACACACACACTGATTTTTTTTGCAGGTATGCAGAGATGGAGAGCGCGGAGGAGAGGGGGCGAAGGAGGGGGGAGGGGATGGGGGCTTGGTTCTACTGCATGGAGAAAAGATGTGTTTTAAGGTGGAACTTAAAGACTGCTAACGACTGAGCATGGCGGATGCGAGAGGGGAGGCCGTTCCAGATTACAGGACCAGTGTATGAAAAAGCACGCTGGCCTTGAAACTTTTTTTCCGACGGATGGGAATACGGAGAAGACGGGTGTCAGAGGAAGAACGGAGGTTGCGGGATGGTGTGTAGAGCTGAATGAGAGCACAAAGAGGCACGGAAAGGGTTTCCAGTACTTTCTTTATGTCAGCATGCTTGATGTCAAAGAGCTTGCGTACATGTGGGCGCGAACAGCATACATGACACAACGACCACGACTGTGACGACAGCAGGTCACTGAATGGAAACAACATATTGGGCTGGTGGCCATCTTGTCTTCTAGTTCAAGCGGGTTCAAGGCGTTATATATTTTTTTCTATTTTTCTTTGTATTTTCCCAGTGCTTTTTCCAAAACGCCAGGCCTGACAATGTCGTTCATAACAGCCGTTGACAATACGACAACCCAGAATGAGATCTATAAAATCTGCACCGGCAAATGACACGAACCGCGTTCTCTCCCAACAGCGGCGCAGAAAATTACAGAACACGGGGTGTAATCGAGACGGACTCAAGTGTTTCCGTTGCTACTCCGCTTCAAAAATAGCATCGCAATAACAGAAGGGTTAAAAAAAAAAGCACCAAGTGTTTCCATTTTCATACTTGCGTGGAGTGTTTCCAGCGGACTTCCGCCTGTCGGCGTGACACTGAGAGAGAAAAAAGGGGGGGGGGGGGCGGGGGGTATCAAGCAGACAACGACTTTGACTAGCGCGTTACTGCGATGCAAAGACCTGTGTATGCTGACATTTCAAACAATTTCCTTTGCGTGAGACTAAAATTTTAACGGTCCTTCTCGTTTTAGAGGGCTGCCCGAACTCGACAGCAATCGTCGTCGAAACGTTTGAAGCGGAGTTGCACCAGAAACATTCGCCTCCATTCTGACTCACTACACCCCGTGAATCAGCTCTCACGTTTTCTAAACAATGTTTTTTGTTGTTGTTGTTGTTTTTGTTTTTTCCCGGGTTGAATTAGGCTGAGTGGTAGCTTCATAAAGCGCCCAGTGAGCTGACCTCAAAAACCTCAAACTGTGACACCTTCCGTAAAAAACTCGCGTGTACACAGTGCGAATATTAGCTTGAAATGACCGTGGCAGATATTGAACCGAACGTAGTCTGTGGCCAATGGATGGGAGTGGAAGGGGGGGGGGAGAGAAGGGGGGGGGGGGGGGGGTGTCTTGCTGGTGGAAGCAGGGCCGGAATACCCTAGGTCGCAGAGCGTTGCACTGTCAATACCCAGGTCATGTCGTGAGTTCCAATGCCGGTGGGACTCGAAGTGGAGAATTTGCACTTATTTTCCTTGACGCCCCATCCGGCTTGCCACCACCAATGTTCTCTGCTGTACAGAGAACCTACGTTGACATGCCTCAGTTTACCTTGCATACTTACACTGCACCTGCATTTTGGCACATTTCGCACGTGATGTGCTTTTTGTATCTATGTGTGATGCCATTGTTTACTGATATTCGTTAACTGGGCACTGCGGAGCGCCACAGTGCTGTCCACAGTTGCGATTTTGGGAGGTTTCCACCGCTGTGGCGTCATCACAGCAACCTGGATTTCAAACAGCCACAACTGTGACTGTGGTTTCCACAACAGATTCTGATTGGCTGTACTACGTCACTCAGTCGGCGCGCAAACATGGCGGACTGTGCATTTTCAATCGGTTTGTCACCGAGCACAGCTGTGTTCAGTTTTGTAGTTAGCAGACACACCGAGCGCAACGACTGTGATGTGCACATGTGTGTTTCGCGCGCTGTGCCCAGTTCAGAGCAGGCTTTAAACCTGCATCCAGCCAACAACCACTGAAAAATCTTTGAATCTTTGGCAAATGAAGCACAGCGGGCATGATCATTTGGCAGGGATTATACCCCTGCGCTTTATTTCGTTTTATTTATTTATAGTTTGTGCTATCCCATTGCTGGGAGATTCCGGTTGCTTCCCCTGGGTGGGGGTGGGTAGGTGGGTGTGTTTTTCGGTGTTTAACGTCCTTTTCCACCACGTGTGGGTGATATCAAATACGGGACAACGAGAAAAAGGCCTGCACAAATATTTACCCACCCGGGGTGGGGGGGGGGGTGTTATGCCGCCATATGCAAGATGCAAAATATCTATTTCGGTAGCCCCTGTTAAGGTATGGAGGATATCTGAGAAAAGTTCAAGCGGTAGATGCAAGAAAACAAAATAATCAGAATACAACTGCATTATGTATGACTAAGGCCGGGAAAAGAGTCGATAAATCCAGATGTTACTCAAAACAGCGTGAACATTATGAAATTATGTACAATATAATAATAATAATAATAATAATTTATTTATATAGCGCTTAATCTACATGGAAGGTAGTTCGAAGCGCATAGAGTACAGGTAAAGAGACAGATAGACGTGAAGGTTCAGGGCCAGGGCAACTGCATGTATGGTGCTTAATAAGGAGATGGAGAAAGACGGAGGGAGGTTAGACGGAGCTTTGAGATGAAAACAGGTAGGTTTTTAGATTTGTTTTGAAGGTTTCGAGGGAGGTTGACTGGCGGAGCGAAAGAGGCAGAGAATTCCAGGCTTTTGGACCAGCGTAGGAGAAGGCTCGAGAGCCAACAGAAGAAAGTTTTCCCAGTTCTGTGCCCCCGATTACGGAAAATACACCACGCGAGTTTGTTGATTTCGACCGAAAAACTCTGTGCGAATATATAGTCATGACCTAAATCCTTTTAGCCAGAACACGCTGCTGGAACATTGCTAGAGGTAGTGCATGGTGTGCACCCTTTTTTTTTAAATCCATTATTCGCGGGTGATTTTTGTGGGTACAATGTTAAACCACACGTGGTGAATTACGGATTTTTAAACCATGACCTGTAATAGTGGTAGAGTGGTATAAACAAAAATAACGCATGCTATAAAGACAAATGCGGTGCGTCACCAACCAATCAAAACAAGCGCTGACAAGAAAACAATGCAATCTCCACACACACACACACACACACACACACACACACACACACACACACACACACACACACACACACACACACATGCTCATACTGCACCACTCGCATTTAGAAGCTTGGCAAAAGTAAGCATTGCAAAACTCAGACCAGGTCGGACAGCTCATTGGCTAAAGACTCACCTGCAAATAGTGATATCGCACACTGACGAAACCTCAAGCATCATATGCTAAGTATGTATCCAGTGCACGACGTCTGGGCCCAGTGACACTGACAAACTCCGTTCACACGTAACTATGTCGTTCACCCAATATCTCCGAAAATGCAAGCAGGATTTCCCAACTAAAACTCCACTGATTAGACACAGTCAAATTTTACTCCAAATGAAAGTTCCATATTTTACACGATAGCCAGAATCTAAACTGGGATACAAAATCCTCTGAAAGAATGCCACTGAAAACGTATTTGCGTCTCGTTCAAAAAACAATTTTCTCAAATCTTCCATAAATCTTAATACTGTGCACTTTCTTTACGATAACTGATAGTACAGTGAACACATATTTTCCTTAATGCACGGTGTGTGATTGCTTTTCATCCCGCGGCCAAGTTCAGAATGGGATCTCTAACGTGTACATTTTAGATTCCGTCTGCGTTTGTGTGTACACGAGGGCCAGACACACATCACCGTGAACGAGTCTGCGCGTGCTTTTCACTGGATTTAAATCCAGGAAAATCCCACCAAATTCCTGCCTACCTTGGATTCGAACCTGTACCCCAGTGCCCTGATCAGGACGTCAGTTAAACCCACGGCCAATAAACCAGGTAACTGCCAATGCCGACCGGTCCATGCATCGTATAATGAATAGGGACCGGTGGTAAACAGAGGCTCCCTCTCTCTTATAACATGCTCCTACGGCCGGAGAAGAAGCGCGTGTCTCTGGAGGGAAGCCAGTTCTCAACACTGACAAACACACACACTGGGATAAGGAGGACGTGTTTAGGACATCTTAATTAAGACGAACGAGGAATGCACGCTGGCTGTACACACATACAGTCACGTAATCCCAAGCTACGGTAAACTGAAGATGACGATGCGCGCACATGAAGCAAAAACACCGTGAGATATGATAAAACGGCACATTTGTGCACCGAGTAGTGTGTGGTTGTTTACTGAAGAAATTAATAATCTCTTGAGGATGCAGAATCTCTCTCTCTCTCTCTCTCTCCTTGTCCCCCGGGTCACCAGCAGAAACGGGGGGCCGTGGATAACCGTTGAAAAATAAAGCTTCATTGATTAATTGCTATTCTCTCTCTCTCTCTCTCTCTCTCTCTCTCTCTCTCTCTCAGTGTTGCTTTTTCACATACTCTCGTCCTTTGATTTAAGAGCAGCGGCAGAATTAAAATTAACCACTGTCTGGTGCGGCTAAAGAGCTGTTTCAAAATAAACACTTGACATGGAATGTCATTTAAGCACTTTTCTCTGCAGCCGGATTTGCTTTTAGGAAAATAATGCTGTTTAAACAATGTATGCCTTTCCCTATACATATATTTCGAAGGATTCCGTTACGGTGTTTCAACGCGTGAAGCACTGAGAAATTGCGTAAATGGCTAGGCGCAGGTTTGGGAATTTGCCCGAAACTTTTCTGTTGTGAAATAAAATTCTATAGCTTTCAGAGATGTTTGTTGCAGAAGGAGAATAATGTTAAGAAGAATGTTAAAGAGAAAGTTTCTCGTTGTCGGTTTTGATGAAAAACAACTGCTTAGCGGATTGTCAACAACTCAGTCAGTGATCTGATTGGAGCTGCTTTGAGGAATCTCTCTCTCTCTCTCTCTCTCGCTCTCTGTATACCCCGCCCCCCTCACCCCCCTCCCAGTTCTCTCTCTCTCTCTCTCGTGTGTGTGTGTGTGTGTGTGTGTGTGTGTGTGTGTGTGTGTGTGTGTGTGTGTGTGTGTGTGTGTGTGTGTGTGTGTGTGTGAACGAGAGAGAGAGAGAGAGAGAGAGAGAGAGAGAGAGAGAGAGAGAGAGAGAGAGAGAGAGAGAGAGAGAACATTTTAGGGGAAAGGGCGGGGAGGGGGGGGGGGCATGTGTATCCGTACATGCGCTTTTTTTCCCCCCCCCCCCCCCCCCCCCGTAGGATGTAGGTTCCCATTTCTGATTGCTGTTGAACTTTTGCTTTTTAATTTACTACTGTAACTTAGCTTTGCAGTTTGTTTGACTTAACAACGGCAAGTTTGTAAACTGACGAACTTTCTCTGTCAAAACTTTTACCGTAGATAAATAAAGTTTCATCATCATCATCATCATCATCATCATCATCATCATCATCATCATCATCATCTCTCTCTCTCTCTCTCTTACCGCCACGACAAACTGCCCATCAGCTGCGTGTCAAAACAAGTCATCAGACTGGGAGAAGATTACCGCTAGACCGTCACAGATAACCCTCACCTTACCGTGCACGTACGAGCTTCCAAAACATGTTAGATACATGCCCAAAATTGATAATTAGCTAGAGAGGAAGAAGACGGCTTACTCATGTTGCCAAGATCTTAGTGTGCGGTCAGGCTTAACCCAGTTCCCGACATACCTTGCACCTCTCTCATCCCGCTGTGCAGAAGAAGAGTTCGTTGCCCCGCTATTAGACCCGGCGGGGGTCCAAGATGCAAAAACGGCATCCGACTAACCACGTCTTCGTTTCTTGATAATGAGGTGGTTTTTGTACTCTCAGTCCGTCTTCTTTTTTTCTTCTTTTTTTTTGTATCATGATTTTGCATGGAAAATTACAGTGAATTCAACTGGCTTCCTGTTTATGTGAACGAAATGAGGTTTTCTTTCAACCCCCCCCCCCCACCCTTGGAACCCCCACCGTAAATCTCCCATCCACCCACACATCCATCCCCCCCCCCACCTCCTCCTGATTCTACAGACAGAAGCCATAAAGTGAACTTTAAACAGAAACAGAAAGCAACCAACTATCTTTACAACCTAACCTCCATCCCCTCCTCAGTCCCCCCATCCTCCCTCCCTCACACACACACACACACACACACACACACACACACACACACACACACACACACACACACACACACACACCGTCACACACACACGCACGCACGCACGCACGCACACACATCGTCACACACACACACACACACACACACACACACACACACACACACACACACACACACACACACACACACACACACACACATCCTCCACACCAAGTCCCTGGTCGAGAGAAGCCAACAAGAAAGGAAAGAGGCCAAAACAAAACAAAACAAAACAAAACAACAAAAAAACAACAACCCAAAACCCCCCAAAAAACAAAAACACCTCAATTATCTGCACGTGAAGTGACACAAGAAGTGTTTGATGTGCACACAAAGAAGCTTTACAATCTTCCATACCACAGCAATCAGCCGCTGAGGACAGAAGCCAGCGCCATCTTCAATGCATCATGATAACGAGCAATCCAGGGCATGTAGCTGTAAAGCTTTTTCGCTGTTTAACGTCAAACACATTTTACGACGGCTTGTTGGCCGACCTCCGGATGAAAACTTTGCTGCTACGACCTTCCGATGACACATGACTCTTATTTTCATTGCCAGGTTGTAGACCCTAGAATTACCTCATGGTGGAATCTTTGTATTATTGCGCTATTGCTCTCGTTACTAGGTTTTAATATAGGGAGACTTGTGTATTGGAAGAGATGCGCTTTGACTGTAACTGTTACAGTGCAATAAAGAAAATTCTATCTAACATTTTAGCGGTGGTGGGTGGGTGTTTTGGGAGTTTAACGTCCTTTTCCACCACATACGGGTGATATCAAAAGACGGGGCAACGATGAAAAAGCCAGGACAAATATTTGGCCCCAGCCGGGGAATCGAACTCACGACCCGAGCATTGGAAGTCCAACGCTCTACCCTTCGGCCACCCCGTCTCCCTTACATTTTAGCAAAGCTCCGAATGTATAACTATACTGACGTTTGGTGGCCGAACGAGGAAAACTCAGCCGTCCGGAGCTACAAGGTCGAGTGTTGCATACGACACTGTCATCGGCTATTGTGTTTTTGTATGGCTTCAATCAGCTTAAGGCAAACCTGTCTGTATGGTATGGTATGGTATGGTATGGTACACTTCTCCTCGGCGCACATATCCATCTGTGCTGAAATGCTCACGGCGCCGCAGGGTTGGAGGACGAAGCAGTGAAAGCCTGCTGCCGCTAAGCGCTACTTTATGTGCAAACCTCCACCCAAAATGAAACCCCCAAAACAAAATTAAATGGAAAAAGGAAGCAAAGAAAGGAAGACCAAAAAAATCCTTCTCTAACGGCTTAAGCACCATGGTGGAATGGACCCGCTTGTTGATTAAAATAAAAACAACAGAAAATTTAACCCTAGAGCTAGTTTAGTTAGAGGGTTAGACTTTAACCCGGGGTTAAAATCCCTAACCTGGACTTTTACATGCGGGCCCAGGACGATCTGTGGTCCTAAAAATCTTAAGATTAAGGAGCTCTGGGTCACTCTGCTGCAACGACCTCGCGATGAAACACGGTTATTATTATTACGTCATCCACACCGAGACTACCTCCCGATGAAACACGGTTATTATTATTACGTCATCCACACCGAGACTACCTCCCGATGTTTTTTTTTTCCTTTCTTTCTTTTTAAATATCTGTTAGTTAAGCAACCTGATTCAATAAAATCAAACAGCGTACCTGTAAATCAAAATGGCATCTTACAGTAATAAATGATAATATATGGAACCAATATTCCATGACATGACATGACATCTGGAATTTTACCAGATAAATCGTCGTGCCATGAAATCAAAATGAATACAAATTGAACAAACAAAAAAGGAAGCATGGAGACGAAAAGGCGATTAACGGCTGCAAGAAAATAGGAATATTAAAAAAAAATGTGATAAAATCCTTCCCAAAGAAAATGCACATGGATTTTTTTTTTTTTTTTTTTTTGGAGAGAGAGACAATGTGCCCAAACTGCAAAAACCAACACACACACACACACACACACACACACACACACACACACACACACACACACACACACACACACAGAGAGAGAGAGAGAGAGAGAGAGAGAGAGAGAGAGAGAGAGAGAGAGAGAGAGAGAGAGAGATTGTTTGCCATTGAATCAGCCTTTACAGTTTTGTTTGTCTTTTCGTGACGCAAGTTCTCTTGACTTTCTTTCTTGCCCACGAGAAGCCAGCTCATCTTTCTTTCGTCTGATTACTGGTGGTTTTTGTTTTTTGGAGAGAGAGACAATGTGCCCAAACTGCAAAAACCAACACACACACACACACACACACACACACACACACACACAGAGAGAGAGAGAGAGAGAGAGAGAGAGAGAGAGAGAGAGAGAGAGAGAGAGAGAGAGAGATTGTTTGCCATTGAATCAGCCTTTACAGTTTTGTTTGTCTTTTCGTGACGCAAGTTCTCTCGACTTTCTTCCTTGCCCACGAGAAGCCAGCTCATCTTTCTTTCGTCTGATTACTGGTGGTTTTTGTTTTTTGGAGAGAGAGACAATGTGCCCAAACTGCAAAAACCAACACACACACACACACACACACACACACACACACACACACACACACACACACACACACACACAGAGAGAGAGAGAGAGAGAGAGAGAGAGAGAGAGAGAGAGAGAGAGAGAGAGAGAGAGAGAGAGAGAGAGAGAGATTGTTTGCCATTGAATCAGCCTTTACAGTTTTGTTTGTCTTTTCGTGACGCAAGTTCTCTCGACTTTCTTCCTTGCCCACGAGAAGCCAGCTCATCTTTCTTTCGTCTGATTACTGGTGGTGTTTTTTTCAGCATTAGATTCTATTCGTTGTCACAGATTTCAATTTTTTTTTTTTTTTTTTTTTTACTCTTCAACGATGAAAGAACATAACAGTCGTGTTTCACGCGAGGTCGTAGCAGTAAAGTTTTCATCGGGAGGTAGGCCAACAAGGACCCCCCTCTCTGTCTTGCTATTGCCATTTCTTTCCCACCTCGTTTGCGTTAATGGTTTTGAAATTACCCCTTCAGTGAAGTTGCTACACAGACAAATAAGAGGCTAGCTGGAGCGCCGGGGGCATGCAGCCATAGAGTAGTGAGGAGAAACGCAAGAAAAGGTAGGGAGTGAGATCAAGCTACGTTCCTGTTTGCTTCACTGTAGCTATAGGTATCATACACACAGACACACACCGACATACACACACACCGACATACACACACACCACAACAGACACAGACACAGACACACACACACACACACACACACACACACACACACACACACACACACACACACACACACACACCACAACACACACAGCACAAGAGAGAGGAAAGAGAGAGAGAGAGCGAGAGAGATGATGATGATGATGATGATGATGATGATGATGAAGCTTATTTATCAACGGTAGAAGATTTGACAGGGTCCTGCGTCAGTCTGCAATCTTGCCGGTGCTAATACTACAGTGACCATAATTATCTACTAAAATTAGAAGAAAAAAATCTGCTAAACCATAAAGGCTGTCTATCTAAACCAGGAGAAAAACAACAACAACAACAACAACAACAACAAAACAAACAAAAACCCCAAAGAAAATTACCTACTGAAATAAGAAAACAGAATCAAAGAGAAACATATCCGACATTCACCCGACCTGTAGATGATGATGACGAAGATGATGAGGATGACGATGGTGGCGGTGGGGGTGCAAGTAACGACGACGATGATGATGATTATGATTTTGACAAAGGGACTTACTGCGTCATAAGCGCTCCTGCAACACTACTACCCGCCAGTACACTCTAAACGCCACAATATACAGCTGCATCAATCAATATAGTGACAAGCAAATCCTGCTGCATGAATCAAAATTATCGTGTTATGTATGTGCACATATGGGAGTCGGTTGCGTAGCGTTAACATAAACAACAACGATTTACATGGTAACATCAAGAAATCAGGTAAACAATCATGATTTAGTCCTCCACGGGCAATCATATTGTCATGCATCCGACCCTTCATCAAACACAGCCATCCTTTGTGTTTTATGTTCTTGTTTACTTACCGAGGGCAGTTTACGCTTATTGCGATCGCGCATCCACCGCGGTAACCAAGCAGCCTCTAATTTCACGATTTCGTTTATTTCGCTTTGAGCAAACAAGATCGTTGTTTATCACCACACGATCGGACGCTGAAGGGAATATTACACACGAACATCCTTGTGGTCTTCTCGGCTGACTGGGGAGAGGCTCGTGGGTTTACAGAATCTGTATACACATCCCGTTATCTGTGACAAGGTGGTCGTGCATCTCCTGGAGTACACAGGCCGACATCTGGCACGAGCATCCGCAAGACGGACGAGTGAGCTCCAGGGAAACCACTCTGACATTCTCGGTGTCACGATAACTTCCCCTTCCTGTATGTTTCCCGACCCAGTGACACACACACACACACACACACACACACACAGAGAGAGAGAGAGAGAGAGAGAGAGAGAGAGAGAGAGAGAGAGAGCAATTGCTGCAAAATTGCCAGCAATAAAACACACGAGGAGAGAAAGCAACGGTCGCATTTCTTCGTTTGTCATTGATTGCTTGTTCGTCTTCATTTAGCGTGTGTGGTTTTACACTCCACGTGCACATTTACGATGGCTAGTAAAATCTGATGTCATTATGCATCAGCTGGCTCAACTGCCGCGTGGTCAGTGGGTCCTCTCACTGGTGTGGAAGTGTTTACGGGCATTAAGGCAACATTTGTCCAATCAAAATCATCCTAAAAGTGCTTACTGGCATCAAGACAAGCCTCGTAAACATTCGTCCAATCAAAATCATCCATTCACGATGGCTAGTAAAATCCGAAGTCATTAATTATCTGTCAGTGCAACTGCCTGGTGGTCGTTGGTTCGCCTCAATGGCGTGAAAGTGCTTATTGGTGTAAAGACAACCCTCGTAAACATTTGCCCAATTAAAATCATCATTCACGAGGGTCAGTAAAATCCCATTAATATGTATCAGTCAAACTGTCGAGTGGTCAGTTGTTTGTCTCGTTGCGGAAGCATTACGACAACCCTTGTAAACATTCGTCCAATGAAAACCGTCAGACGAAATGAGGTCAAACGAGGATGAAATAGGCTTGGGTATGAGTGTACCATCTACCAGTCCTAGTCCAAACAGAAATCACGGCAATGCTGATTTTTTTCTCTGCATATTTTGCGAGTGAATTTAATATTTGTCTGGTTAATTGCGATTTATTGCCTTGTGTAGCTTGCTTTGCTGTGCATGAGTGCAAGCTTTGCAAAATTGCAAAATTACTCCTAGTGCAATTTGAGGGTGTTTGTGTGTTTGCAGGTGTTGACAGATATACATTGCAGGTGTGCCACAAAAGTCATACAAGATATTCTTGTACCCGGCCAAAACATCTGGATTCTAGAATACTGGTGGAGCCGGGATAGCCGATTGGTAGAGCGTTGGACTTTCAATGCTCGGGTCGAGAGTTCGAATCGCGGCTGGGGCCAAATATTTGTGCTGGCCTTTTTCTCGTTGCCCCATCTTCGATAATTATCACTCATACGTGGTGGAAAAGGACGTTAAACACCCAAACACCCACCCATCCTTCAGAATACCGACATCTAATGCTGACAGCTTTTAAACTCTGTTCCGTTGTAATCACACTCTTAGTTTCCTAAATGCATGTAGCACTTCATCCTTAGCCGTATTTTTCTAATGCTCGGGTCGTGAGTTCGATCCCGGCTGGGGCCAAATATTTGTGCTGGCTTTTTCATCGTTGCCTCGTCTTTGATATCACCCTATGTGGTGGAAAAGGACGTTAAACCCCCAAACAATCCCCCCCCCCACCCTTAGCCGCATTTGATGTAAAAGAAAAATAAACCTACCAACTGGCTTACCAGCAAACCACCCTTTGTCGTTCTATTTAACCTTGCATTAACATCCCATGTAACTAAACGGGCTACAAGCGAACCATCCTTAGCCGTACTCATTAACCCCACATTGACGTCAAGGGAATGGCATATCACATGTAACTAAACTTATGTCGACCAGTTCTCGACTAATTCCGATACAATGAGGACATCGCGTGACTCTTGGTTTTAACAGTAAAGACTACCAGCAGGTAGTCACGTGTCTGGCGTGACCTACATAAATTTACAGGTATTCGCAATATCCGTCACTCCACACAGGGATCGCGCCGGTTGGGACAGTGGAGCAGATAGACCGTTAGATCGATGTCAAACGGGAGTGTTGCTAGTCGGAACAAACGGCGGACATGACGTGACCTACATATATTGACAGGTATTCGCAATCTCCGTAACTCCACACAGGGATCGCGCTGGATGGGACAGTGGCGCAAATAGACCGTTAGGTCGATGTCACACGGGATTGTTGTTAGTCCGAACAAACCGCGAACATGGCGTTTTTTCCCCGTGTTTCTCGTGTAACATGCGGCTACAACATGCCTTTGCCCTGTTTTTTTCGGAGCATTTTTAGCTGATTTTCGGGTTTGCCGGTTCGAACGAAAAGGTATCCCGTGTCATGAACCTTAGACTGTCAGTGACTGGTCGGGTCGTGAGTTCGATTCCCGGCAAAGAACCAAACGGTTCTTCGGGCACTTCCCTTGTAGTTTATTTCAAACTTCAAACTTTCAAATTTCAAACTTGTTGGTCCCTCAGTCACCCTCACTATGGTGGTAAAAGGAGACTAAACCCAGGATAACCAGCCAAAACATGTTGCAAGCATTCACCCATAGAAATGGTGAGCACGAACAAGGTCTACTTATAACTATGCTGAAAGTGTTACACATGCAGGCTTACCTTATCAGCGCCCGCACTGCAACTGAACGATCTCCCAGCATCAGTCAGATGTGCAGACCAAAGCCACCCTTCAACAAATAAAATAAAATAAAATAAAATAAAATTAAAATTAAATAAAATAAAATAAAATAAAATAAATCAATCAATCTGAAAAGCCACTTCTTCACAAATAAAAGCAACATAAGAGGGACAGAAACCACTTAACTTTCAGTCCATGGTCATCTGTCACCAAAGGATGGGTGTTGTGATATTTTTGCTATTGTTTTCTGGTCCTTTTTCGCCCAGCGGTTTTTTTCCCCCGCGCCGTGTATGTCAGTACGTCCGCAGAGTTACCTTTTGTTTGTTTGTTGAAGTTATGTCCCACTTGTTTGTGTCCTGAGGAAGGCGAAAGCCGAAACGTTGACCCGTGCCGTCCTTTGTGAACGTTAAGTGGTTTCTGTCCCTTTTATGTCGCTTTTATTTGCTTAACTTGTAACCACTTCGCAGTCATTACCGTTTCCTTTTCACTTCTTCACAGTCCTCAACCAAGAACTGTTGCCACGTCATCACCTTGCTGGTCGTGTGTGTGTGTGTGTGTGTGTGTGTGTGTGTGTGTGTGTGTGTGTGTGTGTGTGTAGAAGCCGGGAAGGGGGGGGGGGGGGGCAAGGGAGGCCATGTATAATGCTGCGTATTATGTTTTGTAGTTAAATGTATGTGTGGAGGCATGTTGTGTGTGTTTCTGGGTGGGTGAGTGAGTGTGTGTTCATTGTAAGGCGCCCTGAGCTCCCGCGAGAGGGAGGGCGTCCCTTAAATAATATCCATTTTATAATTATTATTATTATTATTATTCAGTTTCCTTGTTGGTCCCTCAGTCACCCTCACTGTGGTGCTAAAAGGAGACTAAACCCAGGATAACCAGCCAAACAAAGTAACCGCAAGCCCCACGACCGAATAACTGAATTGTCTCGTGAAGGACCCCGCCCTGGGGAGCAGCATGGCGTTATTCATGGAAGCACGCCATCGCTAACGCAGCCAAACTGATTGGAGGACTGCAGTCCCAGGGCGAGGGTCCACTTTCGCTCAGCGCATTAAGACGAGCGAAGGCAGAGGACCCCTTGACGCAAGGAGAAATAGTCCCATTGGTTGTACCTATAGATTCTGCCACCAGAATCCACACTTGACCTTGACCTTGACGTGCGTTTCAGACAGATTGCAGAGTGCGTGAGAAGCCGTAGTTTTGCGGCGAAGAGATGGACTTTGCACCAAGGCTGCGTGTACGACCGTTGAGTAAAATTGCTGAGTGCTCGGCCCCGGGCCCGTATGTAAAAGTCGAGGTTAATTTAACCCACGGCTACGGGCCTAACCCAGACTAGGACAAAAGAAACCAAGAAACAAAATTATATAAAAAAAGAGGCGAAGAAAGGAAGAAAAATCCTTCTATAACGGCTTAGGCATCTTGCTGGAATGGACCCGCTTCCTGTTTTAAACCAAGAAAAAAAAACCAAAAAAACCCAGAAAATTTATCCCTAGTGCTAGTCTAGTTCGAGGTTAGACTCTATGCCGGGGCTAAAATTCCTAACCTCGACTTCTGCATGCGGAGCCTGATTGGCTAGTGATGAGCTGTTTGTAGACACGTGATGGTTATCCTGCGTAACTGTAGTTATAATGGCGTGTTTGTTAAAAGCCTCATTACCTATGACAGGCATACAACAGCTCGAGGAAAACTTTTCATCGAATGCGTTGAATTTGTGGATCAGACTGGGTGGGTGGGTGTTTGGGGGTTTAACGTCCTTTTCCACCACATAGGGTGATATCAAAGACGGGGCAACGATGAAAACGCCAGCACAAATATTTGGCCCCAGCCGGGATCAAACTCACGACCCGAGCATTAGAAGTCCAACGCTCTACCATTCGGCCACCCCGGCTCCCCGTGGATCAGACTGGAATCAGTCACCTGGGTGACAGTGTAGCATCTGAAACCATTGTGGCGACTCTGGTCAGCAGCGTACAAGTTGTTCTAGAAGTGTACCGCGTACTGAGCAGACGACGATATTTTGTTGCGGACCGAGGACCAGCCGGCTAGACGGCGCTGACTGGTTGCTATTTTTAGCAGCTTTATCGAGTCCCAGTCTGTTCCAAAAATGGACCGTGAGCTCAAAGAAAGTCGTCTTTCTCTAACGCTAGAAGCCACGAAGTCACGAAAACGGTCGCAATGGCCAATATTAATGACACATCCTTCTATCTGGCAAACTGACTTACAGCTTCAAAAACGGCAGTTTACCATCTCAGCGGTGTTATGAACATGGAGGTTTTAACTCCTAAGAACCTCAGCCCGCCCACTCCTTGCCCACTATTTGATAAGACTGGTTAAAAAGAACAAGCCACTGTAGCAGCCAGTTCAAGCCACTCATCACGCAAGGCGTGGGCTTTCCCAGGTATGCCCAAGACCACTGCAGATTGCAGTGGCTTGGAGTGGCTCATAGTGGTTTGAAGATTTTAAGTAAAATTGAGATTTTTTTGCATGGGTTTTTACGAGTTAAGAACCATTTAATAACATGTTTGTTAAGATGTGAAGTATTTTCTATAGACTTCGAAACACACACCAACAGCCACACTACCTTAACATCCACCGTTTTGCAGAAGTAAGCGTTGGTTAAAGGCCCAGTCTTTAATAGTTTTATCCTCGCAGATAGTTCATAGCTTTCCTGGTGGTGTCTAGCCCATCACGCCATCCAGACACCTGCACAGTGACAGCATCTTAAAGACGCGGCTGTAACAAGGACATGGAGGATTCAACGAGAGGATTCTTGGCACGGTCAGCCTCTCAGGAGAACTTGAATTTTCAAACCGCTCGCTGATGGCCAGTGTAAACAGGACTGTGTCGCATTAAGAGTTCTACTGATCATGGAGATAGAGTATTTCCAGCGTGCATTCGCACTCACAAGCACGTCTCTTCCAGAACATAGCTGGCTTCTTTGAAGCCCAGTGAACGTAGAATGAGCGCGTTAAACTCTTTGTTGACCGGTCCGCTGACAATCAGCAGACACCAATGCTGTCTCTTGACGGCGCGTAATTGCCTTGGAAATAGGATGCATGATCCACCTGCACATCACAGTTCTATCACTAGAAAAAGAAGAAATTGAAATTTCCAATGATGTGAACAAAGTTTTTGCGCTACAAAAACTGTAGAATGTTTTTTTTTTTTTTTTTTTTTTTTCAAAAATGCCGGAAAAAGTGCGCCAGAGAAAGTGCATCTTCAGAGAATTAACTGCTTTGGTGTGTGCAGATGTGAGAAACGGGGCACCACAAGTATGTCGGTCTGAGCGTTTTATTCCTGAAGAGAATTTTTTCGGTGATTTCTACTCATTCCTACGCTTTTTTTCAATTACGCTAAGGTGAAACAAAATCTTTATAGAGATTCACATCTTTATCTACAGCAAAGCGGCGTTAAGACGGACAGCAGCTGCGTAACAGCTCTATCCCATGATAAATAAACGTTTTATCAGCATCATGAGCATCTCTCTCTCTCTCTCTCTCTCTCTCTCTCTCTCTTACTTTTCTTTTGTTTTTTAGTAGATAGTCTCTGTAGCATTAGCAACGGCAAGTTTGCAAACTGGCGAATTTCTGTCAAAACCTTTAATAATAATAATAATAATAATAATAATAAGGACGACTTATAAGGCGCCTATACATGAAATAAAACAGGCTCTAAGCGCCGTACATCATAAATACATACACCACTTTCATACAAACAGACTCACAGGGAACATTCAAAGTTAAACAATAACTCACAACAAGCAGACTGACACGGTGTGGAAGGGCAGAGTAAATCAGTAATCAGTTTTAAATAAGTGGGTTTTGAGGCAGCGTTTGAAGCTGGCACTGGACTCTGTGTGTCTAAGCGGTTTAGGAAGTTGGTTCCAAAGAGCTGGAGCCTGAAAGGAAAAGGATCTCTGACCATATGTTTTAGTTCTTACTTTCTTTACCGTTGATAAATAAAGATTCATCATCATCATCATCATCATCTCTCTCTCTCTCTCTCTCTCTGTGTGTGTGTGTGTGTGTGTGTGTGTGTGTGTGTGTGTGTGTGTGTGTGTGTGTGTGTGTGTGTGTGTGTGTGTGTGTGTGTGTGTTGTCGTTACTTAGTATCTCCTTTTTCTTCCAGAGTAGTATCAGCTCATGTAGTGTACCAACTGCAAGTTTTAAAATTGGTATGTATATGCCTGTAACTTCTACCGTTGTAAATAAAAAAAGGTTCTTGTTCTTGTTCTCTCTCTCTCTCTGTGCGTGTGTGCGTGTGTGTGTGTGTGTGTGTGTGTGTGTGTGTGTGCGTGCGTGCGTGCGTGCGTGCGTGCGTGCGTGCGTGCGTGCGTGCGTGCGTGCGTGCGTGCGTGCGTGCGTGCGTGCGTGCGTGCGTGTGTGTGTGTGTGTGTGTGTATTGATCGTTCCAGGACCACCAAAACACCAAGAAAAGTAATTTGTCGTGTCTGGCTGGCATTCTAGCATTTTATGGTATTTAAGGTTTTCCGGCACTCATGCACAGCACACAGCACACAGCACAGCTATAGCGTGCAAATATTTTCAGCAGGCGCCTAGTCGTCGTTCCAAAACCGCACATGAAATTGACAACCAATGTCTGGGACAACTTTCGCAATGTTCTCCTACACCCATATCTCCCGCAAAGGACACCCAACACACACACAAATGTCACAGACGCAGACTTAAGAGCATTTCGTTGCATTCCGGGTGCATCCCAACGCAATAAACGCGAAAGATTAGGCTCAACGAATGCTGGTTATGTGCCCGGAAATGGTAAGCAAACAGCCAGGGAAGCCACCAGGGGGAGCTTTTTCTTGCCAGAGAGAGGCTGAGACAAGATTCATGAGACACAGACCCTGCTATCATGTGTACAGGATAAAAGTTTCGGTGTGAAGTTTGATGCATGGTGTCAACAAAATGCCCCCCCCCCCCCCCCCCTTCCCACTCCAAAAAAAAAAAAATAAAATAAATAAAAAATAAAAAAATAAAAAGGGTGGTGTGTGTGTGTGTGTGTGTGTGTGTGTGTGTGTGTGTGTGTGTGTGTGTGTGTGTGTGTGTGTGTGTGTGTGTGTGTGTGTGTGTGTGTGTGTGTGTGTGTGTGAGAGAGAGAGAGTGAGAGAGAGAGAGAGAGACACACACACAAACACACACAGAGAGAGGGAGAGAGAGAGAGAGGTCTTTTTATGTCTTCTGCGTCTGATCTATGCAGCAGATACGCAGAAAGGAACATACAAAAAACACGAGAAAACTTTTCTCAGCTTTATCAAACCTCTTCGTGCGAACGCAGCATGCAAAACTAAACATAAAAGTTTATCAAGCTGGAAAAAAAGCAATGATTGAAATAAAATGATGCCCTGCACAAATTCCTCCAACCCTGCCCCATATATAATTCTCTTCTGTCCTGGGTGAGTTTTGCCCCGTGAATAGGATGTCAGTTTCTGTACACAGGCGTGAGTTCGTATCCCGGCTGGGGCCAAATATTTGTGCTGTTTTTTTTCATCGTAGCCCCGTCTTTGATATCACCCGTATGTGGTGGAAAAGGACGTTAAACCCCCCAAATACAAACCCCACCCACCCTGTACGCAGGCGTCCAAAATGTAGTAACAGTCTCCGAGTATCGTGAGTATCGAAAGTACCCAATTTGTCATCACGGACTGCGTGTATGTAAGACTCAGCAACTTGGTGACCGGTATCTCGTCTTTTGTAGAAGAAGTAAGTAATCCCCTGGATATAATTATACATTATAACCGCTGACAGTATCACTATGACAACGAGAGTATTCGCAATTTCTCAGTGGCATCACGGAGCCGGTTCCTTCATAGCTTACCGGAAACAACCAGACAGCTTTAAAAAAAAAAAAAAAAAAAAAAGGGAAGGAGGGGGGGGGGGGGGATAGCCGAATTGTAGAGCGTTGGATTCTCAATGCTCGGATCGTGAGTTCGAATCCCGGCTGGGGCTAAATATTTGTGTTGGCCTTTTTCTCGTTGCCCCGACTTTGATATCATGCATCCTTACGTGGTGGGAAAGGACGTTAAACTTGCAAACACCACCACCCATCCACCCACCCACCCACCCTCTGAAAAACAAAAAGCGCTGGCGGTAACCCAGTGTGACGCCATTCGCGATTTCTGACGTCAGAGAGCTAGTTGGAACCTCTATAGCTTAGCGTGCAAGCTAACAGCACACTCTGGCCTTAGAATAATAATAATAATAATCATCTCATTAATATAGACGCTTTATCCCAAATATTTGGCTCAAAGCGTCGAGAGCTAAACCCAACACGCACGCCCACGTGAATCACACGCATTCTCTCGCACACTGGACATGAACACATTACGATCACGTGGTGCGAAGGGCCAGCTGTGCAAATTAAGTCTTGGAATTTTAGAACTGTACTTACTATTTCACTTTACATTGGCATGATGATTTTGTGGGCTGAACATTTCCAAAGCAGAGGGGAAGCCGGAGTACCCGGAGAGAAGCCCCGACTGTCGGCCCGAATGAACGGTGCCACATACGAGAGGGAAAAATTCTTCGCCACGAGTGGGACTCGCACCTGACCTCTCGCACTGGTGAGTAAGTCTTAACCACTACACCAACGACCGCCCCGCCGAGGAATTACGTTCGCCAGGCCCAGGCAGCGTCAGGTTGGCAAAACTGTCCGGTATTTTGCCGCGCTTATTAGACAGAGACCGCAGACGACTTTATTACCCAGAAGACATGGGAGCTCGCATTTCTTACCGCGTGACAAGTTCCAGCGTCTGCCGCCCGGCCCCAAGTCAGTCTGAATTCTATGCCCAGAAATCCCAGCCTCAGTCAGTCTCAGAGCTGCATTTCAGTTGCTGGAGATGTCCGAGAAATTGGTGTTAAAATGACGAGATCCAGGGAGCGGTGTGTCTTTCACTATGACAGCAGGGAGACAAAAATGTTTCTCATGGACACGTGACCCAGAACTAAGGACAAGGAGAGACGTGTCCGGGACTCAGGACACATGAGGTGTTGAAAGGTGGCGTGTGTGTGTGTGTGTGTGTGTGTGTGTGTGTGTGTGTGTGTGTGTGTGTGTGTGTGTGTGTGTGTGCGTGTGTGTGTGTGTGTGTGTGTGTGTGTGAGAGAGAGAGAGAGAGAGAGAGAGGGGGGGGGGGTCCTTTTCCATCACATACGGGTGATATCAAAGACGGGGCAACGATGAAAAAGCCAGCCGGGATACGAACTCACGACCCGAGCATTAGAAGTCCAACGCTCTACCATTCGGCTCCCCCTGCTCTCCGCGAGAGAGAGAGAGAGAGAGAGAGGGAGAGAGAGAGAGAGAGAGAGAGAGAGATGGACAAGCAGAGAAAGCTTGTTTTCAGTAGAAACATGAGAGTCAGAAAACAGACCATCTTCACCAGCTGACGGTGTTTCTCATTACGCAAAGCCGCAGTGGCTGGACCACTTGCCTGAGTTATGACTTAATAACGTTGTTTCGGAAACCCACTTTTCAACCGGTCATGCAGATAAAGAAGCCTCTTATCAAGAATGCACATTGGATTTCGTCTGGCGATCTCCACGGTAGCTGAATCTGTACCGTGCTTGTATATAGTTAAAACTTCTATAAACTTGTCTGGCACGCGGGGGAAAAAAAGTTTAACGTTGTGGAAAACCCCTCCCCAAATTGCGATGAGCTCCTGGCTTCAAAACAGTCGCTTATATCAGCACAAACAGACGAGTGTCGAGACTCGCGTCGCGGTAATATTGTTTCCCCAAGGCTGGTGTAAAGCAAAGCAGAACCGGGGCTGGGAGCCGCCCGGGCGTGTGGAACTCCTCTCTGGAAATCTCAAGACCTGATTCCGTTCGGAAAGCGGTTAACTGACATTTGAAAGCCCACGCAAAAAGTCACTTCAGACCACTAAGCGCCACTTCCAGCCACTATTACCCAATCGGCAATGGTCTCGGACCTAGCGGGAAAAGCCGGCTCTTAACTGGGCACTGCGGAGCACCATAGTGCTGCATGTCCACAGTTGTGACACAGTTGTGACTTTGGGGGTCAGTTTCCGCCGCTGTGGCGTCATCACAGCAACCTGGATTTCAAAAAGCCAAAACTGTGACTGTGGTTTCCACAACAGATTCTGACTGGCTGCACTAAGTCACTCGGCGCGCAAACATGGCGGACAGTGCATCTTCAATCGGTTTGTCACCGAGCACAGCTGTGTTCAGTTTTGTAGTTAGCAGACACACCGAGCGCAGCGACTGTGATGTGCACATGTGTGATTCGCGCGCTGTGCCCAGTTAAGAGCAGGGTTACAGCTCACGCCTTGCGTAATGGTTGCTTGAAGTGGTTCCTACTGGTGTGTAGTGGCTTGTTCTTTTTTGACGAGTCTTATCGTCTTATCGTATCCCTGGGTTAGAGTCTACCCTCAAACTAAACCAGCTCTAGGGTTAAAATTTCTGTTGTTTTTTGTTTGTTTGTTTGTTTGTTTTAAATCAAGAAGCGGGCCCATTCCAGCAAGATGCCTAAGCCGTTATAGAAGGATTTTTTTCCTTCCTGTCTTCGCTTCTTTTTTTAATTTAATTTTGCTTTTGGGTTTCTTTTGTCCTAGTCTGGCTTAGGCCCGTAGCCGTAGGTTAAATTAACCTCGACTTTTACATAAGGGCCCAGGCTTCTGGAAAGCCTAAGCAGCCTTTCTTGGCTATCAATAAAACAAACCGGCGTGACTACACGGTATCACTGAGGCCCGTTCTATCTCTTCCCTGACCAGGGCAGATTTCTCTGGGTTTAAGTCTAAAACTCGAGATATTCAACTCTTTCAAGACTGCTGTTGCACGTTTCGCCGCAATTCCTGCATTCCTTTAACGGCATTGCAATGCTACACTAGGCGCGCGCGCCAAGAAAGAAATGTTTTTTTTTCATGTCGATAAGCAGATACACAATCTGAGACCGTCTGCTCTCAATCTCTGGGGATAAAAAAGGAGGAGGATGGAGGGGGGGGGGGGGAGTGGGGCTGAAGAATGATAAACCACCTATAAACACAACGGATAAAAACTCGCTGTGATAATCGAGTAAAAACCAGTTTGATAGGATTTGCGGCGCGTGCGGGCTTAAAACACCGTCGCGGCGACGCAAGTGCGTCTGCGGCGAGGTGCATGTATGGATATTCGTCTGGGCAAAACCTTTTCGAGGGTATGGGACCCCCTAGAGAACAAACTTCTCTCTCTCTCTTTTTTTTTCTTTTTTTTTTTTTTTGGGGGGGGGGGGGGGGGGCAGACTAATGTAATAAAGTGACGGCGTACCCAAGCTCTTCGACGATGTTTTACTAGCTGACCTTGTGCCGAATGTATAACAACACCAACTGATAGTCCTTTCGGAAGTAAGGATGACATCCCCCTATTGCGCACGGCGTAGGGTTAAGAGTCGGGCATTTTCGACTGAGAAATTCACGCATACACTGTAGCGATTACGGGTAAAGTGTATATTTTCACGAAGCGTTATTCAGCGTCGATTGTTATTATTATCATATAAGTAATCGTCCAGCCACCAAAAAGATATCTCAGTGTCGATTTGGAGGGATCGCTATGGAGGGATCCCTGGCCCTCGAGTACAGGAGAGGGTCGCCCGGACTATGTATGGATGGAAGTCTGTAAGTCTGGCTACGGAACGACTTTTTTTTTGGGGGGGGGGGGGGGGGGGGGGGGGGGACAGAACTCTGCGTCAGTAATTTCCTGTTACCTCCCTTTTTTGGCTGAAGCCTAGGGCAACTTTCAGTCGGTACGGCGGAGACTTCCTGCGTTGGCCTGTGACTTGAATGTGAAAGGACCGCGTGTCTACCGCTTTGCTCAGCCCTGTTCCGGGTCCGTCGCTAACTCCAAACGCCTGCAACGACGCCCAGGTCGGGCTAACCGAGACCGAGCCGAGCTAAGTGATACCTAAGAAGGAAAAAAAAAATACTCGGCGACAAGGAAAGTGGACAGTTACGAACAGCTTTGAGGTCCCCGTGTTATTTCACAGTGTGCACAGAAGCGGTGAAGGCTGTCGCATTCACCAGCACAGTACATTTTCAGCCTGTTTCGAGATGATTGCTTGAATGAGTTGTCCCCCGTGCATACACAGACCCGCAGTATGCATGCATTTTTCGTGGCAGCTTTGTGCTGTGCCACGAAAAATGCGTGCTTGTTGCGGCAAGGGAGACAACTCATGCAGGCAATAATCTCTAAACAGGCCGAATATGTACTGTGCTGGTGAATGCGACAGTTTTCACCGCTTCTGTGCACACTGTGAAATAACACGGGGACCTCAAAGTTGTTCGCAACTGTCCACTTTCCTTGTCACCGAGTATTTTTGTTTTTCCCTTCTTAGGTATCACTTAGCTCGGCTCGGTCTCGTTTAGCCTGACTTGGGTGTCGTCGGAGGGACTTAGAGTTAGCGGCGGACCCGGAACTGGGTTGCGGCTGTGCTCAGCTCACAAATCGACCTCGTCTGCCAACGATGACAAGCGCATGACGCCATTCTGGCAAGTGAAGAATTCCAGCCTTCAGGCTTCACAGACTCCGTAGGCCGTCGTTAATAAGACACTTAGATCCGTGAAATGGCAAATGACGGTAACTTGAGGAAGTCCAAGGCATTATTTAGGGGGAAAGGGGCGACGTACCCACCGACGCGGCTAATACACTGAACGAGGTTGTTGTACCAGCAGTCGTAGAATTTCAATGTTCGGCCGCTCGCGCACAGTGTAAACAATCTGTATCGCATTAAGAGCTCTGCTGATCATCAAGATAGTGTATTGCGAGGTGACAGGCGCAGTAACAAGTTCCAACTGTTAAAACTGTTCCAACGCTTCAATGGGCTTGGTGAGCATAGAAAACAGCTCGTTTAACATTCTGAGAGTTTGTCGTGCCATTTTCAAGTGAGAATACCATGTAAAAGTCGGGGTTAGGGAGTTTAGTCCCAGGTTAGAGTCTAATCTCGAACTAAACTAGCTCTAGGGTTAAATGTTCTGTTGTTTTTGGTTTTAAATCAGGAAGCGGGTCCATTCCAGCAAGGTGCCTATGCCATTATAGAAGAATTTTTGTCTTCCTTTCTTCGCTTCCTTTTTTTTAAATTTCATTTTGTTTTGGGGTTTCTTTTGTCCTAGTTTGGGTTAGGTCCGTAGCCGTGGGTTAACTTAACCTCGAGTTTTACATACGGGCCCAGGAGGGCAACACCATAAAGAGGGGGAAAAGCACACGACAATGTTAACTGGACGTGCAAAATGCAGGACAAAGCTACTCCAATGATGATGCAACAATCTTGCTCTTGGTGGCTAAATTTTATGTTCATCGTTGCAGATGCCTTGATAAGCGCTTGAATCTGAATTGGTTTTTTGTTTTTGTTTTTTAAGAGAGTTCAAGAATCGATGTTTTATCCAAAAAATATAGGTTCCATGTAAACGGCGATGCTGCACTGTTCTGGCAACATTGGGAATTGTACACACGTTCTGATTGAGACTAGTGAATGCCTGATATGTCTGTCATGTCCTGTTTAGTTCAAGCATTCGTTTGTTACTATTGCCATCATCATCCGGTCTGCCGAAGGTTTTTACATCTTTACACCTCACAATGCTTTTGTCAATGTCATAGTTTTTCGTTCGTCTGTGTAAAGATGCCAAAACAGAAATAAAGAAAAAAAAATGATGTCGCAATCCTTAAAAAACAAACAAGCAAAGAAACAAACAAACAAACAAACTAACTAACTAAAAAAATCCCAACTTAAACTCATTTGATTTTGCATATATGCAAATCTGCTTCTGAAGTTTGTCATATGGAGGAAGTAAACATGACGATGTAGCAACGCTTCAGGAGGGAACTTAATCTAATTTTGTTTCGCATTATATGCAAATTTACTTTCTGGTCGTCATATGCGGAAAATAAACATGACGACGTAGCTATGCTTCCTGAAGGAACTGAAGATAACCTGATATCGCACATATGCAAATCTCTTTTAAAGTTTGTCACAGGGTCAGAAAACAGACATGGCTATGTAGTCAGTAAAACTTGAGACAGGAAAGGCATTGATGCCGGTAATTTGATTATGCAAATCCTGCACCCATGAGTAAATCACGCGCATGCAGACGCCGGTAAACTTTAACCACCAACTCAGACGTCGGCCGCGGCGGAGTATTAGAAATGCAAACACGTGACGTTAGAGAAGAGCAGCGATTGGTGTAAACCCTGGAGATTATATTGCCGCCACTTTGCCATTTGCGTGGTTGACGTCTGTGACGAGTAAGCTCCAGACGACTGCATCAGTGCGAGGTAAAACTTTCTAACTCTCGCCGGGATCAAATGTCGAGACATCCTTTGGAAAACTAGCGATTCCTAATCTACTTAGACAGCGACATATAACGGCAAGGCTTTCCAGACGAGATCAGACCAGGCGAGAGAGAGAGAGAGAGGCGAGAGAGAGCAGAGAGAGAGAGAGAGAGAGAGAGAGAGAGAGAGAGAGAGAGGTTTATTTCAGGATAAAGACTTTTAGGCGTAATCTGTGCCAATCTTACAAGCTGTTCAACTAATCTAAGTTAAGACTATTAACTGTTGAGGGAAAACACTAAATGGTAAATCGAATACGAAAAGAGAGACGGAGAGAGAAACAGAGAGAAAGATGTCACGTGAACAGGGTACGCTGTGTGTGTGTGTGTGTGTGTGTGTGTGTGTGTGTGTGTGTGTGTGTGTGTGTGTGTGAGAGAGAGAGAGAGAGAGAGAGAGAGACACACACACACACACACACACACACACACACACACACACACACACACACACACACACACACACACAGAGGTTCCTCAACGCAGCTCTGATAAAATCGTTGACAATCCACCAAGCATTCGCTTTTCCTCAACGCTGACAAAGAGCAAATTTTCCCTATATCGTCTCCAGCAGACACTTCTGCAATTTCAGAGTGCCAATTAGTGTATGAGATACGATCCATTGTGCAAATGCGGATGGGATGTCCTCTCTTTCACCCCCAAAGAAACCAGAGAAATCGTGCCTTTGATCAAATCGAGTGGCTTCCAAAGAGCTTCCTGGGCCTTGGGCCGGTCAGCCGGGCCACTGTGACCCTAAACGGAACTCATTTGGATGAAAATAAAGTGGGAGAATTTCGCACATCCCAATCTCCACAAAAAACAAAAAAAAAATCACGATGCCCCCAAAAAATGCACCGCCAAAATGCAGATCACAGACAAAGTCCACATGGTCACAGTTTAAAGGTCTGCAATCTCAGCAAAAAGCCGCAAACATTTCAGTTTTTAAAACTGCGACTCCGTCGACTTTGCATAATCCAGGCAACTCTTTCACAGTTTCAGAGTTTTCAGCGCTTCAGGGACCCTTATAAAACCAGAGCACGAGATTGCCGTGACATTATTTGGCTTTTGGTCAGTGAGCGAGACACATTGCTACAGTGTCTAGCGGATGTTGAGTGCTGCACGATCTTTCTCGCTCAGTGTCAAAACGCAAACTGAGCTGTGAAATCAGGCTGCTCTTGGTTTTTATAGGGGTTTCAGGGACGCTGAAAACTCTGCAACTGTGACAGAGTTGACTGTGCTTGCACGGTCGACTCTGCAAAAACACACTTCGGAAAGCTTTTTTGTTGGGAGCTTAGATCTTTAACAGTAGTCACAAAAAGTTCGAACACGATTGCCGGCTAACTCAGGCGCTCTTTCAATCGCTTTTCATGAGCCTTCTCGAATACACACACAAGAAAGCTGCATCTTGTTTAGACGTGTCAAGCCTGGCACTTGGGACTTTGATTGAACAGTTTAAATGGCGATTTGCAGGCAGCTTGAATTGTGATAGCCAGTTACAGGCATCCTCTTATCGTGGCGACAGCAGTAGTAAAAAGAAATGGCGACAGCTCCTTTATAACTTCGGCTGATGATCTGCGAGTGCGCAAACACACACACACACACACACACACACATTGGGGGTAGCGGTGGTCTAATAGGTAGCGCGTCGGATTTAGCCGCTGCGCTACTGAACGGTCGTCACCAATGTCATGGCGAACAAGCGTGGGTTCGAGCCCAGGTCAAGCTTGTGATATGTGATACCGGTTTTCCTGGCTATCGGGCTGCTCATCGGGGGTTTCTCTCCGGGTTATCCGGCTTTCTTCCCCCAGCAAAATTGTTAAAAAAAAAATAGGATAGGTACTGGGTGGCGCTGCACCGCGGCGACGCGCTTCCCCCGGGGGAAGCGGCCCGAATTTCCCGAAAGGGATAATAAAGTAGTACCCCCCCCCCCCCCTAAAAAAAACCACCCCAACGAGCCAGTGCATCAGCTCACCCCCTTCCTTCCACCAACTCCTACAACCAGTTCCCGAAAAGTGCACATCTCAAATCGTGTCCAATTAGCCACACCAGACCATCTGCGCCCCGGAGGGCGGTCAGACCGAGCTGAACGCCCACAATCGGTCATTTCCTAATTGCCTTGTTGACCTAATGTTACCAACGCTGTCACTGGTTATCCGTGCGGCAATCAAGGGCCAATCAGTGAAGTCGTGACACTGCGATAATTATCCTTTAGCTGGACCAACAGCCACATTAACTCCGTCGGACGCAGACTGGACATATCACGATTGCGGGTTTGGGGTTTCCTTGGTAGGTCAGGTCAGGCGAGTTCTAGCTGATCCTGCACCCTGTGACACTACTCTGGGCTGAGACAGGGAAGTGCACTGCGTTTAGCAAAGTTTCTAGAAGTTTCCAAATATACCGTGCACCTGAAGGCAGTAATCATTTAAAGGCCTTTGAGTCCCGGTTTAGCAAAGTTTCTAGAAGTTTTCTTGTTGTTGTTGTTGTTAACAAAATATACCCTGCACTTTAGGGCAAAAATCACTTATATGCCCATTTTTAAAATGATGTTTATGGTCACAGATCGTGGAGTCTAGTGTTACCCCACTTAGACACCTGCACAGGTTTGTTGTTGTTGTTGTTGTTGTTGTTGTTGTTGTTGTTTTTCGTTTTGTTTTGCTGGAATGAGCATTGGTTTGCAGTTTCAGCTGAAAAAGGGAATGTACTGCGCCTCAGTTTTCCTTCTTCTACAGCAGACGAGGCAAAGAGACCGAAGGGAATGGGAAGAGCGAAACGTCTGTTCTTGTTTATTTATTTATTTTATTTATTTTATTGTCTGATCTCTCTCTCTCTCTCTCTCTCTCTCTCTCTGTTAACAACAAAAACGAAAAACAAAATAGTTTAGGATCGGCGGCAAAATATAGGGTCGGTCGGGTTACCGTAAGCAGAGGTAGTTTTTCTTTTAGCCTTAGATAAAAACAAAAACGTTTGAAGGCAACAGAAAAACGAGTATAAAATTTTATCACACCCCCTCCCCCAACCAGCACCCCCCAACCACCCCCACCCTCCCCCTCCCACCTTCCGACTGACTGCTAAGAGCGGGAAAGCATCTTGGGGCTATGCATCTCACTCGAACTGCAAAACTGCAAATTCGATTTGAACACGGAGGAAACTTCAGAAGTCTGCTGTCTTTTTTTTTTTCTGTGGGGATTCGAGGCTGGGCTCTCAGGACTGACATGTCAAGCAATTTTAAATGCTGGGTCAGCAGATTTCTCTACCAGAAGTAGAAGAGAGCAGCATTCACATCATCCAATTATACAAACTGGGAATGACACCTACCGACCCATTCAACCGACCACGCACCCACGTAGTTTTCACTGGATGGACATTAACAGGGAAGATGTAGTGTAATAATTTAGGTTATGAACGTCCAAATGACGTATGCAGTATCTATATAACAATGTACAGGTGTTAACTCTGGCAGACCATTCATTTATGGTATCAGTCAAAGTCACATACATAACATCTACGTAACTCATTCAAGACGGGCCTGTATTTCCTCATCTATCCCTTGTAGACGGGCCGATTTGTGAGGTTCAGAAAAAAAAAATCAGAAAAACACAACAAAACAAAACAAGATACAGACTTGACATTTTCAGGATAGTTGACTACCATATTTATGGAGCTAATGCTGAAATTTCAACTTTCAAACTTAAACATCTTTGTTGTTAGTCATGTTGTGCAACAACAAAAAATCTCAATCCGTATATGCGGCTCTTCGTCTGAAACCGATGTGCGCATAATTTTATCCCGGTACTTTGATTATGCAAATCCTGCACCCATGAGAAACTCATGCGCATGCAAACGCCGGTAAACTGTAACCACCAACTCAGACGTCCGCCGCGGCGGAGTATTAGAAGTGCAAACACGTGACTTTAGAGAAGGGCAGGGATTGGTGTAAACCCTGGAGATTATACTGCCGCCACTTTGCCATTTGCGCGGTTCGTCCGGAAAGAGTTAAAGCATAACTTCTCAGATCTGTTTGCTTACACGAATATAATCGTAACACCAGGCAGACTAACAGCCGGTGTATGTCCACCCGTAGGCTGTTGATAATGACAAGGAGATCACAGCGTTTGTGATAAATTGTTGCGATCAACGGCATCTGCTTTCTTTTGATATTTGCCATTCAACATTTATAGAGATGTGTAAGTAGAGATGACGAACTTAGCATGACAGCAGTGCGTCATTCGACGCTTAGCAACGGACGCACTTACTTGACATTTGAAAAGTGCAGAACCCACAAAACGGATGACAGACAGATGGCATAATTATGAAAGCCTTTTAAAAAGCCTTGATCGGTAGTCCAGTCCTTACGAATCAGCCTGTCTCCCTTTTTTTTCGCCGCAAGCAGAGATACAAATAACAGACTGATTAAATTTTGATGACGCACCACCCAGAAATCTTTGGCAAAAAAAAAGAAAGAAAAAAGTACAGGTCTAAACTGGGCGTATCAAAGTACATCAATGCGTGTATTCTTGGATTTCATGTTTGGATGCCAAGCCGGAGAGGACAAAAAACAACAACCCCAAAAAACAAAACAAACAAACAAACAAACAAACAAAACAAAAAACAAAACAAAACCGAAACACCTCTGCGGGCGACACCGACTAGAGTGAAAGCCAAGGACACTTTCAAACCTGGGGCACAGTTGTCCATAGTCATGATGTCCCTTTCCTGTAATCGACGGTCATGTATCCAGCCATAGGAAAATAAAATCAACACATTAATATCTCTGTGGTGGCTGGACCAATATTCATATAATGATAGGACACAACTGACGCTGAATAACGCTCCATGAAAATATACACTTTAGCCCTACAAGCTACAGTGCGTGCGTGTCTCAGTGGAAAATGCCCCATGCTAACACAGCAGGGTGAGGTTCGCCGTGCGCCGTAGGGGATCCCATTCTAACTTCCATCAAGCTCAGCTAGTAAAAATCATCGTACAGCTGAGGTACGCTGCCATTTTTCTTACATTAGCCTGACGTTTCCCTGTGTTTAGCCACCACGCGAAAGATGTAGCCACCAAAACGTTTGTTCGCTTGGATCCCTAACCCAGGATGTGACGTCCCTGATCACTCATGGATTACCCGAACTAAGCTGTCCATAACATATTAGTGGACCTAAGGGACATGTACAAATTGCATTCCGTTCTCACCTCGCCTCACTTCGTTGGAGGTTTGCAGACAGAACGGAATAATTCTAATAATGAGAACAAGTTGAAACAGGTGATGTTGAGTATTTGCTACAACTGCTGGCCGTTTCAGGGGAAAGGGAGGGAGGGGGGGGGGGCAGTATGCTCTGAACTGGTGGGAGGAGCCGGGACAGTCGAGCGATAAAGCATTGGGCTTTCAGTGCTTGGGACGTGAGTTCGAATCCTGCCTGGGAGCCAATAATTTGTGCTGGCCTTTTCCTCGTTGCCCCGTCCTTGGTGTCACCCTGATTTGGTTAAAAAGGACGTCAAATTGATCACCCCTTCCCCCTCCTTCAACTGGTAAGAAGTCGCGTGTTTTTGGACTGGAGGCGGGGGTGCGGGTGGGGGGTGGGGAGGGGTTATTGAGCGATACAGCGTTGGACTGTGAATGCTCGGGTCGTGAGTTCGATTCCCGAAGTATTTGTGCTGGCCTTTTTCTCGTTGCCCCGTCTTTGATGTCACCCAAATTTGACGGAAAAGGACATTAACACCCACCCACTCCATCAGACTAGGGGTCTACGGTAATACGGTCCGCTAGTAGCAGATGGCATCTCTTTCCAGACCCATCCAATTCCCTGTATTCACGTGAGGGCTGCAGGTCTGAACACTGCGCCTTTGTAACGGCGCCAGACCCTCTGATTGTAAAGTAGGTCCTCGTAAATGGTGAAAAAGGAGACGAGATCTCGCTTTGAGACGAGATCTCGCTATGCGTGTTCTGCCAGCCACAGGGAGATCACGACAACCTACGCGAGTTTGATGGCCATACGGAGCACGCGAAGCAGCAATCATTTTGGGATTGACACCGTCGCGTGAAAGGAGAGAGAAAAAGAGACACCCCCCCAAAAAAAAAAAAAAAAAAACCTTTCCACGATTCCACGATTCAACGGTATTATCACGGATCTGTGTCATTACCACGACTTTTTTTTTGGTGGGCTCGACTAAGGCTGATGTCACACAGGAGTGAGTGTTTTTGTAGTCCGAACAAACAGCGAACATGGTGCTTTTCCGTGTTTCTCGTGTGACATGCGGCTACAAAGTGTCTTTGCTCTAATTGTTTCGCAGCGTTTTTTAAAGCTGTTTTTCGTGTTTGTTGGAATAAAAACGTGTCCCATGTGTCACACACAATCGTGAAGAGGAAGAAAAAGAAGATAGGTGGTGGGTGGGGGGTGGGGGAGGAGGAGGAGGAGGGGGTGGGGTGGGAGCAGGAGGGTGATGAAGTGCACGAGGGTCAGACAGGTAGGAAAAGCCTTTACGTATTTTCAGGACGTTTCACTCGTGTGTGTATTTGTGTGCGTGTGTGCGTATTTGCGTGCGTGCGTGTGTGTGTGTGTGTGTGTGTGTGTGTGTGTGTGTGTGTGTGTGTGTGTGTGTGTGTGTGTGTGTGTGTGTGTGTGTTTTTTCCTTTAGGGAACACGTGGAAAGAACCTAGCTCTAACGTCCGTAATCTTGCTAAAAGGGCTAAAAAAAAAAAAAAAAAAAAAAGGAAAGAAAGAAAGAAAGAAAGAAAGAAAAAAACTTCTGAAGACAGAAAATAAAATGAAGGCACTTTAAAAAAAAATTCAGTAAAACAAAATAAGATAAAAGAAAATCATTGAGTGATTTGGTGACCTTCTGGGAAACAATGGCTCCCGCTTTTCTTTTTCTCTACTGTTTTGCTTGTTTCTTTCTCTTCTTGTTTCTGCTTGATCCATTCATTATCTCCCAGGGGGAAAAAAATGTCTGACATTCACGCAAAGCTGAGGGTTGAGAGGTTGTTAGAAACTTGGGTAGGCTGGTTGCTTGTTTGAGGGTTTAACGTCCTTTTAATTTCCACCACGTAAGGGTAATATCAAGGACGGGGCAACGAGGAAAAAGCTTGAACAAAAAACAGCATTGTCCCTTTTTTTCTCCAGAAAAAAAGCTGCTGTTTTGTCAGATTTCGCCAACCTTGTCTCATTGTAAATCGCTGTCTCACGTCCTTTTAATTTCCACCACGTAAGGGTAATATTAAGGACGGGGCAACGAGGAAAAAGCTTGAAGAAAAACAGCATTGTCTTTTTTTTTTTCTCCAGAAAAAAACCTGCTGTTTTGTCAGATTTCGCCAACCTTGTCTCATCGTAAATCGCTGTCTCACTGGGCACCTTCAAATTACCACGTTACACCCTGTGCGTTTCTCGAACAGTAAATGCCCAAAGAGTGAGTTACAACTAGCGAATTTCTGATGTGCGTCTGCACTTTCGGTGAACGGGAAGAACATTTTTTTTTTACTACTTTATTGTCCCCTTCGGGAAATTCGGGCTGCTTCCCCAGGAGGGAAGCGCGTCGCTGCGGTGCAGCGCCACCCAATACCTTTTTATTTTTTTTAAAACAATTTTGCAATTTTGCTGGGGGAGGAAAGCCGGATAACCCGGAGAGAAACCCCCGATGAGCAGCCCGGCAGCCAGGAAAAAACCGGTCTCACATATCACAAGCTCGACCTGGGCTCGAACCCACGCTGCATCGCCATGACACTGGTGACGGCCGTTCAGTAGCGCAGCGGCTAAATCCGACGCGCTACCTAGTATTAGACAACCGCTCACCCCTCAGCATCATTTTCACAAAATGACTCGACGCTGGAAAGTCTCCAGCAGAGAGGCAGTTCGTAATAACAGGGAGCTTCCTCTTGCTGACATTCGCCTCGTAAAATGATAGCACGGTACTCCAGCAGAAAGATTATTACGTACTGACAATTGTCAAATGGCGGACCTGATGACAAGAGTTTGCCCCGAAAGACGCCGGAAGTTCAAAACAAGGTGGAGCTCTTTTTTGAAAACCGCCCTGCAGAGCGGACTAATTTGGTTTCTGGCGTACAGAAGAACCCTAGTGTCTGATGCATGGAGACAGGACGTAGGACGTAAGGTAGAGACTAGCTTAGCTAAGCTGAAACGAAAAGGATTAAGTACGCGATGCAGGACCGTTTCTGGGGCTGAACGGTGATACAATGTGATACGGATGACTAGTCTGAGACTAGAGGGGGAGCCGGGGTGGCCGAATGGTAGAACGATGGACTTTCAATGCTCGGGTCGTGAGTTCGAATCCCGACTGGGGCCAAATATTTGTGCTGGCCTTTTTCTCGTTGCCCCGTCTTTGATATCACCCTTATGTGGTGGAAAAGGACGTTAAACTCCCACCCACCCAAACACCCACCCACCCTCAGACTAGAGCTAATCAAGCCTCAGACTAGTCCAGTCTCCTTTATGGAAAGTAACTGACTAGGACGCAAGTCGAGACTAGCTAGAATCAACTGAGACTAAAAGCTTCATAAACAGAGACAAAGCAGAGTTTGTCACAATTTCAGCGACTAAACTTTCTCACACGCTGATAAGAGTCCCAACCTAAGAATCTGATACTAGAGTTATGTCTCAGACTAGTCTGGTCTCTTTTTATGGAAAGTAACTGGCCAGGACGCGTCGAGACTAGCTAGAATCAACTGAGACCAAAAGGATCCACAAACAGCGACAAATGCGAGTTTGTCACAGTTTCAGGGATTAAACTTTCACACACGCTGATAAGAGTCCCAACGCAATAGTCTATGTCTCAGACCAGTCTAGTCTCTTTCTATGGAAAGTGACTGACTCGGACGCAAGTCGAGACTAGCTAGAATCAACTGAGACTAAAAGGATCCATAAACAGAGACAAAGGTGACCCTCCACCACGAAATGAGTCCTCTCGTGCTATTTGTTCAAGTTACAAGACGACTCATTTCGTGGTGGAGGGACACTGTCAAGGCGAGTTTGTCACAATTTCATGGACTAGATTTTCTCACACGCTGATGAGAGTCCCAACGTGTAAGAGTCAGAAACTAGAGCTATGTCTCAGACTAGTCAAGTCCTTTTTTTTTTTCTTCTCATGCATCAGACCTCAGAGGATCTAGCCAGGACCTGACTGGCGTGTCCGGATCATTCTCTGTCATAATAATTGTTGGCCTTTCAGGAGCTCAGGAAAAACCTGACAGTAGTCGGCCCATTGATTCTTTTTACTCGCAAGAACTTGGAGTAGGTCGCAACCACCTCCCCCCCCTCCCCCTCCTCCCCCCCCCCCCCCCACTCACTCGAGAGCCGAAAATTATACCGGGATTACGTTCTGGATACTCGACCGCCCTAATTTTCGCGACTGACAGTTCCTACAATCCTCCCCGGAAAATCCTCCGGATGAGGACCGGCGAGATGTCACGGTGAAAAACTCACTCCGACCACTGACAGGGCCAACTCAAACTGGAAGGAGGAACGCGGGGGATAATTGCGTCGGATGCTATCCGCAGACAAGATCAAAGGCTGCGCCGACGTCACCACGTCGCAAGCTACAGGCAAGCGGAACACCCCTAAGTCCTTGCACACGCGCAGCTTGCATTGTCGAAAGAGGACTTTAATAATAATAATAATAATTGTATAGGCGCTTTACCCAGTTTCATGAATCGGCTCAAAGCGCCGCGAACTGAACCCAACACGCACGCTCACGTGAATCACACGCATTCTCTCACACACTGGACGTAAAATCATTACAATCACGTGGTGCGAAGGGTCAGCTCAGCTATCTAAATTTCGGAATTCAGAATTGCATTGTGGCCGAGTGGTAGAGTGTTGGACTTCCAACGCTCGGGTCATGAGTTCGATTCCCGGCTGGGGTCAAATATTTGTGCTGGCTTTTTCATCGTTGCCCCGTCTTTGGATATCACCCGCATGTGGCGGAAAAGGACGTTAAACCCCCCAAACATCCATCCATCCACCCACCGTCCCACCTCGCTAGACTGACAGCACAGGTCGCTTTGGGTAGGGCCTCATGTAAAATCGCTACATGGTTAGATCAGAATGAAAGTTTCTTGAATAAAATGAAAAAGAAAACAAAAAATGCAGTGAGGTTGCCGAGTATGTTGGGTAGACTGTGCTGACGTATCATCCCTCCTCAACAGCAGTCAGTTATGAACGCGCGTCCAGCTTT
>JACVVK020000047.1:1980000-2050000 GCA_018292915.2 Batillaria attramentaria | reverse complement strand
AGTCCTAAAGGTCGTTCTTAACCGGGCGAACCACCAGTCTGACGAACTTGTTCGGCGAACTGTGTATTGTATACGAACAGGGCAAGCGCGCACACATACCTAGTTCCAGAGGTTCGGCCGAACTAGTTCTCTTTCTTAACCGACCGTTAATGATATGCATACGTCATCGCCCGAACAAGGCGGACTCGGAAGTTGAGACAATCGTAAACAACCAAAATGGCCGCCTTCGTAGATCGAGACGACCAGGCATTTGCGGTAGTTATCGTTTTGAGTGAACTCTTGGAAGCCGAGGAAGAGGAGATAAGAGGAAAACAGCGCAAGAGAGGGAAATGTGAAGTGAGTCGATAGCCGCCATGCCGTCCGCCATTTTCCTCAACTTTGTACATGCGCACAACAGCTCTCCCCGAGCAGCCAATCAGAGCGCAGGATCGCAAAAGGATCGCGAGGGTTCCCACAACACGCTATGCAGTCCTCGAACCTAGTTCGCCGATCCTTTCGAACCAGGGTTTGCGCACAAGTATTTGGTCGGTTAAGAAACAACTTGCGCGAACCTAGTTCGCCGTACTCTCCGAACCTAGTTCGCGAACCAAAAGTCTGCCCGGTTAAGAACGGCCTTAAGTGGCCAAACTTGAAACTTCTGATCAGCATGCATATGTTGCTTCAGCACAGCCGCAGTCGTTCTCACCCATTCAGACGCTAATTAACCACTTGACGGAATGATTGTGTCCTTCGTATTAAAGTTCGATGATCTAGGTAAGACTAGGTGCGGGGCAGAATCTCCGGGCAGAAGCAATATAATTATACGGACATTAAAGAAACTATGCGCGCAGTGGGATGCCACTTACAAAGCTCTGAGTGCGTGTGCGGAATGGTTTGATGTTCCACTGATTTGCGCTATGCAATCGTTTCTGCAACTTCTGCGGCTTCCAGTATTAGTCTGTGAGCATACTTTGCTTCTGCTGTAAAAACACCTATGTTTCTATAAATAGAACAGCCAGCCAACACATTCAATTGCCCTGGATCGCTCCGTGTGTCGGTGTAAATATAACCAGTTTAGGGCATCCGAAGTTTCACCAAGGTCCGCGATATTATATTTTGACGCGAGTGGTTTTTTTTTTTTTTTTTTTTTTTGGTGCACAGATTAAACGAATTCGAGAAAAAGCTATCCACATTGTTGTCGTATTCAATTCAATTCAAAACACGTTATGCATAGGCAGTACGTATTGTAGTTGTTTTGTTGTTGTTCTGTGTGTGTGTGTGTGTCTGTCTGTCTGTGTGTCTGTGCGTGTGTCTGTTAAGCGCATAGAGATCTTTAGAATAGGCGCTATAAAACATTAAATGTCACTACTACTACTACTACTACTACTACTACTACTACTACTACTGAATATTATTTTATTTGCGCTTATTCTCTGTGAGCTCTAAGCGCTTACAGAAGTAAAATAACTAAAAGAAACTAAAAGCTAATAAAAAGATAAAAAGCACTAAAATAGCTAAAAGAACACACACACACACACACACACACACACACACACACACACACACACACACACACACACACACACACAGTGTCTGTTATTCACTCATCATTGTTGCAAAACAGGTGTGTCTTAATGGACGTTTTACAGCTGAGGACTGAGTCTGTGCGTCTGATGTTTTGCGTAAGTGTATTCCAAAGGGCTGGGCCTTGCTACAGAAACGATCGCTCTCCATATGACTTGGTTCTGACATTTTGGAACACGGAGGATGCGAGTGTCGTCTGATGATGATTATTCCTCAGAGGTGCGCCTAGATACTTTCAGAAGGAAGCAAGCACGCCGTAATTTTGCCAAAGATCGCGTCTCAGTCTCGCACTTAATGGCATCAGGCAATGACAATGGGGCGGACAGGGTGAGCAGATGGGCCCGACCCGGCTCCGGGTTCAAAATGAGGGATACAAGAGCTATCAATGACCACGAGACAGAATCAGATTCTTTTCCCCTTCAGCAGCTCAGAATAAGTAGAACGAAGATGCGAAACTCTGTGATCCCCCAAATCTGCGGTTAGCCGGTGCAATTACGAAAGGTTGTTTACAGTGCAACCTGTCTAAGCTGTTCACCTGCATGAGGTCGCCATACTCTGCGGAGGCATTTCCAGTCACTTTTCAGATCATCGTCAGTGTTCCCGATGACGCACAGGTGTGCGTTTTTGTACGCAAGAAAGTCTTAAATTGACGCATAAGTTTGAGAACGGCGCCTCATAATACGGGGTGGGTGGGTGGGTGTTTCGGAGTTTAACGTCCGTTTCCACCACGTAAGGGTGATATCAAAGACGGGGCAACGAGAAAAGGGCCAGCACAATATTTGGCCCCAGCCGGGATTCGAACTCACGACCCGAGCATTGAAAGCCCAACGCTCTACCATTCGGCCATCCCGGCTCCCCCGCGTCATAATAGGGGATGCATGTTTTTCGGTCTTCGTGACAAACAGAATTTTTCCAACTCTCTCCCGAAATCCGATGAAATTGCTACTTTTTTTCTCTATGTACCGGGGGGGGGGGGGGGGGGACTGTCCTCGGAAAGTAGAGAACTGTCTAGATTGGAAGTTCTGTAATAATATAGTAATAATCCCAGATATTTGGCTCACAGCGCCGCGAGGTAAACCCAGCACGCACGCTCACGTGAATCACACGCATTCTCTCACACACTGGACATGAACACATTACAATCACGTGGTGCGAAGGGCCAACTCAACAATTTAAGTTTCGGAATTTTAGAATTCCGTTTATATTTTTATTTTGCGGGCTGAACATTTCCAAAGCAGAGGGGGAGAAATCCGGAGAGCCCGGAGAGAACCCCCGACGGTCGGCCCGAATGAACGGTGCCACGTACGAGAAGGAAATAGTCTTCGCCTCGAGTGGGACTCGAACCTGACCTCTCGCACTGGTGACGAAGTCGCTTAACCACTGGACCACCGACCGCCCCCTGTACACAACTAATTATGCGGTTACGTGCTGCACTGATGAGCTCAGTGCAAAACAACAACCTGCATTTACGATGAATCACACTCAGAATATCCTACGTGACATCAGGACACAGCCAGCGTCTCGCTGTGTGATGTATGTGTGATGTCATTCACGAGACTAATGAAGCCAGGAAACAGCTGTTGGTAGGAAACGTTTGAAGCGTTGTGACACTAGTTATCCGGCGTCTATCACGTTTAAGCCCCGTGCAGGCGTAAGGACACAAACTGACCGTGGGATCATGTTTGGTGTTAAGGTACCCTGTTTGGCGAGTGTGCTAGTCTGTAGTGATTTTTGTTGTCACGAAAAACCGTGATTTTCGTGATTTTTGTGTTATGTAGGTCAAGGTGCATGGCAGGCGGTCGCAAAAAGAGGCAAACTGCCAGTGAAGCTGAGACTTTTTGCACAGAGGTCGGACGTAAGTGAGGCAAGCGGATTTATGCTAACTGGCCTAAACAGAAAGTAGACGTGCATTACTCCAGTGAGGCCTGAGCGGAAAGGAGACATTCAATTTGTTTTTAAACCCCTGTCAGGTGCGTGCCTTTGAATGGTCTGTTCATGGTAGTAATTGCTTCTAGATTGAAGCAGTTTTAGGGGGTGACTATGATGCCTGAGGCTAATACGGAATATATATATAGGTATTTTGAGGCCCTGTGTATTTGTGTCCTTCGGCCTTCAGGTGGCAAGAATGCTAGCCGGCCGAAAGCCAAAAGCAACAAATAATTTCTACAACTGACTCGTTCATCTGCGGCTGCGTTGGCATACATGCCATGTGTGAAATGATAAAAATGCTGTATTTGATACCGCAGAATGCTAGCCGGCCGAAAGCCAAGAGCAACAAATAATTTCTAAAACTGACTCGTTCATCTGCTGCGTTGGCATACATGCCATGTGTGAAAGGATAAAAATGCTGTATTTGATACCGCAGCCAAAGTTTTCACCGTCAGTAAGGTCACAGAAAGGCTAAACTGGCCTTTGTGGTTAGTGTTATGGTCGACCATACTCATATGAAGCATATGAAGTTATGAAAACATTTCTGTAGTATGGTGTAAGCCTGATACATTTTGTTTTGTTTTGTTTCTTTGGATTTTTTTTCTGCCACAACTCTTTGCCGGCTCCAGTGGTATTCCTCCCTGGTAATTGGTGGAATCCACGGAGGGCTCGGAAGCTAGGGCAGTTTTTATTATGAATGATGAGTGAGTGAGTGAGTTTTTGAGGCATAACATTGCGCAAGCCACAAAGACTAATTCGCGGCTATATGCATGATGATGGAGATGAGGATGATGGTAAGATGATGCTATGGAGGTCCGTGTGGTTTGGGACTGCGGGACAGGGCCGCACAAGTTCCACGCTTTCTGTCATAAATATCCCAGCATCAACCAGGCCTTGGAGCTACGGCACCTGCGGTGCCGGGCGTGTAAACATCCACACCATAAGACGTGTCATACCAAGGGAAGCACCCCCAAAGTCGCACCCGTGAAGTGGGTGAATCTCGGCTGTGTGGCAACAGCCTCCCCATTGGGCACACCCGCTCTGGGTAGGAGCCGACCTAGGTAGGAAAAATCCCGCTTTCCTCGGCTGGTACTCCCGGGTCTCCCGGTCCATGGTCCGAAGTGCTAACTACTACACTACGCCGGCCGGTTGATACACGTTTCTTGAAAACTTTGAAAAGCGGCCATTTTGAAGAACTGGCTGGCAAAGCGTGACATGGGAATCATTGTGTATTATATGTTCCTTTTTATCGCCTTTATAAGCTACAGTCAGCTTTGGAACTTTCACAGAAGTTCTATTAGTTCATTGAGGACTCGAAAATGAAAAAAAAACAAAAAAACAAACAAACAAACAAACAAACTTTTCGTCACTAAATTTGACCTAACACCATTTTTTTAATTTTTTTTTGCTGCCCAACTCTTTTTGCCAGCTCCTGTGGTGTTCCTCCCAGGTCATGGGTGGAATCCACGGAGGGCTCGAAGGCTGGGGCAATTTATTTTTAAAATTATGCATGATGATGGAGATGAGGATGATGGTAAGATGATGCTATGGAGGTCCGTGTGGTTTGGGACTGCGGGACAGGGCCGCATTCCACGCTTCCTGTCATAAATATCCCGGCGTTCACCAGGCCCGGGAACTACGGCACCTGCGGTGCCGGCCGTGTAATCATCCACATCATAAGACGTATCATACCAAGGGAAGCACCCCCAAAGTCGCACCCGTGAAGTAGGTGAAGCTCGGCTGTGTGGCAACAGCCTCCCCATTGGGCCCATAGCACACCCGCTCTGGGTAGGAGCCGACCTAGGTAGGAAAAATCCCGCTTGTCTCGGCTGGGATTCGAACCCGGGTCTCCCGGTCCATGGTCCGAAGTGCTAACCACTACACTACGGGGGCCGGTTCTAACACCAATTTTCAATTTCCTCAAAAGTGGCTTGGCAACTCTGCCCCCCTCCCCCCCCCCCCACACACACCCCTTTTGTTGGAGCCCATTACAAATGTGTATTGTATATGTCCCTTAATTAAGCGTGTTTGAGCCTGTCGGTATTCAAGCAGTTTAAAAAAAAAAAACAAAAAAACTCACGAAAGTATACTGAGGAGCAAAAAACGAATCTACCGCATTCAAATCCAAATGGGGACATTTCTCCAACTTTAACAATATGACTAAGCTGACATAGCATTTCCACAATTTTCGCTGTTAAAAAGAGGATACTTTCTTTTGCCTCTCAGGATAAAATATAACACATAAACGGTATCAGGAAACTTAAAAATATACTCATTAAAGTTTAACAACAACAACAACAACAACAACAACAAAGCGCCTTTTCTTACCTTATCAGTTTTTTTGTAGCCTCCTGCACAAGGTATGAATCCATTTTACGACCGGCGTAGAGTAAGCTCCCCACATTTTTACCTGCCTGTTCCTCACTGGAGCCTACAAAACCCTACTGACGTTAACCAGCCCATGCCATATCACACTGACAGCCGGCTGGCGCAACCACTACACCACAGACCTACATTATGGTCACGTACACTATGCTACCGTCATCTGGGGGGAAGAAAAAAAAAAGACCTAAGCACTTATAAAATCCTCGGTTCTTAGGTCCTTTTTCTTTTGGGGTGATGATATTTACATGTACCACTACATTGTGGCGCGTGGTGTATGCAGCGGAGATGGCGAGGGAGGTGAAAAAAGGTCACGTCGGTACCATGTGGCGCGCATTCTGTTCAGGTTTGTGGTTTATACGCACTGCCTTGATGGATCCAGTTATAGAGGCTCACGTCAGAGGTACGCGCAACATGTGGGGTTCACGAGGGTCAGTCAGGATGGCAGGGTTTTTTTTAGTGTGCTACTAAGATTCAAAAGTTCTCAGCTGCCGACGACTACCTGCTATCAGGTAAATCTACATTTAAAAGCAAACAAACAAACAAACAAAACATGCACACGTCTTTCAATTATTGTGTAGTAGCGTTTTGAGTCCTTTTCTGGGTTGATACGGGTGGGTGGGGGGTGTCTGGGGGTTTAACGTCATTTTCCACCACATACGGGTGATATCAAAGACGGGGCATCGATGAAAAAGCCAGCACAAATATCTGGATCCAGCCGGGTTACGAACTCACGACCCGAGCATTAGAAGTCCAACGCTCTACCATTCGGCCACCCTGGCTCCCCCGTATTTTGCGGATGTAATCAGTTGTTGGCGTAGTGCATCGGTTCTAGTTCGGTTGCTTCGAGTGTTTCGCGCGGCGGAGAGGTTTTGGCTGCATCCGAGTCACGCTCGCAGTGCACTGTTGGGAGACGGATCGACCTACTTGAGCGTAGTGATAATGATCTCTGGCAGAGATGGGATGAGATGAGAGGCGAAATCAGCGCGTGCAGTCTGGGTTGATACAAGACCCCTCCTCACACACAAAACCGGTCAAATAAACTGACAGTAGCATCGTGTGTTTCCAATCTCAAGGCGAGTGGCACCGGAAACACTCCTTGGATTTCGGGGGAAAAGGCATCAACCAGACGACCTCCTCTGACTGATCATCACAACAACGTGAAGACGTGCACCTGCTCACATTTCAAACACAAGGTTCTACCCAAGGCCAAACCGTCGAAACGTTTGAATCGAAATAGCACCAGAAACACCCTGCGCCATCTCGGTTTAATCCCCGTGAGGTTGCTGACCTGGGTGTTGACAAAGCGTCGTCTTGCTGTAGGAGGAAGGCCGGTGCATGATGTAGGCTAGTCATGATGTCCCTCTCCTGTAATCGAGGGTCAGGGATCCAACCATGGGGGGGGGGGGGGGGGGGGGGAGGGGTAACGTCCTTTTCCACCACATACGGGTGATATCAAAGACGGGGCAACGATAAAAAAGCCAGCACAAATATTTGGCCCCAACCGGGATACGAACTGGGTAACGTCCTTTTCCACCACATACGGGTGATATCAAACACGGGGCAACGATGAAAAGGCCAGCACAAATATCTGGCCCCTGCCGGGATACGAACTCACCACCCGAGAATTAGAAGTCCAAAGCCAACCATAGGAAAAAAAATCAACACATTACTATCTCTGTGGTGGCTGGACCAATATTTATATACTCATTATTATTATTATATAATGATAGGACACAATTGACGCTGAATAACGCTCCATGAAAATATACACTTTACCCCTACAAGCTACCGTGCGTGTGTGTCTCAGTGGAAAATGTCCATCGCTAACACTTGGGCGAGGTTTGCCGTGTGCCATAGGGGATCCCATTCTAACTTCAATCAAGCTCAGCTAGTAAACATCATCGTACAGCTTAGGTACGCTACCATTTTTCTTTACATTAGCCTGACGTTTTCCTGTGCTTATAGCCACCACGCAAAAGATGTAGCCACCAAAAAGTTTGTTCGCCTGGATCCCTAACCCACGATGTGACTTCCCCGATCACTCATGGGTTACCCGAGTTGGATGTAGGCATGCTGGGGCTGCATGATTGTGTAAAAACGGGCAGCTTGATAAAATAGTCTTGTCATGTGTGGATTTGTTGGGCAGGTGAGGTATGTCACTCACTTACTTACTCACTCACTCGTTCACCGGCTCATTCACTCACTCAGCCAATCCATTCATCCATTCATCACTTACAGCCTCCCTCCCCTTCCCCCTGCAACACCCCCGCCCCCCCCACCCCCCCCCCCCCCCAAAAAAAAAAAAAAAAGCGACAACAACAACAACCGAAAATAATTATGATGCGAGTAAACAACACTATAAACGAAAACAAAACCAAAATTCACTCGCGAACGGATTATAAATAGAATTATAGGCCATCTGGGTATTAATTTTGCTATAGACGCCGCCTGGGCGGTAGCGGCGTGTTGCCGTGGGCGTTGGATTCAGCTAGCAACGCTTGGTGCCAAGCCAACATTACTCCCCTGTATTAGTAGCGGTAGAAGTCGTAGTAGCACATGTAGTGGTCAAGTAGAAGGAGTAGTAGTAGTAGATTAATTGTCGTCGTCGTCGTAGTAGTTGTAGAAGTAGTAGTAGTAGTAGTTGTAGAAGTAGTAGTAGTAGTATTAGTAGTAGTAATTGTAGGAGAAGAGGTAGTAGTAGTAGTAGTAACTGTCGTCGTCGTCGTCGTAGTAGTAGTAGTAGTAGTAGTAGTAGTAGTAGTAGTAGTAGTAGTAGTAGTGGTAGTAGTAGTAGTAGTAGGGGCGGTCGGTGGTCTAGTGGTTTAAGAGACTTCACCACCAATGCGAGAGGTCAGGTTCGAGTCCCACGGCTCGGGCAAAGAATTTTTCTTTCTCGTACGTGGCACCGTTCAATCGGGCCGATCGTCGGGGGTTCTCTCCGGGTACTCCGGCTTCCTCCCCCTCTGCTTTGGAAATGGTCAGCCCGCAAAATTCGAAAATAAATGCAATTCTAAATTTCGCAACTTAAATAGCTGAGCTGTCCCTTCGCACCGCGTGATTGTAATGTGTTGGTGTCCAATGTGTGAGCGAATGCGTGTAATTCACGTGAGCGTGCGTGTTGGGTTCAGTTCGCGGCGTTTTGAGCCGATTCAAGAAATTGGGTGAAGCGCCTATACAATTGTCAATTAGTAGTAGTAGTAGTAGTAGTTGTTGTTGTTGTTGTTAGTGCTGTTATTACTATTGCTGTCGTAAGAAACCACTTCGACTTATGCCTTCAAGAAGACAGACAGATGTCCGTTCCAGACAGCAGTCCATTCCGGAAAGCAGAGACAAATAAGGGGACAGGTCGTACATTACTCACTAGTCTCCTTGAGTAGCAGCGCTGACAGAAGCACTTGTTTACGCAGGGAAAAAAAAGTACTTTTGGAATTGCTGTCACGACGGCCGGCACTCCGCCAATTTCCATAACTATATCTCGCAATATTTTTCTATTGGCGGTCACCAAGTGGGCCGGGGGATGCTGGGAAAATTGCCGCATTTTCCCTCTTAGGGTCCAATTTCTTTTCCCATTTCGCTATGCAACAGCCACTATTCGCTCAAAAAGCTTTTGCTTTCCCGAAAATTAGTGCATTTCTGCCTCAGGAAGTTGCAATTTCTGCAAGTTTTTATACCTCGTCTTACCCTCAAGGGGAAAAAAAAAGGATGATCGAGTCCGTGGTGTGATGTATGTGATTTTAAAGAAGTCAGTGAGTTGCATATCTGCAACGGAGAGTTGACAAAACTACTTGCCGAACAACTTTCTCCGCAGTTTTTATAACCCGCCCTTCCCTCCACGGAAAAAAAGAAGAAGAAGAAAAAAAAAAAAGGGATGATAGAGTCAGTCGTGAGATGTATGTGATTTCCGAGAAGAGAGCGAGTTTCATGGCTACAAGAAAGAATGGTCTGTTGAAAGTTTGGCAAGCGCTCTTTCAGTTTTGTCCCACCAACCTTTTGGAATTCGCTATCTGCAAATCTGAGAAATGCGCCCACACTGTCTGTTTTTAAGAGCAATCTTAAAAACGTTCCTTTTTTTTGCAAAGCCTTCCAGTAATTTCCTCTGTAACTGGACAGTTTCACCAGTGCATGTCTGTCCATTGTTTGTAAAATGTGCGTGAGTGTCGGAGAGTGATTGCAGTAGCGCATTGAGTTTAATTTAAAGAAAATTTAAATGTGCCCTACGTATACCATTTATTATTATTATTATTATTATTGTTATTATTATTATCATTATTATTATGTACCGCTTGCTGAAAAAGTTGTTCGTTGATAAAGTAGGCAAAATAAATTCAGTGTGTGTGATAAAGTCGATCACTGAAAGAAATTGCTTGTTGATACATTACATGATTGCCACACGTACTACTTGTTGATAAGTCAATTGTTGATAAGTCGATTGTTCATAAGCCGATTGTTGATAAGTCGATTGTTTATAAGCCGACTGTTGATAAGTCGATTGTTTATAAGCCGACTGTTGATAAAGCCGGTACTTAGTAGGTATGCTACATGATGAATTTGCAGTTAGACTTGACATTTGCTTCGCAGAAAAAAAAATTCTTCTTTTCTATTCTATACAGTTGCTCGATAATTCAGTCGCCCACTGAAGACGCATAATGCACGTGTATTGATTGACCCACTAGGATGGAGGTAAGCCTTTCACAATCATTGCACTCTACTTTTGTTTGATTTAGAAAAGCCATTGTTCGTGATCTTTCCGCATTCTTCCGTTGCTTTCTTTTGTTTTAGGTTCAGCGGACGGACTTCCAACCCTCTCTCTCAGCTCAAGTCGTAATGTTCATCGTTGAGCAAGAAATCTAAAAATAAAAATAAAATAAAAAACGTCAACAACAAAAACACGCCGTTAAAAGGGCTCTTTTGTTAATCCAAAAACCTACGATGAAATTCACGCCGGGATACGGCCGAAAAAAAACGATATCGAATGGATTCGATTCGCGAAAACTAACCATTTTAACTGCTTGCTGGGCCGTATTTCGGCACCGCCGGTTCTATCGTTGAAAGGTTTCATTCAATACTGGTGAAACACGACCTGTCAGAACCCAGCATGAAGCTTCAATCCAACCACTTGTCTCCTGCTTTTTATAGCTGTTGATGTGTGTGTGTGTGTGTGTGTGTGTGAGAGAGAGAGAGAGAGAGAGAGAGAGAGAGAGAGAGAGAGAGAGAGAGAGAGAGAGAGATGAAATGAAATGAAACTTTAATTGTCAACGGTAAAAAAATAAACTTTGGCCCAGTGGTCCAGTTTCCATTCTTGCCGTTGCTAATGACACACACACACACACACACACACACACACACACACACACACACACACACACACAATCGTGGCTATTCCGGCATTTGCCAACACTAGTGGTCGGATGCATAGTGTCATTCACAAAAGGGCTGCTAACCCGCACGTGTGTGTGTGTGTGTGTTTGTGTGTGTGTGTGTGTGTGTGTGTGTGTGTGTGTGTGTGTGTGTGTGTGTGTGTGTGTGTGTGTGTGTGTGTGTGTGTGTGTGTGTGTGTGTGTGTGTGTGTGTGTGTGTGTGTGTGTGTGTGTGTGTGTGAGAGAGAGAGAGAGAGAGAGAGAGAGAGAGAGAGAGTGTGTGTGTGTGTGTGTGTGTGTGTGTGTGAGAGAGAGAGAGAGAGAGAGAGAGTGTGTGTGTGTGTGTGGTGTGTGTGTGTGTGGTGTGTGTGTGTGTGTGTGGTGTGTGTGTGTGTGTGTGTGTGGTGTGTGTGTGTGTGTGTGTGGTGTGTGTGTGTGTGTGTGTGTGTGTGTGGTGTGTGTGTGTGTGTGTGTGTGTGTGTGTGTGTGTGTGTGTGTGTGTGTGTGTGTGTGTGTGTGTGGTGTGTGTGGTGTGTGTGTGTGTGTGTGGTGTGTGTGGTGTGTGTGTGTGTGTGTGTGGTGTGTGTGTGTGTGTGTGTGGTGTGTGTGTGTGTGTGTGTGTGTGTGTGTGTGTGTGTGTGTGTGTGTGTGTGTGTGTGTGTGTGTGTGTGTGTGTGTGTGTGTGTGTGTGTGTGTGTGTGCGTGCGCGCGCGCCCACGAGCGAATCTAGACTGGTGTAAACGTAATGTAAACCGTAAGCTGGCTTAGCAACAATGGAATTCGCCCGTTTATGTATTACACACTCTACCGTCTTTTAAAGTTGTTTCTCTAGAAAGAATATCGTCACTGCCTCCGATATGTTACCAGCCCTCTAGATCGTCCAGGTTTTATGAGTACTTTGTTGAGTAGGGGAAGTCACAACGCCAACAGGGAAACCACACAACATGAACAAGCATCCTCTGTCACAGTCAGTGTCAGCCGACCTGCGTCAGTGAGGCTGACGTCAAATGTTTAGTTATTGAGCATGTCATAAGTACGTCTTGTTAATGCTCAAACTGTTTTTCTGTACTTTATCTAGTGCAACAAAATAAATCCTTTCAAACCAAATGTTTAGTTCATGGAATTGACGTCATCTCTCTCTCCCTCCCCCCCCCCCCCCCACCTAAGATTCTAGATCCGCTATAGCGTAGCGGGTCCAGCGTCTTTGGTAGGTCTTGTACACTTGAAGAAAGAAAGAAAAACAACAACTGACAACAACAGCAAACAACAAAACAGATAAAATAGCATGAAATTTGGAGAAACGCCTTTGTGGGATGGGGCCATTCCTCCTTGTTTTTTTTTTTTTTTTTTTAATTAAACAAAATGGCATTTGCCAAACTAATTCACACAGACAAAAAACGGCAAATACAGTTTCCTCTTGCTGGCAAGTGGCTGTTTACTAACCTCATACACGAACTCCATGGGATACGTGACGCGGACGCTGTCAGTCCCGGTTCGTGCCCTGATGAAGGCGTCTTGGCCGAACATAATTATGGGAACAAACTTGTCTTGTCTGCAGTCCTCTTAGCGTTGTTTTGAACCTTTTATATTCTGATCTCCAGCCGAGCAGATTACCCGCTTGCCACACTGTTTATTCACAGACGTTCCACACTGTACAAATCTGAACGCCACCCATGCAGTGTTGTGCGGCTTTTTGTACGGCTCAAAGGGAACGAACTCGGTAATTGGACGCTGCAAGGGAGAGAACTGTGCGTATGTGTGCAATACTTGGTAAGGGTTTTGTTGTTGGTTTTTTAAACTGCTATTTCTAAGTTAAATAGCCAAACAAATCAAGAGAGATAACCGTCGAAAGCCAAACACCAAGTTAAATTTACTCTTGTTTTCCGGCCAGTGTTTCTAAACTCGCCGAGAAAAAAAAAATTACGAGATTACCACCTTATTTATTTTATTCACAGCGGTGCCAGAGCATCCAAATCTGGACTCCGCCCGCCCCTACAGTCTGGAACGTGACAAAAACGTTTCTATCTCGCCCCCCTAAGGACAGCTATAACAGTAATAACAAGTGGCAACCAATCGTGAGATTCGATCAGGAGCTTGGCCAGGCGCTGGAAGCTAGTTTAACTCTCGCTGAGTGATCGGATTAGCAGATGTTAGACGGATGGATCTAGGCATACCGCTGTTACTGCTGCTACGACTACTACCAAATTATCACTGCTACTACTATCACTACTACTGCTACTACTACTGTTGCTGTTCCGGCTACTGCTACTACTACCACTGCTCAGTACTAAATTATCACTACTACTACTACGACCACTGCTACTAAACTATCACTACTACTACTACTGCACCACCATCACTGCTGCTGTTGCTGCTGCTCCGGCTACTACTACTACTACTACTACTAAATTATCACTACTACTACTGCTGCTTTGTGTTTTGCTGCTCCAACTACTACTATTGAATTACTACTACTACTATTACTACTCCTACTACTACTAGTGCTGCTGCTGCTGTTGCAGCTGCAAATACTACTACTACTACTGAACTACTATTTCCTCTATCACTACCACCATCGCTCTGCTACTGCTATTGCTTCTCGGCTACTGCGACTGCTACTACTACCGCTACAACTACTACTGATACTATTATACTGCAACTTTTAATAGACGTACAATTGAACTATAAATCGCAACTCCTCCTCCTAATATACAAATATTAGATTTATGTGCCGCCTGTGAGACTAAATGATGATGGCACTTGAAACACAAATACTGACACACCGGACAATTCTTTCTTTTCAAACAGAGACTAAGCCTGCTGGGTTTCCTCGGACTGTCCCGTCTTCAACACAATCATCACTTCGATGTGGTAGAAAATGACGTTCAGCTTAAACTTCGAGTATGATCCAGTCAGCACGCGCCGGCGTCAAAAACCACCCACATAATTATCTTTGCCGCCCCTGAACTCGGAATCGCCAGGTGCCATGTACGTCATGATTGGCAACAATCCCACAGTCGTGTGAGGCTCTGCTGCCCCGCCAGATGCTGAAAGCTGTTTTCGCTTCATTGATTGATCGGATTATCAGATGCCGCGCGGAACTACAGATGGCTAAACAAACGCAGAGGCGCGAAAAATCACATTCACGCGCCCTGTGGCTGGGGGAAAAAAATAAAAACAAAACCACGCTGAGAATTAAGCCATGGCCGGTTGTCATTCAACAGATCAATTTGAAACTGTCAGTTTTGGGGAAGGGAGATTACCGCGGTAAATTTCTCCCTTCGAATTGTCGCCCTTTTGGCACATTAAAAACGCGCGAATCTTTTGCTGTTTCCACTCTACGAGTTTGAATGTGACGCTGATTTAGGGATAAATAAACCTGAGTGGGCCAAAGGCCGGGGTAGCTGATTCAAAATAACACACACACACACACACACGCACACACACACACACACACACACACACACACACACACACACACGCACACACACACACACACTGGTTCCCGGTAATGCACTGTAGTTGTAAAAAGTCAGTATGTGAAAGTGACAAGGTGTCTGAAAGCGATTTTCTTTTTGTTCTAAAAAAAAATCATATTAGATTGCATACAAAGAATGATAGAAACTTTGAGAATAAAGAAGCACAAGCATTTTGTTGTTGTTGTTGTTGTTGTTGTTGTTTTTTGTTGCAAAACATTTTCAGACAACTGGGCGTGTTCATCCACCATAGAGGTTTACGGTAACATTCTTGCTATAAAGTGGACTTTCGATGCAAGTCAGTATATAGATGATGATGATGATGATGATGATGATAATCATGATCATCATCATCATTATTATTATTATTATCTATTTTTTAAGGAGAGAAAACGTCGAGCTGAACTGGCGCTAAGAGACTCGTTCGCGTGTGGCGAAATTTGATTAAGGGGCAATAACTTTGCAGCCCGAAGCATTGTACAAAAGTTGTCCCACAGAGTTCTCCTGGCATCCTAACGGAAAGTGTAGGAGTGGACGTGTTGCAAGTCTTGCGATTGATAGAATGTATCGCAGCTTAAATCCGATTTGTCCGACGTGTTGTGCAACGGAAGACGATTTTGAGGTTTTGTGTGTGTGTGTGTGTGTGTGTGTGTGTGTGTGTGTGTGTGTGTGTGTGTGTGTGTGTGTGTGCTGCCAATCGTGTGACGCTATTACTTGTGGTTGCTCTACTTTATTTTATTTTATTTGTATTTTATGTTCATGTTTATTTTATTTTGCTTTGTTTTTTTATGTTCATGTTCATTTTATTTTATTTTAGAGGTTTTTGGGGTTTTTGGTTTTTTTCGTGTGACGCTGTTACTTGTGGTTGCTCGACTTTATTTTATTTTTATTTATCTTATGTTCATGGTTTTTCCAAATTTTATTTTATTTTATTTTATCTTATTCTGCTTTGTTTTGTTTTCTTTTGTTTATTTTATTTTATGTTATTTTATTTTAGGGGTGCGTCTTGATTGCTCCTGGCAAATGAACAAGCAAATGTGCAGCAATGCTGTGATGTCCCGTGCGTTCTCAGTGAAGAGGCCACAATCATATTGTCGACAGATACGTCAAGAGAGTCCCCATTACGTGACTGGGCTACGAAACGTAAGTTTCGCCTGGAGGCTAAAATTGCAAGTAATAGAAAGCCGGAGGTCGGCGATCACTCGAAGATGGTTAACCCTATTTCTACCAAGTAAGTTTGGGGTTGTGCACCGATAGCCTTATAAAAACAACAAACAAACAAACAAACAAACAAACAAAAAACCAATTAATTAAACAATTTTTGTCTGCATGGATTGAAATTTGGCTTAGTGGGAGTGTTGCACTGTGATTATACTCGTGTTCGCTGCAGTAAAAGCCGTCAAGGAACCGTTAATCTTGCCTGATTTACATATTCAGGGCCAAAAGCGAAAGAGACTTTAAAAAACAAACAAACAAACAAACAAAAGCGACATAAAAGGGACAGAAACCACTTAACTTTCACAAAGGACGGCACAGGTCAACGTTTCGGCTTTCGCCTTCCTCAGGACACAAACATTTGTTTGTGTCCTGAGGAAGGCGAAAGCCGAATGCTTGTGTCCCGAGGAAGGCGAATGCCGAAACGTTGACCTGTGCCGTCCTTTGTGAAAGTTAAGTGGTTTCTGTCCCTTTTATGTCGCTTTTATTTGCTTAACTTGTAACCACTTCGCAGTCATTATCGTTTCCTTTTCTACACAAACAAACAAACAAACAAACAAACAAACAAACAAACAAACAAACAAACAAACGTGAGATACACGTGTGCGATACAAGATGTGTTACATCATCTGTCAAAAGACGAAAATGAAGCAGACAACGACAACGATAGGAAGCAAAACTAGCATTACAAATGACTACCTCCAGCGATAAACGCCAGTAACGTCCAGTAAAGATAAAATTCACGACAATATTACCTGACACCTGAACATGCAGACAGTATCTCTCTCTCTCTCTCTTTTCCCCCCTCCCCCCTCACGTGGTGAAGAGGGACGTTAAACTCCCAAACACTCACCCACTTCCCCCGCCCCCTCTCTCTCTGCCCCCTCCCCCTCACGTGGTGAAAAGGGACGTTAAATTATGTGTGTGAAACCATATCACTTGATCTTGTTTCTTCTGTTTGTAGTTAGTACTTGTTTTGCGATGTTAGCGACTGCTACCGGCGCTTTCCTATGTTACAACTTTAACCGCAGGGAAAAAAAAACAACAAACAAACAAAACGCCAAATCAAAACTTCCAACATCATCATCACCATCATCATTGGTCTCGCAGAAAATACATGCTCTCTGTCTCTCTCACACAAGCTCTCTCTCTCTCTCTTCCGTCTGGTTAACATGCACATTCTGTCCAAGTACGCAAAAGCGAGAGAGGCCAAGCAGACTGGGTCAGTGACAAACAGTTGGCAGTGATCCGTGCGAGATGTAGGCGTGTGTTCGATGCACTCCTGCGATAGCTCACGTTTCCATGCAAGATAGACGACCACTAACTATCCACCCCTAGACCGCCCAGTCACGCCCCATCGTCCTGCGTCACGTTTACCCGTGACAGGATCAGATTTCTGATCCTGCAGTAAACCACAGGCACGCGCCTGGCTGACACGGAGCTTCGCCCCACAGTCACTGTGATCACAGTCATTCTGAATATACAGATCATTTCACGCTTCACGTTTCGTTTTCCTACAGGATTTTTTTCCCAGGTACTACAGCCTTCACAAAAAGTTAAGGACCACTTGCAAATATCATTCAACTTTTCTCGTGGTGGCATGCTGGTGTAGTGCTGAACATCGCTGAAACGGCGGCTTATGTAGGCAAACAAATGAGCACAGTTCATAACCAGGGATGTATTCTTTGAACTGCATCTCATTTTTTGCCGTGCAGAAAGCCCCAGGTATCGCTCACTGAACACTGAAACTCGGTCTAGTTTTGCCGAAATTGCAGGTTTTCAAACGCGCCAAGCATGCTGTGTGACGCGCACGTGCCATCCACACAGTGGTCGCCAGGTTCACTAATTACCCCTTAACCTTGCTACCGAATTTTACGGGAAAAATCTTATTCGTTTATTTTTTTCTGATTTATTGAAACTGTCACCCATTATGTTGACTGGTCCTTAACTTTTTGTGAAGACTGTATATAACGCGTGCAATGACGCTGGAGGCTGCTCAAGCCACTATAAACCCTATGGTCGATTTGCCGGGAAATGTAGGTCAAGTAGGACCGACAGTAGGACGGGAACTCATCACGAGCTGTTCTCTCTGACCTAGATATCCCGTCAATTTGACACTTCCCAGGAACAACAACAACCATTAAAAAAAATGATAATTAAATAAATAAATAAAAAAAAGTTTGTGGCTTGTGTAGTGAACTTTTCGTATAGAGTTTGGAAAAGCGTGGGATGCGCGGCAGATATTGTCTTTCCAGTGCCTGTGCAATAAACAGACATCTATCTAGACAGTAGCACAGACAAGGAGGGCAGAACGTGGGCTGCCAAGTAACACTTGGTTTGTGGCCAGACTAATTTCAACTGTGACACAGCTGCGATAAACGTTTAACCTAGCGTTCCGCATCCCAGGTCTCTGGTGACCCCAATCCATATCAATAGAAGCCGCGTGAGCTGGATAGAACTGGTAAACGGAACACCTTTATGAAACGGAAAGGCTTGGCCTTTCAAAAACCGAGATCTACGCAGTATCAAGTTGGCTTGAACATCTGCTGCCTGAGCGGGTTTAACTGATATTAAGCCGCCGTCAATATTTCATGAACAGCAGTAGGTAATGTAGGACGTATCAGACCTGCGATATAGATCAGGCCCGTTTGTAAAACTCGAGGTAAATTCAACCCACGTCTAGGGGCCTAACCCAGACTAGGACAAAAGAAACCCCAAAACAAAATTAAATTAAAAAAAAGGAAGCGAAGAAAGAAAGACAAAAAATCCTTCTATAACAACATAGTCACCTTGCTGGATCGGCCCGAATGAACGGTGCCACATACGCGAAGGAAAAATTCTTTGCCCCGAGTTGGACTCGAACCTGACCTCTCGCATTGGTGACGAAGTCTCTTAATCACTAGACCAGCGACCGCCCCAATCCGGGCTAAGTACTAGTATCCTGGCTCCTAGTTGTTTTGTGTGTGTGTGTGTGTGTGTGTGTGTGTGTGTGTGTGTGTGTGTGTGTGTGTGTGTGTGTGTGTGTGTGTGTGTGTGTGTTTTACCTTGAAAAGGAAAAAAAAAAAAAGAGGGAAAAGCACCTATCCCTAAAGAAATATTTCCTGAAGTTACGAGGTTGGGTGGGTCGGTGGGTGGGTTGGTGTTTGGGGGTTTAACGTCCTTTTCCACCACATAGGGTGATATCAAAGACGGGTCAACGATGAAAAAGCCAGCACAAATATTTGGCCCCAGCCGGGATCGAACTCACGACCCGATCATTAGATGTCCAACGCTGTACCATTCGACCACCCCGGCTCCCCTCCTGAAGTTACGACAGAACCAGATCTGGTTCTTGTTCGCAACAGTCATACTCCGTCGACGCCTGGCTGTCTCTGTTCGGAACTACAAGCGGATTTTCCCCGACGAAAATAACCGTAGGTTTATGGCAGTGGACCACACATTGCCCGACCCACAGGCACTCAACGTGTATCGACTACTACAAATTTCATAACCCTTGTTCCGCCTCAGAGAAAGCGATGCTGCCCAAAGGTATTACACCCTGACCTGCGATATCCACATCAGCTTGGGTTCATGGATTGTCATTCGACCCTGACGCTTTCCATCCGCGTTTTGTGTCGACCATGTTTTATGGATAAGGACGTAAAAGCTTGTGTGGAAACAGACTGCTTTGAATATAGACCGGACATACGGCTGGGACAGTGTCCCGTGGAGCGGTTGTTTACCCTGGAAAGGCGTGTATCATGTGTCGACAACATTCCAGAAATTGCCATTAAAAAAAAACAAAAAAACTTTACTGCTGGAATAGTTGTTGTAACTTGTACAAAAAGTCTGTAACCTTTAACTGCTCCTTGCATATCTTTCGCGTTTAGTCAGTCGGTAACTGTACGAATTCAATCGCAACAAATAAATACGTTTAGCAACAGCAGTAGCAACAACATCAACGACGACGACGACGACAGCAACAACAACAGCTACAGCAACAACACTTCTTGCAAGACATTTCTCTGGACTCGTTTTCGATAGATGATATGAAAACTTCAATGTTATCCCTGACTAGCAAACCTCTGTACTATAGTTTTCCAAAGTACTGCCAGTATACTGATAAAATTAATTCTCTAAATTATAATAATAATATAACAATAATAATAATAATAATAATTTATAAGGCGCCCATACATGTAAATTACACAGGCTCTAAGCGCCGTACATCATAACAAAAATAAAACAGATATCACTGACAGTACACAGATAACATAAAGCACAACGATATACACAAACATGAGTGACTGTTACACACTAAGGAACGGCAACAAAATCCATAAACCGCACAATAAACAGCTTCCATACACACAGACTCACAGGGAACATTTAAACAATACCTCTAAACAAGCAGGCTGACACGGTGTGGAAGGGCAGGGTAAAAATTAAGATCAGTTATCAGTTTTAAATTATATGCATGTAGGGGGTGGAAATTTCGAAAGTTGCCGTCTGTTTCTGTTTTACGATGTTTATCGTACAATTCTCTTTCGCTCTTTTCATCGCGCCACGTTTAAAACAGTGTTATTCATTTTCCTGTTAGATTTTAAATTTTCTTGTCATATTATTCATCATCATTTAGTGTTTTTTCCCCATACAGTTTACGTTGGTCTTAATTTAGTTTAGCAGGACAGCTCATACGACAAGCAGATTATGCCCTACAAGTGTTTATCCTCAAATGCACGTTTAAGTCAGCCAGTCAGTGGTTAAGAGGCTTTCTAACCAATGCGGTCAGGTTCGAGTCCCACTCGGGGCAAAGAATTTTTCCTTCTCGTAGGTGGCACCGTTCATTCGGGCCGATCGTCGGGGGTTCTCTCCGGCCGGGTACTCCGGCTTCCCCCCCCCCCCCCCCTCAGTTAGGAAATGTTCCGCCCACAAAATTTGAAAATAAATGCAATTCTAAATTCCGAAACTTAAATAGCTGAGCTGAACCTTCGCACCACGTGATTGTAATGTGTTCACGTCCAGTGTGTATGTGTGAGAATGCGCGCGATTCACATGAGCGTGCGTGTTGGGTTCAGTTCGCTGCGCTTTGAGCCAGTTCAAGAAACTGGGCAAAGCGCCTATACAATACTCAGTTATTTTCATTATTATCATTATTATTATTATCTGACCAGGCAGGGAGGCAAAACACAGCGGTCGCTATGACATGAGTGTATTTCAGGACAGCAGTACAAACGTAGAGTGGGGAACAACAACCGTGGACACCCGCAGTGACTCGCGGCAAGGTTGGCTGGCAACTGTTCAGCGAAGTGCAGCTCGCAGTTATTTAAGGGCTCTGCGCGGCCCGCAAAGAAAACATCATTATTATTATTATTATCAAAATCCGCAACAGTGCCGGGGAGCCGGGGTGGCCGAATGGTAGAGCGTTGGACTTCTGATGCTCGGGTCGTGAGTTCGTACCCCGGCTGGGGCCAAATATTTGTGCTGGCTTTTTCATCGTTGCCCCGTCTTTGATATCACCCGTATGTGGTGGAAAAGGACGTTAAACCCCCAAACACCCACCCACCCCCCGCAAGAGTGCCTTTAAATTGACCAAAGAAAATAAGGGAGGGATAACGCAAAACAACGGTGTACCCTTCATTTTTGAATGACAGCTAAACAGCGAAACAGTGACAGCAGAACAATCTGCAACCATTCCGACTATACAGCTGACTGCGAACGGTACATAGCAGCTTCCCCGCCCTTAGTTCGGGTAACCCATGAGTGATGGGAGAAGTCCCATCCTGGGTTAGGGATCCCAGCGAACAAAGGTTTTGGTGGCTACATCTTTTACGTGGTGGCTAAGCCACACGAAAACATCAGGCTAATGTTAGAAAAATGGCAGCGTACCTAAGCTGTACGATGATGTTAACTAGCTGAGCTTGATTGAAGTTAGAATGGGATCCCCTATGGCGCACGATGAACCTCACCTCGCAGTGTTAGCGTGGGGCACTTTCCGCTGAGACACGCACGGACTGTAAAGCTAAAGTGTATATGTTCATGCAGCGCTGTTCTGCGTAAATTGTGTCTTATCATTATCTAACTATTGGTCCAGTCACCACAGAGATATTAATATGTTGATTTTTTTTCTTCCTATGGTTGGATACATGACCCTCGATTACAGGAGAGGGACATCATGACCAGAGTCCAAGGTGCTGAGGTACCCATCGTTCGCCATTAAAACATTTCACTTTGTTGTGCTGCTGTTGATATTCTCCCCTGTGGCACCAGAAATAGGCTGGAGACGGAGTGGAAATTGCACCAGAAAATGTACTTTGATCTCATTTTAGCCTGCGGATCCAATTGCCCCTTTGTATTCCCCATCTCCACATAAGTCAGTTTTTTGTTTTGTTTTTAGTTTCTCAAGGTTTTATTGTCATGCGCATAAAAGCACCAAGACAAAATGCAATAAAGCAGAATAATCACAACAAACGAAAAATAAAAGCAAACAAAAGAACAGGAGTTTGTTCATGTGGGATGAAAGGGACACTTAAGTCAGTGTTTCCGTGTTTCTTCTAACGGTAGCTACATTTGCTTTTCCTCAGACTCTGACCTGGGTTTGCAATTTACATTTGCCTTTCCTGGAAACAAGTCAAGAATAACTTCAAACAGAAACCGGCTTCATTTAAGGTTTTTTTTTTTTTTTTTTTTTTTTTCCCTATGGTTGGATCCATGACCCTCGATTACAGGAGAGGGACACCATGACTACCCCGCCCTCCACTGGCTCCAGCCGAGGACTACGTAGAGAAACAAGAGTCTACACAACGAACGGCTTCGCTTCTCTTTTATGACAGACGTGTAACAACAGCGTGTTCGGTAGGGGGGAAATTACGGTCCAGGAACGAGAGAACTGACAGGGAGCTGCCAACCTGCCAAAACAGTGAACAGAGTAGTAGTATCTACAGTGAAAGTGAAGAGACCAGAAGGGTAGCATGAAGTCTCTCTCTCTCTCTCTCTCTCTCTCTCTCTCTTGATGCGTTGGTAGTGAATTTCTTCTTCTATGTGTATTTGTCGTATTTTAGATGATAATATTTGTATTGTTCCCGTAAGCATTTACACTGTAATGTACGCGAAATGTACTGTATAGCGTGCAAGTCCCTGTGTGTGTGTGTGTGTGTGTGTGTGTGTGTGTGTGTGTGTGTGTGTGTGTGTGTGTGTGTGTGTGTGTGTGTGATGCATTTTGTTTGTTTGTTACTGTAGCAAGGACAGATAGTGAGAGAGTCCTGTTCGTCTGTCATCTCATCCTTAGAAAATAAACTCTCTCTCGCGCGCGCGCCCGTTTAGTACGGCTTTCTGTGTGTGCGCTCCTCCCCTCCTTCACCCCTCCCCAACCCCCACCCCCATCAGTCGCCCAGTCTCCACTCCCCCTCCCAATACCTTCAGTTGTGAGCCGTGAGCTACCACTGTTCAAAATAATGTATTTGTCATTGTCATTCTGTCTTACAGGCTGTCCTGCTAAGCTGAGTTAACGCTCTAGAAACGTATAAGACAATGGCTAAAACTAGTTTAAACGATAATGAAAGAACAGCATGATGAACTTTGCAGGAGAGACTCAGAGAGAGAGAGAGAGAGAGAGAGAGAGAGAGAGAGAGAGAGATCACTCAGATTGCCGATCAGAGTTCGATGAAAATGTCTCTTGGGTATACGGAACCTGACAGTTTCCCATTCAGAACCGGTTACCGTTACGGGAATTGACACAGTTCCCAATATCCTCCAGCACAACCGTAGATTTGTATCTGTTCCAGTGTCTGGCTAGTGCCAGAAGTAATCAGTACATAGTACAATACCGTGCGCAGATAATACGGCTTTCACTTTTCGGTGATCCGCATACAGATCGCGAAAATGCAGCAAAACCACAGACGCTAAGCACAGAAAATCCCTCCAAAGTAGAAGTCACTTGCCACAGAAAATCCCTCTGTGACAGAAACCACTCGCCACAGAAAATCCCCCCAAACAGAAATCACTCGCCACAAAAAAATCCTCCAAATCACTCGCCACAGAAAATCCCCCCATTCCCCCCCTCGCCCCCCCCCCCCCCCACACACACACACATAAAACAAAACAAAACAAAACAAAACAAAACAAAACAAAACAAACAAAACTAAACAAACAAACAAAAACCCTCGAGAAAAGGAATCATGTCAGAATAGCCGCCTTTCGTGTTTCTCGTTAAACTGTTTGATGCCACTAGGGTCTAACCATAAACAAATGCATAAGCTGGCCTCCGTATTGGCAGTATGATGAATCGCCTCAGTCACTTCCGATCAGCTGCAACAAACTACGAACCCTCTTCTGTTGCTTTTCTAATGTCCCAGAGGGCGCAGCTGTATTTGGAATGTTGCCACGTGCCAGCTTTGAAATAGCAATGCCGTGCGCGCATTGCGTAGGCCAACGTTGAAGAAGATTGCTTGGCGTATGCGTGAAATCTGGATCCAAGAAAACTAATGTTCTATGTCTCCAGTTATAGTCATGCCCGTATTCAGGTTAATTGTTGTCCTGGGCCCGCATGTAAAAGTCGGGGTTAGGGAGCTTAGCCCCGGGTTAGAGTCTAATCTCGAACTAAACTAGCTCTAGGGATAAATTTTCTGTTTTTTGTTTGTTTGTTGTTGTTGTTTTTGTTTTAAATCAGGAAGCGGGTCCTTTCCAGCAAGGTGCCTATGCCGTTATAGAAGGATTTTTGTCTTTCATTCTTCGCTTCCTTTTTTGTTTAATTTTGTTTTGGGGGGTTCTTTGTCCTTGTCTGGGTTAGGTCCGTAGCCGTGGGTTAAATTAACCTTGAGTTTCACGTACGGGTCTGATTTGGGAGCCACAATAACGAACTGGAAAGAAAATGAAATTGAACACAGGCCTAATACTGTATTCTCCTGCTTTTGGCAAAATTCCATATTTATAAATGTAAACTTAGTGAACGACCCCCCCCCCCCCCCCCCCCCCGTGTATGAATGCATATGTCCAATCGGCAAATCAAAGATATATAGATGACAAATACTTATCTTTATTCCATCATAACTCCTTAGATGACTGGATGCCCTACGAAGCCTTATTTAACATTTACACCTATTTCTTATCGAACGTTTAGGAGAGCAGTTACAGTTCAAAGCTTCAACGTATGTATGTATGTATGTATGTATGTATGTATGTATGCATGTATGTATGTATGTATGTTGGTATGTATGTTTGGTATGTATATATGTATGTATTTTGTAATTTTTTATGATGTATATCTATTCTTTTTAAGCTGACGAAATAATAATTCTAAAAAACCGAACCGGAAAGAAAATGAAATTGAATAGGCCTAATGTTACCCATACCCACTTGACCTGAACTGAATCGAACTGGACTCAACTGACATGACTTAAACTGAATTGACAATTTTACCTTGTTTTTTTTTCGGGGAGCCGGGGTGGTCGAATAGTAGAGCGTTGGACTTCTAATGCTCGGGTCGCGAGTTCGATCCCGACTGGGGCCAAATATTTGTAATGACTTTTTCATCCTTGCACCGTCCTTGATATCACCCTATATGGTGGAAAAGGACGTTAAACCCCCAAACACCCACCCACCTTGTTTTTTTCCTCTCCAGCGTACGCCAGGGTTTCAAGGCCAGCGGTGTCTGAGTTCTGGGGTCTGATGCACGGACAGAGAGCTTGACTAAACTGAGACTACAAGATTAGCGTGAGGGAGGGGCGGGTGTGTGTGTGTGTGTGTGTGTGTGTGTGTGTGTGTGTGTGTGTGTGTGTGTGTGTGTGTGTGTGCAGATGTGCGTCTGTGTGTTAGAGGATATAAATAGTGGAGGCTCTTTCTATGTGTTATCCCTGTAATTCTTACCCCATGTTTTATGTACCGATCGTAACTGTTTTTATTGTCAGTGTTTGTCTTACTCGCCGTTGAATTGCTTCCCTGGGGGTGGGGGTGGGGGGGGGGGGGGTGGGGGTGATAAGTATATTAAACTGACTCGAATTGAATTGAGTGGGTGGGTGGGTTTTTTTTTAAGGCGTTTAACGTCCTTTTCCACCACGTGTGGGTGATATCAAAGACGGGGCAAGGAGAAAAAAGCCTGCACAAATATTTGACCCTAGCCGGGATTCGAACTCACGACCCGAGCATTGAGAGTCCAACGCTCTACCATTCGGCTATCCCGGCTCCCCGAATTGAATTGAGTAAGCGTGAAATGCATAAACGGAGACTATAGCGAGTTTACGACCATGTCATGAATGAAACGGTAATACAGGCTGATCAAAGTCCCGACGTAATAAGTCTGAGACTACAGCATAGTCTGAGACTACAGCGTAGTCTGAGACTACAGCATAGTCTCAGACTACTCTAGTCTCTTCGTGCCGCGCATCAGATCACTGAACTACCCCCCCCCCCCCCCCAAAAAAAAAAAAAAAAAAAGAAAAAAAGTTTCGTTCTCCAAGGAAGCTGGAGAAACCATAATGCGGCAGAAAAATGCCAATCTCTACAATCTAAGGATATCGACACACGCCTTGCTATCCTGCAATTACCAAGTGAGGCCGCATGCAGTTTCATCGCCTGATCCCGTATCCACGTCCACTTCTTCGCTCCGAGAGAGGCCACAGGCGCCCGCAGCATACGGGGTGGGTAGGTGCTTAGGCTACGCGACGGTATTAGCTTCCGGGGCATGTAGTAAGAACTCGGCTAAATATAGTAGAAAATCTTTGCCCCTTTTAAAATTTGTGTGCAGAGTAAACAATGGCAGTCTGGTGCTTTTTGTTGGCTTTGTAAACAAGTTTCATGCCAGGTAATAGTACAATTAGGGAAAAATGAGGCTGGCTTGTGGACTATTTGTATTCATGCGCGGCTAGCACAGGAGGCAGCAGACGACCGTGGAATGAGGGGGTATGTGGTCGCTGCCAACATTGCCAAAAAACGGAACATTGGAATTTGTTTAAATTTCCTCTACGCATGAGTCTATGGCTGCCTGATTTTTGTGAAATTTTTGGTGAATTTTAAAGCATTTCTAGGGTGTCATCTGCAGCGTTATTCCTCCAGATTTGCATCTCTGGTACGTAGCCTGTATATGGGTTTAACGTCTTTTCCGCCACACATGGGTGATATCACAGACGGGGAAACGCAGGCATATAATGATTTATAATAGCCTTTGTCGGAATTCGAACTCGAGTACTGAAAATACAACGCCCTACCAGCTCGGATGTCCCGGTGTAAAAGCCAGATTCGCTCCCCCCCGGCACGTTTGACTCCCGGGGCATCTCTAGCCTCATGCTGCATTGACCTGGGGCATTTCCAGCCTCGAGCTGTTTAGACCTAGGGCACTTTCATTCTAAAGCTGTTTAGATCCAGGGTAATTATAGCCTCAAGCTCCACTGGCCCGGGGCACTTCCAGTCTTAAGCTGTTTAGAACCGGGGCACTTTACGCTGGAAGCACATCCCGCGTGCAATAGCTCAACGAAAGGTGACTGACGAACCACTCAGATAACGCCTTTTTTCATGAATATGAAGTGTCAAATTGCCAGGATGTCTCTAGATACCTCAAATCCATGGCGCCATATTGAAAAAAGGGACAAAGAGCCATGGATTTGGCCTTTTTTTCAGATGCCGGTAGATCTGAGTCAGAGAACAGCTCGTTGTGGTGGTCTGACTGTTTGAACTGTCTCGACAAATCGGCTTACGTGGTGGCAAAGGATGATAATTAAACTCCCAAACACACACCCCACACCACACTGGCAAATCGGCTTACTTGGTGGTAAAGGACGTTAAACTCCCACACACACCCCACACCACCCCGGCAAATCGGCTTACTTGGTGGTAAAGGACGTTAAACTCCCAAACACACACCCCACACCACACCGGTAAATCGGCTTACGTGGTGGAAAAGGACGTTAAACTCCCAAACACCCACCCCACACCACACCGGTAAATCGGCTTACGTGGTGGTAAAGGACGTTAAACTCCCAAACAGACACCCCACACCACACCGGTAAATCGGCTTACGTGGTGGTAAAGGACGTTAAACTCCCAAACACCCACCCCACACCACCCCGGCAAATCGGCCATCGGGGTCAGTGACCGCGTAGTCTCTGCATTATAAGCTTTCTACGTATGATCACGCAGTGACTACATGAGACAAACTTCGCAGCCGCTCCCGTGCCTGTGGGAGAGGCATCCATGCATAAAGGGGGGAAAAATCCCGCTTCGGCACATCTAACAGACAAGCTCACATTTCAGCCGTCCATTTACACATGTTCCCAAATCGATGCTGGTCTTTATTTTTCTCTTCAGGATCGATTAACTCTAATCAGAGCACTCCCCCAAGAGAAATCGAACGCCAGTTTTCGAAATGAGGCTTCTTCTAATCTCCAGAATCGGTTTCGGCTGAAACGTTAAGAGGACGGTAAAAAAAAAAAAAAAAAAAAAAAACACGTGAGTGCTGCGTTTCGTGATTTTTTTTTTTTTTTTTTTGGTCTTTTCCAATTTGTTTGTTACACACGAGGTGAAGAGACTGTGGCTTTTGCTTGTTTGTTTGTTTGATTTCTCTTTCCATTTTGTGCATGTTTCTCATTTTACTTTGTCAATTAAACAGTAGTTCGTTCTGCTCTTAAAAGTGCGCATCCAATCTGTCTGTTTGCCAAACGTTTGAGCTTTTATTTTCTTTTTTTCTTTTTCATCTTCCTGTTTCACATTCTCACTTTAGTCTCCTTCGCGCAGGATTTGGCTGCTTTCCATTACTGAAAGCGTCACCTCGGTCTCAAAGCGACAGGGGATATGTTCTAGTGGTTAAGGCATCCGACCGGATCACGAGCTGCCTGGTTCGAGTCCCCGGTGGGCAGGAATATGGTGGGATTTTTCCTTACCATGATATTATTGAGTCAAATTCATGTACAGACTCGTTTACGGTGCCTGTCTCGCTTTCGTGTACACACGCACGCACACATATCAAGTGTGCAAGCTAAACAAAATCTCACGTTCATCTTTCGAAGAAGAGTAGGCTGTGGGCGGTGGTGTGGTAAACAGAAATACTGTCGCACGCACCAGATTGAATAGCAGGGTGGAGGTTTGCACTTTAGTAGCGCCTAGCGGCAGCAGGCTTTCACTACTTCGTCCTCCAGCCCTGCGGCGCCATGTGCATTTCAGTAGAGAAGGATGTGCGCCGAGGAGAAGTCTACCATACCATACCATACCATACCATACCATACCATACCATACCATACCATACCAACTAAGATGATAACATGTTTTCTGTTTGCTGTTTCTGCCTTCATTCAGTACATTTCTGTTTCCATGCTCTTAAATTCCGATTGCCTCATCATGAAAACACTTCCTTGGAAGACAAGCTAACCTGCTTCCTGGCACACCGAATAATGAAACATTGATTTTTGTTATGCCATGTCTCATTGAATTTTTTTGTGGTGCAGACCACTCACCGTCATTAAAAGAACGAAAACGCTTGATCGACTGTTGGAACAGTCTCGCTTGTACGCGAGCGAGGACCGAAACAGTCTCCCTTAACTCTTAAGCGACCGAGCACAACCACCCCCCCTGCCCACTATACGATAAGACTTGTTAAAAAGAACAAGCCACTACACACCAGTAGGAGCCACTTCAAGCCACTATTACGCAAGGCGTGGGCCTTCGAGCTTCCCAATAGGCCCAAGTCCGCTGCAGATCTAATTATAGTGGCTTGAAGTGGATCCTAGTGATCTGAAGATTTTAAGTAAAATTGCGATTATTGTACTGATGGGCTTTCAAGAGTTAATGATTCATAGAACTGTGAACGAAGAAACAGTACCATCCACAAAGCTCTGCAAGAAGGCGAAAAATCAAATTCTCCCCCCTCAGCCGATATGTCCGTCTGTCGAATGTAGTCCTTGATATTTGCGTCGCCGTGTGAAGCCTTGTGTTGGCTCAGTGCCAGCCTTCGAGATGCTGTCACTGTGCAGGTGTCTAAGTGGTATTATGCAAGCCGCCACCAAAACAGATCTAGAAGCATATTTTTAATATAAAGTGTGCCTGAGAAGTGGTCTTTTGTTAAACCGCCAAAACAGATCTTGAAGCATATTTTTAATATAAAGTGTGCCTGAGAAGTGGTCTTATGTTAAACCGCCAAAACAGATCTTGAAGCATATTTTTTAATATAAAGTGTGCCTGAGACGTGGTCTTATGTTAAACCACCAAAACAGATCTTGAAGCATATTTTTTTTTCATATAAAGTGAGCCTGATAAACGCTCAAAGGGTGACTGCAGTTTATTAGTTTATTTGTTTGTTTGTTTTTGTTTTTGTTTTTCCAGCGGGACACTGCAGAAAACACCCCGTATTAAGGGGACGGGCGTTCTAGAAGCTAAAGTAACCACAAAATATTGATTCAGCTGACAAAACTGTTGAGCGGCCTCAACTTGAAGACACAGCAGACTGACAGACCTACAGACACTGAACCTCCGAAGGTCATCGCAGTTCCTCTCCGGACCGTGACCCGGGCAGGCCGAGGTGATAAATCTTCTCCCTGTCCCAGCAACGGAAGAATACAAATTGCCGGAGTGTCGGCTATCAGCGCTCTCATCAATCGACACACGTAGGGTCTCTCACTCCCTGACTGCCGTGTATACCCGGCCGGCCCGTCGCTGCATGCTGCCGTGTCAATTTGCATGGTTAGTTGTTAAGTTCGTTCACTTCCGCCTCCACTGCTCTATATATATGTTTTCCTCAGCGCCCTTTGGGTCGAGTTCGCTAATGCAGTCTGCAGTTCAGCCCGAAAAATAACGTGGTCTCTGGTTGCGCAGTACGGGGTAGGGACAGCACGCAAGCCACCTGAAGTTTGAGGTAGATTTTTCGGTAGTAAATCCGCCGTCGCCTTGACTGAAGAAGTGTCTGAACGCTCATTAAATTAGTAGGCAAGGGACAGCACTCGTGTAGCCTCGATAGCGCAGAAGTACTACAATGATGGACATTCAGCAACGACCCAATACGGAAAATTACCAACGGTGACCGTTTCCGTGCAAAATACGTGAAGTTTGCTTTGTGGCCAGGAACTTTTTTGGTACCCTTGGGAGTCTTAATAATAATAATAATAATAAAGGGTATTTGTAGGGCGCATTTCTTAAAATAAAACTCAGTGCGCCTATCACTCACTCACACTTACGCACATTATACAACGATGAACAGACATACACTGGTGAAACTGACTAGGCCAAAACAAAACAAAACAAACAACCAAAAAAAAACCCCGAATGAATGCATGGACGTTATTGTTGAAATACTTGAAAAGCAATTTAACGCCTGCTTTCACACGTAAACACTCATGCAGCCGTGTTCCCCCCCCCCCCCCCCCCCCCCCCCTTCAAAGTCACTGATCGCCCTAGCTTAGCGTCTGAAAAAAACAAAAAACAAAAATCCCTGCTAGCTCTAGACAAATACGGAATGATTACGACCGTCTTCAAGTCCGTCGTTGCTAAGATATGAAACAAACCTACGTACACGGATCCGTTTGTTCGAAAGCAGTCAAAAAGATTGCCCAAAGGTCGGAAACTATTGTGGGTGGCCTCTGTTGTCGGTGCATGTTTTGTCGACTCTCTCTTTCTCTCTCCCGTAGTTGTAGTCTAATTATAGCAAACTTTCTTTCCACATTTTTGTATTATCTTTCACTGTAGTTTAGCCGGCAAAGGCGAACAAAAGGATGGTACTTGTGGCAGAAGCAATATTGTATTATTGTATTGTAGTGTGTGTGTGTGTGTGTGTGTGTGTGTGTGTGTGTGTGTGTGTGTGTGTGTGTGTGTGTGTGTGTGTGTGTGTGTGTGTGTGTGTGTCTCTCTCTCTCTCTCTCTCTCTCTCTCTCTCGCAGTTGTAGTCTAATCATAACAAACTTTCTTTCCATTTTTTTTTGGGTATTATCTTTCATTGTAGTTTAGCCGGCAAAGCAAACAACAGGATGATACTCGTGGCAAAAAAAAAAAAAAAATCATTGTATCATTGTATTCTCTCTCTCTCTCTCTCTCTCTCTCTCTCTCTCTCTCTCTCTCTCAGTCTCTCTCTCTCTCTCTCTCCTCCATCCCCACCCTCTCTCTCTCTCTCCGCCCCACTCCCACCCTCCCTCCCAGCGTTGCTCTGTCTGCTCCGTTTGAGAGTTTGTTTGGCACACACACACACACACACACACACACACACACACACACACACACACACACACACACACACACACACACGGAAGTCCATTCTTTCAGTTCCGAGGCGCCGTAAAAGCAAGTTCTATTCAAACGCGCTCCTACGAAACACGGGGCAATTTCCACACAAAAGAAAACGCGTTGGAGCAGAAGAAGTCCGAGAATTTAAATTAAAAAAAAATCGAAACACCGAAAAATCGAAAATTACTCTCTTTCTCTCTTTCACTCATAACCGTTCGAAGCTAACCATTCTAGTACGGAGCACTTTAAGAAACGTTGCGCTCGCCAAACAGGGAATTTATTTATTTCTACCTCCCCCCCCCCTCCCCCGCAGTTGGCGCTGAGTTAGAGAGCGGAAGCCGTCAGAAAGGAAGACGTGAGAAAAATAACATCAAGTTCTGTGCTCTCTTGAACATGAATGACGTTCGCTGCGTTACTTGCCGATGACTGGCTGGGTGACTGTTATGCAGTTGTGGAATATCTACACTTAGTTTGGAAACTTTCATTTCGGCCTTGCGGCGCGACAAGGACGCAAATTGAGCGTGGCGTCATGCGCAGTGTTTATTTGAAGAACCCTGTTTGGCGACTGTGCTAAGTTTGTAGTAATATTTTCGTGATTTTTGTATTTTGCAGGGCAAGGTGCATGCCGGGGGGGGGGGGGGGGGTGCGACAACAGGCAAGCTGCCAGTGAAGCTGTCTCACATGCCGGCAACTCGTCGTTTATGTTTCTAAACCGTGTCACTTTAAGAAAAGCATTATATATCACAATTAATAATTATACTACTACTAATGAGTATTGTATACGCGCTTTACCCAGTTTCATGAATCGGCTCAAAGCGCCGCGAACTGAATCCAACACGCACGCTCACGTGAATCACACGCATTCTCTCACACACTGGACATAAACACATTACAATCACGTGGTGCGAAGGGTCAGCTCAGCTATTTACATTTCGGAATTTATTTAGAATTGCATTTATTTTTCAAATGTGGGCTGAACATTTCCAAATCAAAACCGTGCCTTGCCCACAATCCACTTCTCATGAAGCTAGGCAACTCCAAGTGAAGCGATCTTAACCGTATGAGCTCCACAGGTACGGTAATTGCTTCGCAGCCCACTGCACCCGGTAGAAGTTCCCTCCCTTGCTCATTACCTCATTGCTCAATTACTCCCCGTGTCACTCAGCACTCGGGCAGAGCAGGGGCTGCTATGAAACTGACATGCTGTCCGTTCCTACAGTTTCTACCGCGATGACCCCCACCGTGATCAGAGTTGGTGGTGAGGTAACAAGTACGCATCTGTCTGTCTGTCTGTCTCTCTCTCTCTCTCTCTCTCTGTCTGTCTAAAAACCTTTTTTTATTGTCGAAATTGACGTATTTTACCGATGCCGAAACAAGAAAACTTTTTTATCACGCCCACATTCAACCAATCATAGATTATGCCTCCTGCACCTGGGACGGCTGTAGCGACGCTAATCTGAAAAGAGTCAACTCTCTCCATCGGCGAGCGGCCAAGTTAATCCTTTGTAAGAGCTCTCAGAGCACTGACGACCGACTTAAGTCCCTCCAGTTGTTGCCCCTCCGTAAACACTTGCTATTCAATAAGGGGGTGATGATGTGGAAAGTCCGCTCTTCTAAATCTCCACCGTACCTTTCGCGTCTCTTTCACACCTTCACTACACCGTACAAGACCGCGAGGAACAATCTGGTGACGGCAAGACCCCGCATAGATCTTTTTAAGTCTAGTTTTTCATATTCTGGAGCCTGCATGTGGAATTCACTACCGGCACACATTATTTCAGCTCCAACCATCAACACCTTCAAGGCCCGGTTATTTACCCATTTGTCCCTATCATAAACTCAATAACACCTGCCAAGTTTTTTTTTTTTTTTTTTTCCCTACAGTTTTCCTTTATTTTTATTTTATTTTCTTCCTTTATTTTCTTCTCTTCATTACGAGTTGTGTAATTATGTGTTTGTACTACATGTACATGTATTAGTGTGTGGTGTTTGTTTTTGAATTTTGAAACGTGCTTTGCCTTGTTTATATATTACTGGCTATGAGTTCACCTTATTACTGTAGCAGCTGATAGTAGTTTAGCAACCGTGTGTGTGTGTGTGTGTGTGTGTGTGTGTGTGTAGAGTAGCAAGGACAAGATGTAAGACAGGTCTGCGCACCTAATCTTCTATCCTTGGAAAATAAAGTGTCATTGTCATTGTCATTGTCTCTCTCCCCCCCCCCCCCACCCCTTTTGCAAGGACCATTTCGGAAGGTTTTCTTTTTCTTTAAAAAAAAAAAAAAATCTTTTTGTCTTTTTTTCTTTCTTTTTTTGTGGTTCCTTATTTCATGACTGATTTCCCCTTTTCAACTCTTCATATCTCACTTTATCTTTCATCTTTTAACAGTGATTTCCATCGAGGTTTTTCCTGGTAACAGCTTTTATACAGAGCACAGTTATACATTGTCACTATGCTACAACAAAAAATCTTACACATGAATCCGCCTTTGTGCAGGGCCTGTGGCCAGTTAGGCTGACGTCATGAACTGATGAACTGCTAAAGGACAAAGTTCTTTCTATTAAGGCACTGTTTCCTGCGACCCAAAGCATTTTAATGAAATCAGTCCGCGACTGACGGCCGGGCTTACAGTTTGTAGTGGTTCCCCGCTCACAAAGTGACATTAGCAGTAGATGTAGCTTTGCTTGTTTGTGTGGTTGTTCGTCCGCGCTCGTGGTTTTATTTTATTCGATTTGATTTGATTGATTGATTGATTGATTGATTGATTGATTGATTGATTGATTGATTGATTGATTGATTGATTGATTGATTTGCTGATATTTCGGAAAGAAAGAAAACTCGCTTTGAATTAATATAAGAAAATCCAATAAAATAGCATGCACAAGCAAACAGCAAGTGTAAAAAAACACTTACCCCCCCCCCTCCCCTCCAAACTCCCCCACCCCCCTCTTCCAAACAAACACTGAAGTACTGAACTCCCTTCTCCTCAACCATCCCCCCCCCCCCCCACGACTCCACTCCTCCCTGCCGGTCTGATTAATTTCCGCTTTCTCGATCAACCCTTAACCGTTTTCCAGACAAGGTTTAAAGAGAATCGAAGAGACGACAAAAGACCCTCAAGGGACACCACTCTTGTCGCGGCGTACCTACTGCCCTTGGTCCCTGTCAGTATCAGATGGACAACTACGGCACTTTTAGGCTTCAAGAATAATAGTGTTGCCGGGGGGAGGAGAGGGGGGAAAAGAGGGGGGAGGGGTGAACAGTTCCACAAATCTCTCCCACCTACCTACCCTCGTGCTGAAAGGTAAAATTGGAAAGAAGACACTGGGTACAATTTAAATTCATATACATACATAAACATGATCACGTGTGGCAAGAAAAGCTGATCCCAACAGCGTGTTTGTGTGTTTGTTAAATACACCGACACGTCTGTGGCAAGCGCACGAAATACTGCGCATTCAGTTTCTACGAAAATGCCTGGTGTAAATGAACCAGACAAACAGAAACTGTCCAGACAAAAACAGTAACATTTCTCACAAAGTAGTTTTATTTTACAGTTCAGGGCTCAGCCCGGCGAAAAAATGCCCTGCTCTCTGGTGAGCAGCACGCAGGACACCTCAGCTTTGAGATCGGGCGGTCGGTGGTCTAGTGGTTAAGAGACTTGTCACCAATGCGAGAGGTCAGGGATTCGAGTCCCACTCGGGGCAAAGAAATTTTTCTGCTCGTATGTGGCACCGTTCATTCGGGCCGATCGTCGGGGGTTCTCTCCGGGTACTCCGGCTTCCTCCCCCTCTGCTTTGGAAATTTCAGCCCACCAAATTTGAAAAACAAACGCAATTCTAAATTCCGAAATTGAAATAGCTGAGCTGACCTTTCGTACCACGTGATTGTAATGTCGTTAATGTCCAGTGTGTGAGAGAATGCGTGTGATTCACGTGAGCGTGCGTACTGGGTTCAGTTCGCGGCGCTTTGAGCCGCTTCATGAAATTGGGTAAAGCGCCTATACAATACTCATTATCATTACCATTTTCGCGCTGAGGTTTGAACCGTCTAGGGGAGCCGGGGTGGTCGAATGGTAGAGCGTTGGACTCCCAATGCTCGGGTCGTGAGTTCGATCCCGGCTGGGGCCAAATATTTGTGCTGGCTTTTTCATCGTTGCCCCGTCTTTGATATCACCCTATGTGGTGGAAAAGGACGTTAAACCCCCAAACACCCACCCTTGAACCGTCTAATCAAGCGCTTCCAAAAATAAATAGCCAAGCTCATTCCCTGGCTCTTTTGGGGACCATCTGGGACAGGGGGAAAAAAAAACCCTGTCAGTGTCAGCACTCACAGTTCATTACACTCATGTCCGCGTCTATCACACCTGTTACTGCGTCGCAGTACCGCCCTGACGGCAAAAATTAATGAAGTCATCAAACTGCTCCTTTTCCATCTCAGAATTTCCTCTTTTTTACCTCCTGCTTGCACCGGAAAATCCCGCAAATCAACTGGTGGAGATTATGCTTTGGAAATGCTTAGCCAATTAAAAAAAATTAATACAGTTCCTCGGAAACCTCGGCTTAGCCGCTGACTCATCGCATCGAAGATGGTCGTGTGTTGGAGAGAATGCGTGTGATCCACGTGAGCGTGCGTGAGCGACGCTTTGAGCCGAGACAGACAACTGAGTAAACTCCCTGTACTAACTAACATTACAATTATCCGTCAACAATGACTGAAAACGTATTTATTTTCCTTTCCTCCGAGTGATTCTAGGACGCTATCATGATGATGTGACAAATGTTCGAAGGTTGGGGTTGTTGTTTTTTTTCCGTCGCGGAAACTGCTGTTATTGAAACTGGGCATTGGCGGTTTGTTGAGTGCATCCTTTGCCGCGGCTTCACTAACCGAGATCTGAGGCTTTAAAATATAGGACTGCAGCTAGAGTGCATGGACGAATGAGTGAAAAATGTGTGAGAAATGTATGTCAGTGAGTGGGATTGCACTAGACATTTACAAGTGGTACTCTTGGCAAAGGGGGAAAATAACACACACACACACACACACACACACACACACACACACACACACACACACACACACACACACACACACACACGCAAATGAAACTGACAATGAAATTTGTTTCCTCGCGCCGGCAAATGGAACATCAAGTGTCGTTGTTATATTGACATTTTTTTTTTATTTATGGATTTGTGGTCCGAAACGCCATTTTCTGGTTTCTGTTTGTTCTGTCGTGTTGTGTTGTGTTGTGTTGTGTTGTGTTGTGTTGTGTTGTGTTGTGTTGTCTTGGCTTGTGCTGATTTGTGGTTGCTGATCTTGATGTTGTGTTGTGTTGGTCGCTTATTGCTTTCGTATTCTGATGAATTCAGTGAGGTTAAAACAGAACTGACCAAGTAACATTGCCGTTATTTCAAATAACGGATTCCAATTCTGATTTCACTTTTGGCAAACACACTAACTTGACTCGTCAGTCCGCATCAGACTTCAGTCATATCATATCAACACATGCTGGAGTAATATTAAGACAAACTTACTCCCCGACGAATGCGAATGTACTCCGGAGTTTTTAAAAAAAAGTAAAGAAATTTAAATCTTGCCTCAGAGCAAACACCCCGTACGATAAATGTACTCCCATGGCTTGGGGGCACTTCCATCAGACGAGGCTTTTATTTCAGCGTAAAAAAAAAAAAAAAAAATCCGCACGATATTTTTACTTGGAGTAAATCCGCCCGTCTTGTAGGGGTAAGTTTGTCGTGCTACACTGACTGGCATTAATATAACTCCATAATAAATGTTAGAAGATCACCCAAAAATACGCACATTGACTAAAATAACAAAAGTTTGTGACTTACCGTAAGTTCCTGCCAGGGACCGACAGAACAAACTTTCAGTCACCGAAGAGAAATCACTTGTCCTTGTTCTTGGCAAAACAGCATGCCGACTGACACCAAGACTCAGAAAACAGGCTCAAAGTCTAGCACACTTATCATTACTCTCTCCTAAATCGTCAGCACGTGTGCTCTGCCCGTGAGTGACTGACTGGGATGCTGAAATTACATACCGGCTTTTACTGCTGCCACTTTCACTAGCTGCCAATCAAACGCTGGCCTCAACAGGTGAGTAGCAGGCAGTCACCGAAACAGTCAAGCAGTCACCTGAGTGTACTGTCAGTTCAAGAGTCAATACTACACTTTCACTGGTGCGATACGCTTGTCTCTTTCAGACTTTGTAACACCTCTCGCGTACGACTGACACTTCAGCGTACATGTACGCGGACTGGTAGAAAACGGGATAGAGAGAGAGAAGAAGAGATATGACTGTGAAACTGGCCCAGTGAGTCAACGCGGCGCGAGCGCTTGCAACGTGGGGACTAGGAAGACGCGAAGTTCCTGTGGTGGCCGTTGGTGGCCAGCTAGTCGTGTCTGGTTTGGGCAGTTGTGGCCAGCCGCGCGTGCGAGTTTACTGTCTCCTGCTGGGAGGGAGGGAGGGAGGGAGGGGTGAGGGGTGGGGGGGGGGGGTGAAGTTGGTAGAATTCACAAGGGACTTCGACTGACAATGTTGAAGTGGTGGTAGCTTAAAGGTCCCATTAATTATTATATCGTGTTTAGCGGGCCGGATTTTGATACTTCGAATGTTGTACAGAGACTTAGGAACTGAAACTGGGTGGGGAGTTTTATAAATTTATTTGTATTTTTCGTTCTGTCGTATCTATATGACTGTCAGCTGTATAATCATAAATCATGATGTCCGCTTAATATCAGACTTTAACCCTTTCCTTACTGACGCTAACGGCCACCATGCGCCTGGCACCAGCTCGATCGGCCTGGATCTTGTGGTGATAGGGCACCACTGATGTGGGCCAAATGAGTTTATATTTGATTTAAACAGGTTTATTGCAATACTGACAAGTCGTTCAAGTAAAAAGATAGTGAGCATAAACCGCTTATGTTAATGTTCAGTGGGAAAAAGTACATATTGACAGCATTGAAATGGCAGACTAGACTGGTAAATAATTATGATAGATTAAAACTACAGAAGAGAGAGAGAGAGAGAGAGAGGTCTATGTGCACTCACAATAACGGGGGGGAAAAAAAAACTCCACTGGATTGCGCTAGACTCTGTCAAGGATGATTTTTTTTGCGGTGAAATGTTGTTGGGGCGGTCGGTGGTCTACTGGTTAAGAGACTTGTCACCATTGCGAGAGGTCAGGGGTTCGAGCCCCACTCGGAGCAAAGAATTTTTCCTTCTCGTATGTGGCACCGTTCATTCGGGCCGATCGTCGGGGGTTCTCTCCGGGTACTCCGGCTTCCTCCCCCTCTGCTCTGGAAATGTTCAGCCCATCAAATTTGAAAAATAAATGCAATTCTAAATTCCGAAATTCAAATAGCTGAGCCGACCCTTCGCACCACGTGATTGTAATGTGTTTATGTCTAGTGTGTGAGAAAATGCGTGTGATTCACGTGAGCGTGAGTGTTGGGTTCAGTTCGCGGCTCTTTGTGCCGATTCATGAAATTGGGTAAAGCGCCTATACAATACTCATTATTATTATTATTATTATTATTATGTTGTTGTTGTTGTTGTTGTTGTCGTTGTTGTTTAGATGTTGTACTTTACTTTGACATCACCGTCAGCGGGTTGCCAATGAAACCTTACAACAGGCATGTTGGAAAGGGAGACTATAAAATGTAAACAATCTGTTACGACTATCGTCGTAGCCGCTCGGGTCAGAACGAGTCTTGTAACCCGTTTGACTGAGACATTCTGTCGGTTACGGTACTGACGTGTCGATATCATTACCATACATGCATGTTGTCCATCAGTATACATACATAATTATACAGAATTATGACACTGGACTTTGCACATTCTGAGAGCGAGCGCAAGTGCATCTGTTACATGCGAAACCCGCAAGAATCTCCCCTAATCATCTTAGAACTTGAACTGACAGCGCCTGCAGCACATACCGTACCGCGCGTATCCCACGTCAGTTTTTGACTCTTTGACACTTACTTGGTAGGAATTGGGGGAGCCGGGGTGGCCGAATGGTAGAGCGTTGGACATCTAATGCTCGGGTCGTGAGTTCGTATCCCGGCTGAGGCCAAATAATTATTTGTGCTGGCTTTTTCATCGTTGCCCCGTCTTTGGCAGTGGTATCACGTATGTGGTGGAAAAGGACGTTAAACCCCCAACCCCCCCCCCCCCTTTTGGTAGGAATTGAGTGAATAACATGAATGTGAAGTCCATGTACATGTACCTTAAAATTGCTTCGAATGAGAGTCAGCACCCTCAAGTTTTTCGAGCTCAATAATACGGAAAGAGGTATTAAGGTATTTACTGGAAGAGTATGTGCGCATGGCTCTGGGCGAACACCGACTCGAGGGCCGGTCACCAGAATATATGGAACTTAGCCCGAGTAGACCAGTGGAAAACTTGCGCACGAAGCAAAGTAGTTGACTGGCATGAACACTCAGAGCTCTACACAGAGCATCATTATTTTCCACATGAGCTGTTTGTAGACGCATGTACGCTCCACAACAGAACAAGATAGTTCACGGTGCAGACGGAAGTGTGGTAACAGTCGCTATAAATGGAGAATCTTCTTCTTCCTCTCGATAATAATAATAATAATAATAATACCGGTAAAGGGTATTTATGGCGCCCCATCTCACAAGAGCTCAGGGCAGGTACAAAAACTGCACATAACATACAAAAAACATAAATGTATATAACGTACAGCACACACACACACACACACACACACACACACACACACACACACACACACACATTTTTGCAGGTGGCATGCTGAGACGGCGAGCGGGGAGGGGTGGGGCATGGCGGGGTTGGTTCTACTGCATGGGGCGGGTGGGTGTTGGGAGTTTAACATCCTTTTCCACCACGTAAGGGTGATATCAAAGACGAGGCAGCGAGAAAAAGGCAAGCACAAATATTTGGCCCCAACCGGGATTCGAACTCACGACCCGAGCATTGAAAGTCCAACGCTCTACCATTCGGCCACCCCGGCTCCCCCTCTACTGCATGGAGAAAGAGAACGGAAAACTAATAATAATAATAAAATGTATTTAAATGTGACGCCTGTCCCTCATTAGAAGCTCCAGGCGCCATTACAATAGGAGGTAAAAACAGACTGACATTCAGGTAAGCACACACGCCCTGACACAAACTCACACACTGTATGTGACTCGGAACACGGGGTGTAAAATGGTGTCAAAATGAACGCCGCGAGTGTTTCCGGTGCTATGAACTCCGCTCAACGTAGAACCGCCTGGCATGCACCTTGAACTACAGAACACTAAAATCACGAAAATCCTGCTTTTTCGTGACAAAAAAAAAAAAAAAAAAAGCACTACAAACTGGCACACTCGCCAAGCAGGGTACCTCAAATAAACACCAAACATGACCCCACGGTCAATTTGTGTCGTTACGCCTGCATGCTGATATTTCAAACATAAATTACTTCTGGGTAACTGTCGTGTGTCTATTCAAGAAAACTGCACTATCTTTTTTAATGTTCGGGATTTTATCATTCATGCAGCACGTTTACAGGTTCTAGTTACATGTTACTTCCTTGACAGAGCCTAGCGCTGCCCATCGAATTTTGTTGTTGTTGTTGTTGTTGTTTGTAAGTACACGTAGAACCCCCCCCCCTTCTCTCTCTCTCTCTCTCTCTCTCTCTCTGGGGAGCCGGGGTGGCCGAATGGTAGAGCGTTGGACTTCCAATGCTCGGGTCGTGAGTTTGATTCCCGGCTGGGGCCAAATATTTGTGCTGGCTTTTTCATCGTTGCCCCGTCTTTGATATCACCCGTATGTGGTGGAAAAGGACGTTAAACTCCCAAACACTCACCCACCCACCCTCTCTCTCTCTCTCTCTCTCGTAGCTTTAATTTATTATAATTACTGCCATTGCAATACCGTTAACATGCACTTGTTCCATCCCTGAGCATTATTATAAGCGGTGCTTGTTCATGCTCAGTAATTGTTTGTTTACTACATTGTATTGCAATAAACCTGTTTAAACCAAACATAAATTATGGTTTTGCGTGTGAGCCCGCATCACCCTCGAAACTTCTCAAGCCGAGTAGCACCAGAAACACTGACTGGCGTCCATATTGACTACACTGACCCTGTCAGTGATCAGTGAATCTAGCAGCTATAATCCACTGCGCGCTGTACACTTCGGTCACCCGTGTGGGGAGGGGGGGGGGACTGATATTGTCCGTGAATGAGATCGTCTATTACGTTGTAGATAGACACCGCACGGTGGCTCCCGGGACTTACAGCCGAGAATCAGGACTCACTGTATTTATGTGCTTCTGGACCTTCAGGGAAAAAGAGGCCTGAACTATCAGAGAGCACGACAAAGACGAGAGAGAGAGAGAGAGAGAGAGATAGAGGCGCCATTTCTCGTCATCCCGAATGCGATTCTTTATCTCTGTTCAAACACTAAGACTTTCGGCTGAAACGTGAACAAGTGAAAGAAAACCTACGCGAGCTGATCGACACAAGGGACATCATTCATGTCGCGTACTTACTTCCCCTGACTTTTGCGGCATTAGTTTCCTCTCACCGGGTGTGATGCTCCTCTGCGGTGCATTCAGTACTTCCCAGTGACTGTAAAATGGATGGTCGTTTGTTTCACACAATTGCATTGTGTGTTTGTCAGAACTCTGGCCTATGCTAAATCGTGCTATTTCCCTCCCCTTTTGTCCTATGCCGTCAGTGGTAACTGAATCGCATAACTTGATCACTGACACTCATAGCCTGCCTATGCCGCCATTTTTAAGCTCAGTCACAGGTCGCTCTGAGCTGTTTTCGTGGTAGTCTATCATCACACCACTTAAAACACCTGGGCAGTGACAACGTCTGTAATGCTAGCACTGAGCCAGTAGAAGATTACTCAGTCAAGTGGCGACCACACTGAGCGCTCCAGTAGCGTAACAACAGTCGTAGAATTTGAATCAGTGTTCGACCGCTCGCGCGGAAAGTGTAAACAACATTGTCACATCGCATTAATTTAAGAGCTGTACCAACAGATACGCCGGGTATTTCGTTCAGTCCCGGTCGGCGCTCTCACGAGCGAAACTGATAAAAAGCATAAGTATTAGCCCGTTTAAGACCATTTCATTACAGCCGCCTGGCTCAGTCGATTGTATGAATGTTCCATACTAGTTTTCCCGCGCCAGGGCAAAATATGATCAGTGAAATACCCAAAATACTTTACGATAAAACATCCACCTGCAACTGCCACTTAGACGTCTGACGAAAACCAGGACAGTTATACCGACAAAACACAGCAACGTTGCAAACCGGAACATCGACCAAACGGAAAAAGTAGCCGGGTAGTATTTGGCGGCACAAACTCACAATCCAAAGTCCTACAGCAACGCTTGTGTACCTGTTCTCAGTGTATACTATGTACTTTAAACTGAACTTACCTGGCAGTACCAGGCAAAGAGTGCAAAATCAGTCTTACCTTTCTCAGTGTAGGCCAGATAGCATGTCAGTACTTACTGACAACCTTGGCGTAACAATCCACTGTACTTCTCGCTTATCCAAAGCTTACCGCACAACACACTCGCCAGTTTCCCCCCTCACTCAGGCAACGTCTGTCAGTCACTCGTACCGCTGTGACGTCTTCTGTTCACAGTATCCCGTACTTATCCGCAGCTTTCAGTCTTCACAAAATGTTGGTCCTTAGTCATGTAGTGACTCAGTATTTTTTTCCCCCGGCTACCACTCACAAACACACAATGAGTGTCAGGTTTAGCATGATAATCTTGAGTGTCGTTGTGCCTCACAGGCTGAAACACCGGGGCTTAGTCAAGATGGCGGGGTTTTTCCTGTGCTGTTACGATTCAATAGTATTGGAGACGATCGCAGGCAGAGAGTTCTCTCTCACCTACCCTGTAATTCGGGGGTTCGCCACCAGAACGTGCTTTTATCTGAAAGGAATCACCGTTTAAAACTGAAAACTCTCTCTCTCTCTCTCTCTCTGGACAGCTTGGAAGACAGGCAGCAATGCCTAAATGCTCTATCCTGAATTAAAAAACAAACAAACAAACGTTTCACCATCATCATCATCATCCTCTCTCTCTCTCTCTCATCGTGCACACACACACACACACACACACACACACACACACACACACACCAACAACAACAACAACAACAACAGCAACAAAACTTTTGATTCGAAGAAGCACCGTAAATAGTCGCCGCCGTCTGAATTACTCCCGGTGAAGAAGTCTCTGAGGGCATGCAGTCGTCGTCAAAACTTTTCAATCGCATCGCACCGGGAAAACAGCCACCCGTCTTGGCTGCCCCCCTGAAACACCTCTCTCAGCTGAACACTCGACACTGACTAAAGATCCGACAATGCGGGGCCGCGTACGTTGACCTCCCCAGGGGTCGAGAAATAAGCTTGGACATGTCACCTCGGAGAAGGTCATTGCGTTGACAAAAGCAGCTGGGACTGATCGTATGTGAACTGGTTGTTTTTTTCCTGTTGTTTTTGTTTATTACTGGCAAGTTAAATGCTTTATTTTGTTTACATTCAAACAATGTTACAACCTTATCATTATATATAAAACAAAAATTCGCAGCCATTTGCATTTGTCGAATGGTAGAGCGTTGGACTTTCAGTACGTGAGTTCGAATCCCGGCTGGGGCCAAATATTTGTGCTGGCCTTTTTTTCTCGTTGCCCCGTCTTTGATCTCACCCATACGTGATGGAAAAGGACGTTAAACTCCTAAACACCCACCCCCACCCACCCCGCAGCCATTTGTCCGTCAGACATAGTTAATAACAGATACATGCAGCGTGAAAGTGAAATCACAGGGCATATTTAAATAACTATTAATATGATTATTATGTTTTTCCTTCTATTGTGAACTACGTACTACTGTGACTCGGTGTTGGGCGTATATAATTATTGGCCTGGATGCATTTTCAGGTCATGTCATCTCGGTGCAAGTAGGGCAGTAGGTCATTTTCGTGTTTGCTCTGTGAATGGAGTGAAAGCACTGAGCACTGAAGGGGTATGGCCGGTGGCCGGGGGGTAACACTGAGGCGGGAAGGGGGTCGCGCAGGGGGGCAGGTGCACCTTGCCCTGAGGCCGGCACAAGCCGGTTTCTTTCCTTGCAAAGATAACTCTGCACTCAGCTTTTTTCCCCTTCTCCACGGGGCCTTGACCCGATTCAGAAACAGCTGTTGATAAACCACTGCTATCTTTACATCCCACGAGTGCTCAGAACGTACGACGCAGACTGGTTTTACAGGCGTGTGTAGCAGAGAGCTTATTTGCTTTGTACACATAGAGACTGTACATTACTCCAATATCACACGGGGGGTTGAAACAAAATGGCCGACGGGCGTTTTTTTTGTGTGCTATGCCGCTCCAGATCATTGTACCGTCACTGAAATCATCGGGTCCCCTAGCCACAGCACCGCGTTTTCAGTGTCCAAATTCAAAACAAAACAAAACTGACCCCCCCCCCCCCAACAAAAAACAAACAAAAACAAAACCCAAAGCGCTTTGGATATCATATAGTTGTCGGCGGTCAGAACGATTCAGTGTCGGAAAGGGACCATTCAGTTCCTAATCAGAAACCGACATCACCGACTGTGTACATCACTCACGTCAGTTTCAGTTGCCCTACGCGGTGGAAAAGGACGTTATTTGAAACTCCCAAACAACCACCTACCCGCTATGTATGTTGGCCACAGCTCGTGTTGTCTATACAGTGCACTGGTCGGTGATCCGTCTACTTCAGTTGACTGCGTTGGGACAGCATCACAAGCGTGCGGCACGTGCAAGGTCAACGTGTTTGTGCGGGTTTCGGCTCACGTGACTGAACTTTAAACTGAATTACAAGCGGGCCGAGAAGATGGCGGGCGGCCATTTTTATAGTTCAGTTTTCACACTGCATGGACTCGAGCACTGGTTACGCAAACTGCTGCCGCAGCGGATTACCTCATGACACCAGAACTTGACTCGCTCCAGTCTACAGAAAACGTGGTGTAGTATTTAGCAGGACATCATGAGGTTCCCCCTTGTCAGTCCTCCCCGATGTCAGTGCCCTTGTTGCTTTACACGACGTTAAGCCCTAAATAACCAACCACAAGCCAGGAAGTTGTCAGTCATTTGGCAATTTTCAGTCAAATTTCCTATCCTTTCAGCCAAAAAATCCAAGTTTCAGCCGCCAAAAAAAAAAAAAAAAAAAAAAGGGGGAAAAGGTTTCACACATAATCATGTATCATGATACATGTAATAGTATATGGGACTTCAGTATTGAAGGCTTGCATATCGGTACCAAAGCAGTATAAATTTTCCTTTTGGGTGCCAGTAGCGGCTACTAAATGCGTTTTAAAAAATGCTAAATTTGTTTTTTTTTCTCAAGTGGGACGTTTCTCCCGTGGTCCCACAGTAGTGTGCTACTCCTGCACTCCGGCCTAGGTTTCAGTCGGGTTTTTTTTGTTTGTTTGTTTTTTGGGTTTTTTTTTTTCCTTCAGCAATTCCCCAGCCTGTAACGAACTAACCTCCCCCCATGTGCACCACCTTCCATCGGACACTAACGGTCAACTTGATGACTGGTGGTCAGTGAGACGAAGGCGGCGTTATTTGGTGTACATACCGGCTTGGTCAGTCTTGATCTTCAATATTTCGTCAACGGGAAGTTGATGCCAGATGTCTGGTGTACTATGTATATTCATGACACCTCGCCCAACGGGTGATTGCCTGGAAGTATTTTCCTGGCTGTTCATTAGCAATTGAAGGTAGGTAGCGTTATTATCTTCTTTTTTTTCTTTTTTTTTGTGGCAATCAGACAGCGGATTTACTGTGCCGGGCTAGGGAGTCGGGATAACCGAATGGTGGAGCGTTGGCCTTTCAATGCTCGGGTCGTGAGTTTGAATCCCGGCGTGGGCCAAATATTTGTGTTGGTCTTTTTTTCGTTGCACCGTCTTTGATATCTCTTTCTTGCTATGTAAATGGTTTGGCAAGTGTGCACACACGCCGCCTTCTCTTAGTTCGGTTACATTGAGTTGTTTGTGCTGAGATGTTTTCCTGGAAGGTGTCGAGTCAAACGCAGTCAACAGTCAACTCTGTCACAGTTACAGAGTTTTCAGCGTCCATGAAACCCCTATAAAAGCCAAGGGCAGCCTGATTTCACAGCTCAGTTTGCGTTTTGACATTGAGCGAGAAAGATCGTGCAGCACTCAACATCCGCTAGACACTGTAGCGATGTGTCTTGCTCACTTAGTCACTAAGCACAGTGATGTCACGGCAAACTCACGAACTGGTTTTATAAGGGTCTCCGAAGCGCTGAGAACTTTGCAACTGTGACAGAGTTGCCTGGATTATGCATAGTCGAAGGAGTCGCAGTTTAAACAACAACAACAATGTTTGCGGCTTTTTGCTGAGATTGCAGACCTTTAAGATAGTATCTCTGTGCTAGCCGCGAAATGTTGCTTGCGCGGCGTTAAGCCCTATATAACCAACCAACCGTGTCTCTGTGCTCGGAGAAGCCCAAACGCGCTCCGCCCCATCTCTCAGCAATTTCCCCACTGTCGTCTTCCACTGTTCCAGTGTTGAGTTGCCTCACTCTAACCCTGCCCTGCCCTTTTAGGGTCGAACGATGACCGCTGTCACATTGCACTCCTGTGCTCTGCAGGCGGTCTGATGATACAGTGACAGGTTCTTCATATGCAACGTGCGTCTCAGACTCGTTACCAGTTCCTGTCTTCCTTGGGCGCAGGCCATCAATAATGCTTGCCCATCGGGTATGGGAGCAAGTTGTTGATCTTCTTTGGCACCGTACCTCCCTGTCGACTGTCACTTTCAGCTGTCTCCTGAGGTCCTTTGCTTCTTGTGTCCATCGGTTCTAAGCAAGACTGGGTGTTCCTTCCTTCTGGCTCTGGACGCGGGGTGGTCCTCTGTAGAAATAGCGGAGTGCTCCTATGCTGCAAGCGTCTCAGGCTCTTAGCCTTTTGTACCCGCATGTGCACACTGTGAAATATTTCTCAGCCTGTTGAGCTTACTAAAACCAGTCACGAGAAGGAGTGTCTGAGATAATTATTTGCACAGTTTTCAGTTACGTAAAAAAAATGTACACAAATGAAGAGGTCAGATAATAATGTATACCTATACTTTTTTTTTTTTTTAGAACTGATTTGTTTGTGTGTGCGCGCGCGCGCGCACACACACACACACACACACACACACACACACACACACACACACACACACACACACACACACACACACACACACACACACACTGCAATGCGCACATGATTCAGCTGTGTAGTACAGAGTGTTTAGAGAAAATGAAAGAAGGTCTTGAAATTCTCGGCTATTATTGTTTGTTGTTGTTTTTGTTGTTGTTGTTTGTTTGTTTTCGAGGGGTGGGTGGGGGGTGTTGTTGTTGTTGTTTCGTAGTTTGTGGCAGATTTTAATGGTCAGCCAGTGGGTCTGAACTCTTCAGGGTAACTGAGAATAACCTCGTAGTGGTCTGGTTTCAAGTATCGCTGAAGAGTTATACAGAAACTCATGCATCCAGTATAATTCTATGGTTGGCAAGGGTTATCTCACTGGTGATCACGCAGACTTTCACTCCACTGACTGATCCCACACTGTGAAGACTCGCGTTATTGCGGCAAGGGTTATCTCACTGGTGATCACGCAGACTTTCACTCCACTGACTGATCCCACACTGTGAAGACTCGCGTTATTGCGGCAAGGGTTATCTCACTGGTGATCACGCAGACTTTCACTCCACTGACTGATCCCACACCGTGAAGACTCGCGTTATTGCGGCAAGGGTTATCTCACTGGTGATCACGCAGACTTTCACTCCACTGACTGATCCCACACCGTGAAGACTCGCGTTATTGCGGCAAGGGTTATCTCACTGGTGATCACGCAGACTTTCACTCCACTGACTGATCCCACACCGTGAAGACTCGCGTTATTGCGGCAAGGGTTATCTCACTGGTGATCACGCAGACTTTCACTCCACTGACTGATCCCACACCGTGAAGACTCGCGTTATTGCGGCAAGGGTTATCTCACTGGTGATCACGCAGACTTTCACTCCACTGACTGATCCCACACCGTGAAGACTCGCGTTATTGCGGCAAGGGTTATCTCACTGGTGATCACGCAGACTTTCACTCCACTGACTGATCCCACACCGTGAAGACTCGCGTTATTGCGGCAAGGGTTATCTCACTGGTGATCACGCAGACTTTCACTCCACTGACTGATCCCACACCGTGAAGACTCGCGTTATTGCCGCATATTGACATAGGCAAGGAGCTGGTTTCAGATTTAATGGTCTAACCAGTTTTGCACTTAAATCAACCATGGCATGCCACAAGAGTAAACTGGGAAAAACAACAACAACACGCCCCCCCCCCCAAAAAAAAAAAAAAATCAAAACAAAAACAAACAAACAAAAACCCACCACCACCAACAACAACAACTAAAAACCACCAACAACAAACAACAACAACAACAAACAGAAAAACATGTCTCGCTCAGTGTTTTGCAAGTATTTGTGAATGTGATGCTGAGGGGTGAGCGGTGGTCTAATAGGTTGCGCGTCGGATTTAGCCGCTGCGCTACTGAACGGCCGTCACCAATGTCATGGCGATGAAGCGTGGGTTCGAGCCCAGGTCGAGCTTGTGATATGTGATACCGGTTTTTCCTGGCTGCCGGGCTGCTCATCGGGGGTTTCTCTCCGGGTAATCCGGCTTTCCTCCCCCATCAATTTTGTAAAAAAAAAAAAAAAAAAAAAAATAGAGGATAAGTATTGGGTAGCGCTGCACCGCGGCGACGCGTTTCCCCCCGGGGGAAGCAGCCGGAATTTCCCGAAAGGCATAATAAAGTAGTAAAAAAGAAATATATAAAAAGTACTGTAATCCACAGTTTCCTCACGAGTGCCTCCCGTCGGCTACGACAAGGGGGCCTAATTTTTATGCTAACTGCTGATTGTCTCCCGCAGATGATTGATTTCTGTTTCCTGCCCCCGGTGGTCGTGCAGGCTGTTGCCACACAGCCGAGATTCACCCACATCACGAGTGCGACTTTGGGGGTGCTTCCCTTGGTATGACACGTCTTATGATGTGGATGATTACACGGCCGGCACGGCAGGTGCCGTAGTTCCCGGGCCTGGTTGATGCTGGGATATTTATGACAGGAAGCGTGAACTGTGGCCCTGTCCCGAAGTCCCAAACCACACGGACCTCCATAGCATCATGTTACCATCATCCTCATCTCCATCATCAAGCATAATAATAAAAATTGCCCCAGCTTCCGAGCCCTCCCTGGATTCCACCCATTACCAGGGAAGAGTGGGTGGGTGGGTGTTTGAGGGTTTAACGTCCTTTTCCATCACATACGGGTGATATCAAAGACGGGGCAACGATGAAAAAGCCAGCACAAATATTTGGCCCCAGCCGGGATGCGAACTCACGACCCGAGCATTGAAAGTCCAACGCTCTACCATTCGGCCACCCCGGCTCCCCACCAGGGAGGAACACCACTGGAGTCGGCAAAGAGTTGTGGCAGCAAAAACCAAACAAACAAACAACAACAACAAAACAACAACAAAAAATAGTACAAGCCGCTTTACCAGGAATATGCGTGGAGTTGAACAACTATGAACGCTCCGGTTATTTTGAGGTACTCATTTATCCGGCAACCTACAAACACCCCCTTGAGATCAGCAGAAAAACAAAGGACAGCTTGAAGGGAAAAATAGTGTGCTTGCGTGACTTTGTTCCGTTATTAAGGCATACTGTCTGATTTTTTTGTTGTTGTTAAAGGACAGTAAGATTTAGACCTGTCGGTTAGTCTCGTAACAGCCGTCTGGCTGTCTGTTGATTTACTGAAGACAAACGACTGATTATCGACTTTATTAAAGTATCTAGACTAGACTAAGCTGACAGTGGAGGGGGGTGGCGATGGGGGTGTTACTTCGGAAGCTCTAACTTTTTTAAAAGTGCGGCTCTTTGCTTTTTATAACTTTGCGGCCTCTGATACTAAAAGAAAAGGGGCTTTTCTGTGACAGTTCGAAGGCGTCACACTATGTTTTATGACTTTGATACGGGGTGGGGATGGGGGGCGGGGTGGGGGGGGTGGGGTGGTTGAGGGCTCGGCAAAACAATCTATAATTCTTTGTCAAAATAGCCAATAACCCCCAAAGCCATTTATTTCCCTCCGGAATTTTTTTCCCATTTGAGTCGCAAAAAGATTATCTTGTAAAACTTTTTTTTTAAAGTGGAGTGTCGCAGAGAACTGGACTTGTAAAACTTATTTTTTTTAAGTGGAGGGGGTCGAGGAACGTGCAGACAAAATTTTCAGACGTCTGCATTGCTAATGCACACCCATTGTGATAATTCTTCATGCAGACGTAGACATTTGGGCGGCGTTTATCTTTCTTCCACCAGCTTCTGCTGCGCACAAAAATGCAACGTAATTACCATTTTCATTTTCTTGTCCACAGGGACATACGCGGGGATTTTCGTGATGTTCGTAGCTGATCGCAGCAGGATGTTGAAGAAACCACACACACAAAAAAAAAATGTCTGGCAGGATTTCGCAGAGCAGGTCATCCGGATTTTCGTACAGATATTGAGCATTAGACCTTTTGCCCATGTTGGTGCATGGGTCATGCCATCTACGGTGCCATATATATGTAGAGAGAGAGAGAGAGAGTGATACAATAATATCATTTTGTATATTTCTGTGCATCGCCTATTTTAATATATCCCAGTTTCTGGCGCTCTGGCATTGGCACGGGTGGGTTGGGGATTTGAGGTTAAAGGGAACTGGACTCCGGGATAGTGTCTGAAACCGAAGGTGATAAGTAACAATTAATACTGATTCTGTTTTAGTCAGCAACGTCTTTTGGTAAACAAAGGTTTCAGTTTGTTTAAGTGATCTGCCCTTAGTTCCGCAACTCCCAAAATGTGAAAGATAGTAATTATCTAACTGTTGGGGCGGTCGGTGGTCTAAGTGTAGGCCAGAGGCGAAATGTAAATGCCAACTGTTGTTACTGACGCTACTCTTAGTGGTTTAGACACTTGTCACCAATGCGAGAGGTCAGGGGTTCGAGTCCCACTCGGGGCAAAGAATTTTTTCCTTCTCAGTCGTATGTGACACCGTTCATTTTGGCCGATCGTCGGGTGTTCTCTCCGGGTACTCCGGCTTCCTCCCCCTCTGCTTTGGAAATGTTCAGCCCACCAAATCTGAAAAACAAATGCAATTCCAAATTCCGAAATTTAAATAGCTGAGTTGACCCTTGGCACCACGTGATTGTAATGTGTTTATGTCCAGTGTGTCAGAGAATGCGTGTGATTCACGTGAGCGTGCGTGTTGGGTTCAGTTCGCGGTGCTTTGAGCCGATTCATGAAATTGGGTAAAGCGCCTGTACAATACTTATTATTATGATGATAATGATGATGATGATGATGATTAAAAGGATTGCGTCACTCAGTGAGCTTTCCAAACCTCAGGTTGCTTGCGCGGCGTAAAGCCCTAACTAACTAACTAACTAACTAACTAACTAACTAACTAACTAACTAACTAACTAACTAACTAACTAACTCATAACCCCAGTCTTAAAGCTTTTTTTCCCCTTCGTATGCAAACTGGATATCACGGGGCAGAAATGTGCTGACAACCGACAACCCGGATCAACGTGTTTCAGAAATACTATTTTCGCTTCACCAACGTATATTATCATTCTACAACATAACGACATAAAACAACTCCACTGTTTGCGGCATCTCAGAGTGTAAAACGTCAACCGAAAGACATCTGACAGGTGTACGGTTTGGCCGTTTTCAGTGCGTTTATCCGAGCGTGACGATTCGCGACTGCTTTAGCCCCTAGGTGTGCATTATTATTAGTGTCGTAAACAGCTTCACGTACACAATTTACTGCTGTTTGATAGTCGTACATCACCCGTGACGCGTACACGTTCTGTCTGCGTAGCACCCAGCTCCTGCGGCGTGAATTACACACGGATGTGGGTTTCATGGCATATTCTTATATGCGTTTTTATCATTTCTTTGATACTAAAACTGTAAATGTTTTTTCAGCAACTGTGTCCGCTTCTCTTACGCCTTGGCAATAAACGTAAGCGATAAAATACTAACGCATGACTGGTTTCTATCCAGAAGTGATGTCGAAGCGATATGTTGTGATTAGTAACACCAGGACTGTGTCTCAGTTGACGCGTGGCGGATTTGTCTTCTCCTGTGTTTATTTTTGGCGTGGCGGAGCGTTCGCGTATTGGCTGTTCTGCCGTGTTCTGACTTTTCTATCAGTACTGTTTCTTGTGCTTTGATGTACTAAACATCTGAACACCATTAGTCAAGCCCTCACCCGCGTAGGCGGACTCACTTCACAACAACTGTTCTGCACTGATGGTAATTCTTGTTTGTAGACTGAATCATCTTGAGGGGGTGACTTTGATGCCTGAGGCTAATCAATAGTGAATATACAGATATTTTCAGGCCTCGTACATTTGTGGTGAGTGAGTGAGTGAGTGAGTGAGTATGTAGGACGTAAAGCCACGCAAGCCACAAAGACTAATTCGCGGCTGAGTACATTTGTGGTACGAAACCAGTTAGGCGTCTTGGCTCTAGTGTGAGAAAATCCACTGGACCATCGGGGTTACAGTCGGCCGTGAACGCTTCCTACTGGCCTCTCTTTCAGGAGCCGGTAGAGTCTGTTTTTTCTCCAAGCTATTCCACTGGTCTTTCTTCTTCTTCTTCATCTGCCTACTCACAATCGTCTTTGCGCCAGTGTTTCAACTCCTTATCGTATGGATCTCTGTGCAAACATTACAGGGCCCCCCACAAGGTCTGTTGGCGCTGCTACGCCCCTCTCATGTGTTTGATATCGTGCAGTACTGTTTCTCTCCGTTGGTGTGCTTGTCTTCTGAAACGGCACCACATCACATCAGTTGAACCCTCACTGTAGACAACACAAGGGTAGCAAAGGATAAATATTGTGCTGTTCTACCGTTTTATGACTTTCAAGATTTTTTTTTTTTTTTGCACCCTACTCTTGCGCTTCCCTCGCCTGAGGCTCGGTAGTCACGGCAAAAATGGAAACATCGAGTGGTTTATATATTTATTACCTTTGATATATTTTACTTCAGGTGTGAATCCCACGCCATACGACAGCTCTTCTGAATGTTTTACATATTGTGTTTTATCATTACCTGAAGGTTATAATTTGTATATGTATGGGTGATCGTTTTTATGTGTGTGTGTGTGTGTGTGTGTGTGTGTGTGTGTGTGTGTGTGTGTGTGTGTGTGTGTGTGTGTGTGCTTGCGCGCGCCGGTTCGGCTCAATGTTTGTAATTGTAATGATTTTTATTGTCAGTTTTGTCTGAGCACCCTACATGGTCCAACCCTTGTCGTGGGGTAGTGGCTTGTGTACCTCAATGACCCAGAGAGCTACGCCAGCGGGAGCACGTGCTCCTGGCAGGGTCACCCAAGCTGGACAGGTCGAAGGGTAGAGGTCAGACGAATGTGGACCACCTCTCCAAGAGGCTAAACGGGTTTGCGTAGGGTTAACAGCCCTACCTGTAAAAAACATAACGTTACAGAAGCATCGACAGCATGACTTCTACCAACAACTGCAGACAGTGATAGATAGAGGAGGAGCCAAGGACATGACCATACTGATGGGAGACTTCAACGCCAAGATTGGATCAGACAACACAGGCTATGAGAACACCATGGGAACACACGGACTGGGACAGATGAACGAAAATGGCGAGCGCTTTGCAGACTTTTGTGCCCTTAACCAGCTAGTGATAGGAGGCAGCATCTTCCCACACAAGCGCATCCACAAGGCCACATGGAGATCGCCGGACCATGTCACGGAGAACCAGATTGATCACATCTGCATCAGCCGGAAGTTCAGGAGATCGTGGCGAGATGTGCGCGTGATGAGGGGTGCCGATGTATCATCAGACCACCACCTTCTTGCAACAACACTGAGACTTCGGCTTAAGAGACACACCAACGCCAACAACACACGGACCAGGTACAACGTTGGCCTACTCAGGAACACAGAGACACAAGCAGCATTCCGGATCAGCCTTTCCAACAGGTTCCAGCCACTGCAAGACCTGATAGAAGACAGTGGAATGGATATTGAGACACAGTGGGAACACAGCAAGAAACTCTGGCACGACACATGTGAAGAGGTCCTTGGCAAGAGAAAGACCCAACACAAGGAATGGATCTCTGCTGATACCATCCAGAAGCTGGAAGTTAGGAAAAAAAAGAAAACTGCACTGAACACAAGCCGAACAAGAAGAGCTAAGGCAAAGGCACAGGAAGAATACACAGCAGCTGACAGAGAAGTGAAGAGGAGCACCAGAAAGGACAAGAGGGACTACATCGACAACCTGGCCAATCAAGCAGAGGAAGCAGCTGGACAAGGGAACTTAAAAGACCTGTACCAGGTGACCAAGAAGCTCGCGGGCAAATTTCAGCAGACAGACAAACCAGTGAAGGACAAGAACGGGCACCCACTGACAACAACCGAGGAACAGCTGAAGCGATGGGCAGAACACTTCAGGGAGCTGCTAAATCGCCCCATCCCTGAAACACCACCAGACATCCCGCCAGCTGAGACAGAACTACCCATCAACTGCGACAAGCCCTCTAAGGCGGAGATCAGGAAAGCCATCATGACACTGAGAAATGGGAAAGCTGCAGGGCCGGACGAGATACCAGCAGAAGCCATCAAAGCAGACACAGAGACAGCCGTCAACATGCTGCACAGCCTATTCAGCAAGATCTGGGAGAAGGAAGAGGTGCCAGCCCAGTGGAAAGAAGGGATCGTCATCAAGCTGCCAAAGAAAGGCGACCTCAGGGACTGCAACAACTACCGAGGGATCATGCTCCTGTCAGTGCCAGGCAAGGTTCTCAACAGAATTCTACTGGAGAGGATGAGGGAGGCAGTCGACCCTATGCTCCGAGACCAGCAGGCGGGCTTTCGCAGGAACAGGTCCTGCGCTGACCAGATCGCCAGCCTACGCATCATTGTTGAGCAGTCACTGGAGTGGAACTCCCCCCTCTACATCAACTTCATAGACTATGAGAAGGCCTTCGACAGTGTAGACAGAGAGGCGCTGTGGAAGCTGCTAAGGCACTATGGAGTTCCCGGGAAGATCATCTCCCTGATCCAGTGCACCTACAAAGACATGAGCTGCAGGATTGCCCATGCCGGCCAGTTGTCAGAAAGCTTCGAGGTGAAGACCGGAGTCCGCCAGGGATGCCTGTTGTCCCCGTTCCTCTTCCTCCTGGTCATCGACTGGATCATGAAGACCACCACAACAGGCAGGAAAAATGGGATACAGTGGACACTCTGGACGCAGCTGGATGACCTCGACTTTGCAGACGACCTGGCGCTCCTGTCTCACAGCCACAGCCAGATGCAGGACAAGACTACATGCCTGGAAGCCACATCAGCCGGAACAGGGCTGAAGATCAACAGGAGGAAAACCGAGCTGATGAAGATCAACACCACTGCCAACACACCAGTCACAGTCGGTGGAGAGTCCATCAGGGAGGTAGAGTCCTTTGTCTACCTGGGGAGTGTGGTTGATGGACAGGGAGGCACAGACCGAGACGTCACAGCCAGAATCGGCAAGGCAAGAGCAACAATGGTCATGCTGAAGAACATCTGGGCATCCAAAGTTGTCAGCATAAGAACCAAACTTCGCATCTTCAACTCCAACGTGAAGTCAGTTCTGCTCTACGGATGCGAAACATGGAGGACAACGAAGACGATGCAGCAGAAGATCCAGACATTTCTCAACACCTGTCTGAGGCGCATCTTCAACATCCGATGGCCAGAGAAGATCCGGAACGAAGAGCTGTGGGAGCGAGCAGGGCAGGAACCAGCGGCCAAGCAGATCCTGCGGAGGAAGTGGGGCTGGATTGGACACACCCTCAGGAAGCCAGCATCCAGCACCACACGCCAAGCCCTGACATGGAACCCGCAGGGGAAAAGGAAGAGAGGCCGGCCTCGCAACAGCTGGAGGCGGGACACTGAGGCAGAGCTATATAAGCAGGGGACCAACTGGACTGGAGTGGCAAGACTAGCCCAGAACAGAGTGCGATGGCGAAGGGTTGTCGATGGCCTATGCTCCACGTGGAGCCAGGGGCCTAAGTAAGTAAGTAAGTAAGTTTGTCTGAGCAGACAGTGCAATTTCCCTTCGAGGGACGAATAAAGTGATATCTAATCTAATCTAATCTAATCAGTCAAACCCTCACTGTGCACTTACATCCGCAACAAGGCGGGTTTTTTTTGTGAGTTCCAAAATACCATTCGTCCATCCTCTGTGGATGGGTGGAAAGGGACACCGGTACACGTAAACAACTCTTATTGTCAGATCTGGTCCATTTTAAGCTGAGCCGTTTGTCAGCCACGCAGAAAACAGGAGTGTTGTGCAAGTTCAGTCGGAAATACAATTTTCTCACGGCTCTTCCTCTGCTTACCTTGCTGCGCCTAGGGGATGACAAGTTGCAATATTTGCTGTATGTGCGCTTAGTATTTATCTTTGGTTTTCCTAGTTGTAATTGCCATTTGTTTTCTACGCTTTTTATGTAATCGGGAGTTTGATAAATTAGCATGAAGGTGCAGCGTCTCCTGCGTGTCCTAGGTTTATATTGCCCCGTAGACCAGTTTGCATCCTTTGTCCAACGTTGCATTTTTTGTTTTTGTTTTTCAAGTACATGTAGTGCAGGAACACTCAGCCGCGAATTAGTCTTTGTGGCTTGCGGGGTTTAAGCCCTAAAACTCGCTCGCTCACTCACTCAATCACTCAGTCACTCAGGTCTGAATCCACGCCATATCAGTCAAACCCTCACTGTACACGTACATTCGCAACAAGGTGGGTGGGTGGGGGGTGGGTGTTTGGGGGTTTAACGTCCTTTTCCACCATATATGGGTGATATCAAAGACGGGGCAACTATGAAAAAGCCAGCACAAATATTTGGCGACCCGAACATTAGAAGTACAACGCTCTACCATTCCGCCCCGCCCCCCCCCCCTCCGGCTCCCCTGCAACAAGACGTTTTTTTTGTGTTTGAGTTCAAAAACACCATTAGTCCATCTTCTGTGCATCAGTGGGAAGGGACGCCGGCACGTCACCAACTCTTATTGTCAGATCTTGTCCATTTTAAGCAGAGCCGTTCGTCAGCCAAGCAGAAAACAGTAGTGTTGTGCGAGTTGAAAAATACAATTTTCTCACCGCACTTCCTCTGTTTACCGGCAGACACATTATCTGCTCCGCAGACAACCTTCCCTGCTTGACCGGACAAGATCTGATCAGTGGAGTTGTTTACGCTCCTTTTCCGTTGATTGCGTGCCGATGTATACTGCTTCAATCTACAAGTCATTGGATTAGTTCTGGGGCACCACCTTCTGGGCAGTTCTCGGATCAAGACCTACCGGAAACCTACCAAAGCACACAAGGCCTAGCACAACACTGCGTTCATTTTCGTAAGCTTATGAAAGAAGGCGGCTGGTTGGTCTGGGGGTTACTACCAGTTGCTTTTCTGCGGTCACAGTGGTGTCTGAGACAGCTGTGATTTTTGGCTCTTGTTCTTGCAATAATATTTTGATTCATCTGGCAGTAACTGACAATGATTTCTGACGTCATTTGGTCGACGTGCCTGTCTATAAGCCTATAGGACAAAATCGGGCCATGGAGATTCTCATAATTATAATAATAATCATGAGTATTGTATAGGCGCTTTACTCAGATTCATAATCGGCTCAAAACGCCGCGAACTGAACCCAACATGCACGCTCACGTGAATCATATGCATTCTCTCACACACTGGACATAAACACATTACAATCACGTGGTGCCAAGGGTCAGCTCAGCTATTTCAATTTCGGAATTTAGAATTGCATTCATTTTTTTTTTCTATTTTGGTGGGCTGAACATTTCCAAAGCAGAGGGGGTGGAAGCTTGAATACCCGGAGAGAACCCCCGACGATCCTCCCGAATGAACGGTGCCACATACGAGAGGGAAAACTTCTTTGTCTCGAGTGGGAGGACTCGAATCCCCTGACCTCTCGCATTGGTGACAAGTCTCTTAACCACTAGACCACCGACCGACCCATGCCGAAAAAAGGACAAAACCTACAACAAGGTTTTCGTTTCCTCTCCAAATCGTATTCGTATAACCCCCACCAGGCCTAATCAAACCGACTGTCAAATTCTGACTTTTCTTTCTAGGTCAACAGATCGTTCACGAAGGAAATGGTTTTTTGGGTGAAGGCTGTATGTTCCCCTGTTGACCTGGAAATACTAGCAGATCAGTGTCATCGTCTTTTCGAACACACTGGCGGACGGCCAAGACAAACGCGACTGTGTGTCGCTAAAGGTTGATGGTAAACACACTACTGACATGAGGTTGTCAAGGCTTAGTAAGGTGAATCCATTCTAGGGAAGGCAGAAGAGGTGACTACACGCGTAAAGAAAGCAAAGTCGTGACAGCTAGGAAAGATGGTACGGTGTCCGGGAATGGATTTTTTTGTTTGTTTGTTTGTTTGTAAAAGTCCAGCTGCAGTTAGAGAGAGTGAGGGGGATCTCTCTCTCTCTCTCTCAGCCTCTTCAAATATCTATTAGACACATTTAACAAATAATCATAAAAAATAGGTACCACACGTATTGCACAAACTAGTTCATGCATGCGGTGTGTGTGTGTGTGTGTGTGTGTGTGTGTGTGTGTGTGTGTGTGTGTGTGTGTGTGTGTGAGAGAGAGAGAGAGAGAGAGAGAGAGAGAGATCATTTTTAATGTACTAAGTCATGTATTCACATTGGCGGATATTTGTTCCTTTGTTTTTTTGTTTTTTTTTACTATTAAGGTAGTTTACTTGATCCCTCTCATTGTGTGTGTGTGTGTGTGTGTTTTTGTTTTTTTTTTTAATTTGATTGCTTTTCAAAACGGCATTTTTGAAAATTGGTTGCAAAACCAAAACTTCCACCGTTTTCAAATAAAGGGTTTTTTTCGGTTTCAAAGTCTCTCTCTCTCTCTCTCTCTCTCTCTCTCTCACACACACACACACACACACACACACACACACACACACACACACACACACACACACACACACACACACACACACACACAACGAGACACAAACAAAAAAAAAATAAACAATGAAGCAACGACTACAGAAAAACAAGCGAATAGCCTGCAAGATGCAAAGTATCATCTGCCGTCTCGGCTGAATTTTCAAAATCTTGTTTTCTTTCAGCTCCAATTTCCACTTTGCTTTTTTTATTTTATCCGAACTCACAATGCACAAAATGCATTATGGGTAGGTAGGTGGCGCTGCTACTGTAGTGACGCGCTTCTACCGGTCGAAACTTCTCAAATATTTCGGGAGCTGTAACCAAACATACATACAAACACAGAAACGCTGTTAAAAATACACCAAGAAACAAAGAAAACAAAATAAACATGAAAACATGCAAAACGCTAGCAAGAAAAATAAAATAAAAGATAAAACACGCAAAATAGGAAAAAAAAAAGAAAGAAACCCACACGACAACACGGTGTTTCAAAGAGCTGCCAGTTCACACTTAACGCATGGTTTTTAATTACATCTTTACAGCGCACGTGCCACATGCAAGACCGGCATGCTTGACAACGGAGGCGCCTTAAAATAGCGACAAGCGCCAAAGAACAGCACGCCCAAAGCAGCATGTTTGTCGACTTCAATCAACTCTCGTTTCTCTTGGAAACTTTTTTTTTTTTTTTTTTCGCACTTTACCGTTTACTTTTTTTTTCTTACTGCTTATTTCACGACCTTGACCCGAGTCACTCGGCAGCAAGGATGAGAGGAAGAACATGACATTTAATGCCGCTTACACGGAAATCGAAAAAAAAAACAAAAAAACTCAGACGTGTTCATCTCACGTGTAAATCTCATTTGTCAATGCATAATAAGGTATTAATGTGTCTAGACGCGTGGTCAGACATTTACCAGAACGTGGGGAAAAAAGTGTTTGCCGCATGGTTGGAATATATTTGTGGAGTAAAAACATTATAGCATTACGCGCTGATTCCATCTTTGCTTAGCCTACCTTGTGTTTTTAGCCTACCTTGTGTTTTGTGCACTCTGTGTGTGTGTGTGTGTGTGTGTGTGTGTGTGTGTGTGTGTGTGTGTGTGTGTGTGTGTGTGTGTGTGTGTGTGTGTGTATGTGTGTGTGTAGGATGGTTTATTTGGGTTGGGTTCCCCACATCCTGTGTTTGGGCAGGACGCTGGGGTCCCCGCTCTCTTACTGCCATGGTCTCTGTTGCCTGCAGGGAGACAATGCGGGTTTTTTTTTTTTATCAGTCTTTATTTTCGCGGGTTGTTGCTGCCCCCCCCCCCCTCCCGTTATATTGTAAAGCGCCTAAAGCCAGCCCTTGGGTTAGGCACGTTAAAAGTCTCCACTATCATTATTATTATTAAATACTCTATCTTGATGATTAGTACAGTTCTTAATGCGATACTATGTTGTTTAAATAAAAAAAAGGAAACGGTAATGACTGCGAAGTGGTTACAAGTTAAGCAAATAAAAGCGACATTTGTTTGTGTCCTGAGGAAGGCGAAAGCCGAAACGTTGAGCCGTGCCGTCCTTTGTGAAAGTTGAGTGGTTTCTGTCCCTTTTATGTCGCTTTTATTTGCTTATGTTGTTTAAGTTTTGCGCGCGATATCGAACAGTCAAATTCTACCACTGTTGTTACATTGCTGGAGCGCTCAGTGGGGTCCCGCTTCTGTTGGCTCAGTGCCAGCATTACAGACGCTGTCACCTTCCAGACTGATGTGGATGGGTGGATGGGTGTTTGGAAGTTAAACGTCCTTTTTCCACCACGTAAGGGAGATATCAAAGACGGGGCAACGAGAGAAAGACCAACACAAATATTTGGCCCCAGCCAGGGAATCGATATCACGACCCGAGCATTGAAAGTCCAACGCTCTGCCATTCGGCCATCCCGGCTTCCCCCCCCCCCCCCCCCCCCCCCGTCCACCGTCCAGTCCAGATGTCTAAGTGGTGTGATGATAGAAAGCTGAGAACGATCTTTGACTTAAGTCAAGTCAAGTCAAGTTTATTTCCAAACCCCGTTGGGGGTACATGAAACGAGAAATTAACATATACATCAAGCTCACCACACCGGCCAGCACACACCATGATCGCTTGCACACACAGGACTCAGGCATACATACATACATACATACATACATACATACATACATACATACATACATACATACATACACACATATATGCATACATACATACACACACACATGCATACATACATACGTACAACGTAAATTTCATATAAAATGCTAGGATTAGACCCATTAAGGTGATTCAAGGTCTAGCATCAGAGGATTCAGAGAGTTTAAAGAGTCTAGACACGTTTCCGGTATACAGCAACGTTGCAGACAATATGTTTTCGCGGTGCGTTAAACCTGTTATGTGCTATATAGTTAAAAACTGTCTGATGGATCACATTCTGGCGTCACAGAGAGGCGCCCATCAGGCGTAATAGCGTGCTGTTACGTATACTATGCTTTTTTTATTTTTATTAGAATTGTCTTTTAGTTTGTTAGAGTTGTCTCCCGTGTGTGTCCTGTTGTCCCGGTTGAGGATGGCGATAGCTGAAACGCCGGTCTAGGGTTTTTGTTTTTTTCCCTCTTCCTTCCTCCCTTCCCTTTTTTCCCTAGTGCGTATTTTTTTTACACTCTTTTTGTTGCTTTTCTGGTTGTTTTATGAGTTTGATTTTCTATACAGTGTAGACTTGCTGTCCGTTCAGAAAAGCAGGAGGTATGTCTGACTCGGGAACCAAGCCAGTGGTAGCTCTTGGCTTGGCTAAAGGTACGACCTCGACCTCTTGGCAACGTGACTGGGGTTAGAGGCATGTCCTAACTACCGGATTTCTTCACGCGCAGAGGCCCGCCGTAAACAATGAAAGGGACCACTGCTACCAGTTTTATGCTGACAGATCCTTCTCAGCTGTTTTTGTGGTATCCATCATCGCACCACTTACACACCTGGACAATGACAGCGTCTGTAATGCTGGCACTGAGCCAACAGAAGCGTACTCGAAGACTGACGCGGCTACCACACTGAGCGCTCCAGTAGTGTAACAACAGTCGTAGAATTTGAAAGGTTGGCCGCTTGCGCGAAGATTGTATCGCATTCAGAGCTGTACTAATAATCAAGAGGTGCGCTCACAAGCGAAACTGTTCCAAAACGTAAGTTGGCTTAGCAAAGATAGGTGGGTGGGTGTTTGGGGTACCATTTAACGTCCTTTTCCACCACATAGGGTGATATCAAAGACGCGGCAACGATGAAAAAGCCAGCACAAATATTTGGCCCCAGCCGGGAACGAACTCACGACCCGAGCATTAGAAGTCCAACGCTCTACCGTTCGACCACCCCGGCTCCCCTTAGCAAAGATAGAATTAGCCCGCTTAGCAAAGACAGAATTGGGCGGTTTAAAGTGATACAAACGACGACAATGTTGAAAGGGAGCACCACTTTCGTTCGCTAACAGCGCCAAAGCTTCGCAAGTCAGCTCGCCTCTACCACACGAAGTGCTACTCTCCCTTCAAAAGGGGAGCCGGGGTGGTCGAATGGTAGAGCGTTGGACTTCTAATGCTCGGGTTGTGAGTTCGATCCCGGCTTGGGCCAAATATTTGTGCTGGCTTTTTCATCGTTGCCCCGTCTTTGATATCACCCTATGTGGTGGAAAAGGACGTTAAACACCCAAACACCCACCCCACCCCACCCTCCCTTCAAAAGATTCCACGACGAATTTTTTTTTTTTTTTTTTTTTGGGGGGGGGGGTGTCGGAAATCTGAGCAAACACGGGCCTGTGCGCTGTTTTAGTGTGTACGGAAAACGTAGGTATCGGCTTGATAAACGGTTCTCTTGAACCGAAATGCGACATCGAAATCCGATGGCCAAACGAAGTGCTACTCAGATCTGAAAATGCTAAACGAAATGCTGTTGTTCGCTTGGTTTTTTTGGGGTTTTTTTTTGTATTGTTGTTGTTTTTGTTGTTGTTGTGTTGTTTGTTTGTTTGTTTGTTTTTTGTTGGTTTTTTTTTTTTTGGTTGTTTGTTTTTTTTGTTTTTTTTGTTGTTGTTGTTTTTTTTTTTTTGTTTTTTTTTTTGGGGGGGGGGGGGGTGTCAAACGAACACAGATATGTGTTTTCTCAGAATAAGACATAAGACATTTATTAAATTTCCAAAAGAGGAACATTGCTTTATTTAAGTGATAAATTTAATTCATGATTTATTTAAGAGGATAGGTAATCGAAACCTTTGATGCGAGAGGAGCACATCGTTTGACCACGGCCATGTTGTTTAACCCCCGTATCTACAGCATTTAGGACTGAGAGGGACAAAAGTAATCTGCACCTGTATCCGCTTTCCCCAACGAGCCCTGTTTTATCTTGCCAAGTTTGTTTTAAGTTTCAAGTTAATGGCGACTTACTCTGCCACTTGTGTCAAGATATATAACAGACCACCCCAAAGAGCCAAGAAGTCAGTGTATTAGGAGTACTTTGCAACACACGGGCTAGCTGGCTTGTTTATTTATATATAAAAAAGAACGTAGCAGCAGAGTGTGCACGTAAGGTGTCTGTGACGCAGATTTCGTCACATCACTGTGTGCGTGAAAATAAGCTTCTATATTGTCTGGAGAAACGTCACAGTCTTGCTTTGTATCACTGAAACTTGCTGCTGCGCGCAGCGAAATCTGCCCCATCCCATAAAGTTGTTTCTCTACACATCCCATAAAGTTGTTTCTCTGTAGAGAAACAACTATAAAACATTCATGGCCGTTTTCATGCAGGAAAAAATATCGCGCGGTCAAAGAGAATCAGATGCCTCTAATTGTCTGAAGCTATAAGGGTGTGGGGGGTGGGAGGTGGGGGTGGGGGTGTTTGGGGGTGTAACGTCCTTTTCCACCACATACGGGTGATATCAAAGACAGGGCAACGATGAAAAAACCAGCACAAATATTTGGCCCCAGCCGGGATCGAACTCGCGACCCGCGCTTTAGAAGTCCAACGCTCTACCATTCGGCCACCCCGGCTCCCCGTCTGAAGCCATAAAGTTGAGAAAACGACCTCTATGTCCAAAGCCAAGACTAGCGAATGTAATTATAGTCGTTGTCCAGACGGAGCTCGTCTCTTTCAGTAAACAGCGTCACGGCCTCAAAAGTGGCATTTTCCCCTCGAGTCAACGCGCACATGGTAATTATACATGGATCGCTGTTGCTTTGTTTGACTGTGGTGTAGCTGATAAAACGCTAGAAAAGCATGTGTATTTTTAACCCAAATGCGGAACCAGACATTGCCCAGAGCGACAACATGTCAAGCCGAACTCTGGGGAACAGAAAAAAAAAACCCATAGACCTGACAAATCCAGTCCTAGAATACGAGGTCGGCGGAATTCAGAACTTTCTGGATGAAAAACAAGATGAAGGTCATACGAATGCGTGGAAGCCAACCATTTGTGTTATATAATAATTATATATGTTTGTTTTGTTGTTGTTGTTTTTTTTTCCCGTTGCTTCGTCTTTAAATTTGTACTGCGCCAGACGACTGACGTAAGCGAAAGGCAAAAGAGAATGACAGAGAAGCTTCCCTGTTGCACACGGATGTCAACAACATGAACAGAAATATTGCAGGTGGTCCTCACAAACCCGGTTTCGGGTATCGAGGCAGTGAGATCAAGGCCACTGTTAACTGGATTAATCGCATCATTTTTACATCTGTTAAAAAAAACCCCAAAAAACCTGACTGCTCCATGCCCTCCGGAAATCATCTTCGAGCAAGAAATCAAGTTGCGAAAACTTTAAATTTGTTTGTATATATGAATATCATTCTTTAAGGTTAAAAAAAGAAGAAGGGGAAAAACAGCAAACGGATGGCGTGGTATATATAATGAACCAATGAAGAAGGTACGCTCAGCCAAATTTCGAACGTTGCGGAAGAAAAACAAGATGAAGGATTTCAGGAAGATTCCCGAATGCGTGGAAGCCAACAATTTGTATTATATAATAATTATATATGGCTTTTTTCGTTAAATTTATTTGACGCCAGACGACTGACGTAAGCGAAAGGAAGGAAAGAATGACAGAGACGCTTCCCTATTGCATGGATGTCAACAACTAGAGTAGAGCAGAAATATTGCAGGCAGTAATCACAATCTCAGTTCCAGTATACGAGGTCAGCAGAAGTTAGGACGCTGCGGATGAAAAACAAGATGAAGATCATACAGAGGATTCCCGGCTGCATGGAAGCCAACAATTTGTGATATCTAATTGACATGACTCTTTCCCCGTTGCTAATTTTTACATTTCGTATTGCGGCAGACGAGTAACGTAAGAACAAGATGAAGATCATACAGAGGATTCCCAGCTGCATGGAAGCCAACAATTTGTGATATCTAATTGACATGACTCTTTCCCCGTTGCTAATTTTTACATTTCGTATTGCGGCAGACGAGTAACGTAAGAACAAGATGAAGATCATACAGAGGATTCCCGGCTGCATGGAAGCCAACAATTTGTGATATCTAATTGACATGACTCTTTCCCCGTTGCTAATTTTTACATTTGGTTTTGCCCCAGACGAGTAACGTAAGAACAAGATGAAGATCATTCACAGGATTCCCGGTTGCGTGGAAGCCAACTATTTGTGTCACATAATTTATATGGCTCTTTTTCTCGTTGCTGGGTGTTTATATTCTTACTGCTCCAGGCGACTTACGTCAGCGAAAGGAAAAAGAAGATGATAGAGAAGCTTTCCTACTGTGTGGATGTCAACGATATGAACAGAAATAGTGCAGGCAGTCCTTGCGAACCCAGTACCAGTGTTCGAGGTCAGCATAATTTAGGACGCTGGGGACGAAAAAGAAGATGAAGATAAGAAAGCAGATTCTCGGTTGCATAGAAGCTAACGATTTATGTTGTATGTAAATATAGCTCTTTCCTCGCTGCTAAGTTTTTAATTTTTTTAAATTTGTGCCGAGCTGCGAATTAATCTTTGGCGCTTGCGCTACGTTGAGCCCTAAAAACTCACCCACCCTTAAGATTGTACCACAACAGACGATTTTTACTGACAGAAAAAGAAGATGAAAATGACATGGAAGCTTCCCCACAGAATGGAAGTCAACAATAAGAATAGATGATGCAGTTTGTTAGACGCCTTTGTCTGTCCAGTGCATCGTCCAAACTGTACGACCTTTCGTAGTCAACTGCAAATAAATCAATAAATAATTAAAATTAAAAACAACAACAACAACAACAACAACAAAAAACAATAAGAATAGTCAACAGGTAGTCCTCACCAACCCGGTTCCTGTGTACGAGGTCACAAGAATTTAGAACGCTGTGGAAAAAACAAAAAAAAAACAAAAAACAAGATGAAGATTATACAGAGGACACCATGTTGCGTGGAAACCAACATTTTTTTTTTAAATCTAATTTATATAGATGGCTCTTCTACCTTGGCGCCGTCCTTAAATGCGTACTGCACTAGAGGATTTTACGGAAGAAGAAGAAGATTGAAAGATGATACAGGAGATGCTCGGTTGCATGTAAGCAGGTAGTGTTTGCGTGCTCTTTCCTCGTTGCCCCGTTTCTAAATTTGTCCTGCACTTACTGAAGAAAAAGAAGAACAATATGATAAAGCAGATTTATCGGTTGCGTGAAAGCAATTTGTGCTTTCCAGCTCTCCCCTCGTTTCCCCGTTTCTAAATGTGTACTGCACTTAACTGAAGAAGAAGGAGAAGAGGAAATTATTAAAAAAAAAAAAAGATTCTGGGTTGCATGGGGGTCAACGGGGGGGGGGGGGGGGGGACTCTCAAACTTGCGAGAGTCCTTTCGACCGGCCCCCGTAGTGTAGTGGTCAGCACTACCGGCCATGGACGGGTCGAATTCCAGCCGAGGCAAGCGGGATTTTTTCCTACCTAGGTCGACTCCTACCCAGAGCGGGTGTGCTATGGGCCCAGCGGGGAGGCTGTTGCCACACAGTCGAGATTCACCCACTTTCACGGTTGCGACTCTGAGGGTGCTTCCCTTGTTATGACACATCTGATGATATGGACGATTACACGGCCGGCACCGCAGGTGTGGTAGGTCCCGGGCCTGTCATGCATGACAGGTAGCGTGAAATGCGGCCCTTCCACGCAGTCCTGAACCACATGGACCTCCATAGCATCATCGTACCATCATTCTCATCCTCACCGTCATGCATAATTAAAACTGCCCGGGCTCGATAACCATGTGAATTGCAGTTGTATCGTGTTTTAGCATACGGTATGCATGTAAGCAAATATGTTTATGTCTATATGTATGTACGTACATGTATGTATATATGTAAGTATGTGTGTCTGTTAAAAAAAAAATGCCCGGGCCTCCAAGCCCTCCGTGGATTTGACATATTATGGCCTGGAATGTATACCACAGGAGCTGGCGTGGCGAAGAGTAAAGGCAGAAAAAAGGTCCATTTAAACACCCAAATGACCAACCAGCTTACTGTAACGTGGCAATATCAAACTGGTGCATATATATATACCCGTGATCATATCATAACTACAGCTGTATACCCGCCGTCTTGCCTACCCGAATCAGTTGGTTAGTGCTTCACCTATCTGTGTATCTTCACCTACCTCTGTATAAAAGGAAATTTGAGCCGACATTTTTATGGGCTGACCCCTTCTAGCTGGGCTTGATAAGCCAATCTTGAGATCCTGCGTACGAGATGACAGGAGGCGGTTCACTGTGATGAAGAATTGCTAACTCCAACGCAAGCTTCAAGTTTAGAGGAATGAGGTATGGTTCAGCCTACCTGCTTTGGAAGGCACTGAAAATAAAGAGACACAGTTTGCCTTCCTCCCTGTCTCTCTGTGTCTCACTCTCTCTCTGTCTCTCTGTCTCTGTCTCTCTGTCTCTGTTACTCTCTCTCTCTCTCTCTCTCTCTGTGAGAGAGAGAGAGAGAGAGAGAGGGCGCATGTGTGTGTGTGTGTGTGTGTGTGCGTGTGCGTGTGCGTGCACGCGTGCGTGCGTGCGCGCGTGGGTGTTTGTCCGCACGTGGATGTGACCAATTGCCCGTGTTCGCTTCAAATTTCAGCTGTCTTCTGTGTTTCATCTCGGAATTCTCTTTCGCTCTCTTTCGTCAAGAGAACGCCAATTATTTCACGCTGTTTGACCAAAAACAGTTCAAGGAAGCAGAGGCGAATTTGCACACAAGAAAATGCCTGCCCTTGGAGCACACGTCACTAAAAGAAATACAACCTGTCATCCGTGACAAGCTTCATTACGACTGATAGATCGCGTTACGTGACCTTTGCAACACTCATTGTCTCACCCTTGTTCTTGCACTGATTTTATCTTCGCCCTGTCAGAGGATCCATCTTCTGTCGTGCTTCGGAGGGGAGAAGCATTTGTGTGTGCGTGTGTGTGTTTAACAAAAAGGTTTAAATTAACTTATTGTTTCTACCTCTTACGTAGTTGTCATTACTGAGAAGTTAGAATTAGCAACGGCAGGCAGGAAAATTGACTGTCACCTTAACTACCTCTACTGTTGAAAAATAAAGATTCATTGATTCGTTTTCTCTCTCTCTCTCTCTCTCTCTCTCTCTCTCTCTCTCTAACTTTTAAAATTCCCCGTCCCCGCATTGACATGTATAAAAGTAGTTTCGCATTTTCCGGAACTTCATTGTGGAATTCACTTCCTGTCCATGTTAGGCACAGTCGGTCAGCCTCATATTTAAAAACAGCCTCTTCAAATATCTATTAGCCAACAAAT
>JACVVK020000047.1:1975000-1977500 GCA_018292915.2 Batillaria attramentaria | reverse complement strand
TTGTTTAGCCGAATGGTAGAGCGCTGGACTCTCACTGCTCGGGTCCGTGAGTTCGAATCCCGGCTGGGGCCAAATATTTGTGCTGGCCTTTTTCTCGTTGCCCCGTATTTGATAACGCCCTTTAGTGGTGGGAAAAGGACGTTAAACTCCCAAACACCCACCCACCCTGCTGTGTTGTGTTGTGCTTAGCTGCAACGTACGGTACCGCACCGTACCAAAGTGTGCGGTGCGGTGCGGTGCGGTGCGGTGCGGTGCGGTGCGGTGCGGTGCTACACAAAGTTAGCACTTGACATCATTGGCAACGTTCATTTATTCGTGTGATTTTGCCAAATGATTCTAGTGGGATTTCAACTGGGGTAGGTTTGAACACTGAGTTGGAGGTGATTTGTCGAATTTACTGAAGCAACTACTAACCCATAGGCTATTTAACCAACCAAACAACCAATCACGCAGAATGAAAACCGCACAAAAAAAAAAAAAAATCTTATACTTGCACACCGAAAGCCTTAAAGATTTTATGGCTGCAATAACCAGGCTTTATGTAGGGAGAATTCTGATTTGAGACAGTTGCGCATGTGACTTCGCCTGTGCTCTCGAAATCTTAGAGATTAGCAGACCTCCGAAAGAAACACACTGACTTTCCATGAAACGAGGAAAACTCAGCGAGATTTCGCCAAAAGCGCGTGCTTGTTGCGGCAAGGGAGATTACTCATGCAGGTAATAATCTCGAAACGGGCCGAGAATGTACTGGTGCTGGTGAATGCAACAGTTTTCACCGCTTCTGTGCCACACTGTGAAATAACACGGGGACCTCAGAGTTGTTCGCAACTGTCCACTTTCTTTGTCGCCGAGTAGTTTGACATTTTCCTTCTTAGGCATTACTATACTAAGCTCAGCCCGGTTTCGGTTAGCCCGAGTTGGCATCGTCGAGGGGGCCAAGAGTAGCGTTAGGCCCCCGGAACGGGAATGTTATGGCTACGTACCAGAGATGTAGATTTGGAGGAAAACGCTATATATTCCTCTTACACATAACGTTGCAGATTACACCCTAGAAATGCTTTAAAATTCACCACCAAAATATCACAAAAATCAGGCAGCCATAGACTCATGTGTAGAGTAAATTTCGACAAATTCCAATATTCCGTTTTTTGGCAATGTTGGCAGCGACCACATACCCCCTCATTCCACGGTCGTCTGGCTGGCTCCTGTGCCAGTTGCGCATGAATACAAATAGTCCACAAGCCAGGCTCATTTTTCCCTAATTTTACTATTACCTGGCATGAAACTTGTTTACAAAGCCAACAAAACGCACCAGATTGCCATTGTTTACTCTGCACACAAATTTTAAAAGGGGGAAAGATTTTCTACTATATTTAGCCGAGTTCTTACTACATGACCCGGAAGCTAATACCGGTCTGTAACCTGTCGGCCGTTGCGTGAAACAGTCAGGGGAGACAATCATATGAGAGAAATGTGCTGTTAGCTGCTCGCTGAAAGGGGACTGCACTCTGAAGGCCAGCTCCATTCGTGTTACAATAATGCCACCGGCTACCGGGTTTTTGGCTTCAATAAGCTGGACGCTAGTCTGCTTGTGCATGTACCAACACCAACCCGTTGTTTTTGCAGTGTGTATGTGTTGTATTTTACTCCTGCTATGTCGCTCTCTCGGTGCACTCGCAGAGAAGACACGGGATACAACAGGATAGGACTCCAATACTTTATTAACAGAAGATGCGTGGAGAACAAACTCATGAAAGAAGAAGAAGAAGCCAGAACGCTGTGCAGGGCTGCTTATATACTAAACAGGTCAGATCTAGAACATTCCTCAACTTACTAGCAAGTTCGAGATCTTGCCGAGGTTACGTAGTCGAGTGACGTTACTGCACGAGCATGTTCTGGAATGGTCTAGAAATTTCCATCGAAATGTAGTGACTTTTCGCGATCTCTACAACAGTATGTATGTAGGTGTGCCCTGGATGTTGGTATGTATGTAGGTGTCAGTGCTTGTATGTATATCTGACTGTATGTCTGACTATATGTACGTATGTATACATGTATGTACGCTTTTATTCGTATTTATTTAGTTGATTATTTACCTATTATTCATATATCTATTTATCACCTTTTTGTATACATTTGTCAAGCGCCTAGAGCCCCGGCCTCGGAGATAAAGTGTTACGAAAATCCTCATTATTTAAAAAAATCCTCATTATTTAAAAAAAAAAAAAAATCCTCATTATTATGGATTTGTGTATGTGTCTTTGTGACGTGATGCGAAACACTATCAACACAGCCCAGAACAATCTGTGAGCGTACAAATGGTTGCATTAGCTCCTTTAATTTTGACATCGCGAGCTTGGCCAGTGACCTACTTCCCTGCTGACGCGCATGCAGCTGCTGGCCGTTTAGGATGACGCGAATCGGTTCGCGGCTCGGTGCCTACGGCTGTTGAGAGTGACGCGAGCCGGTTCGCGTCCCGATGCGTAAAGATTAACAAAGT
>JACVVK020000047.1:1965000-1970000 GCA_018292915.2 Batillaria attramentaria | reverse complement strand
GCATCAAGATGGAGTATTTCGAGCGTCAAGCACGGTCAAGAGCGAAACTGTTCCGAATATCACTTGGCTTAGCAAAGATGGAATTAGCCCGTTTAAAATAAAAATACAACAAACACATACCACATGCAACAAAACATTGGGAAAACACATATTTTGATCTTGTAGGTATTTGAACCTGTTAACCAATGACCTTCCCGTATAAGGTTACAGTTTCAGTTAGTTAAGTTAGATCGGGTGGGTGTGGGTCTTTGGGGGTTTAACGTCCTTTTCCATCACATACGGGTGATATCAGAGACGGGGCAACGATGAAAAAGCCAGCACAAATATTTGGCCCCAGCCGGGATACGAAGTCACGACCCGAGCATTAGAAGTCCAACGCTCTACCATTCAACCACCCCGGCTCCCCAGTTAAGTTAGATACGCAGACGAAACAAATTATAAAATCTTTTTTTTTTTAAAATCGCATTCACAGAAAATAATAAAAAAAGAGACTGTGAGACGGGGGCAGATTCTTTGCACAGCCGCATAATATTTTGTTGTTGTTGTTGCTGTTGTTGTTGTTGTTGTTTGTCTTCTTTTAATTTTTTAGGATTTTTGCCGTTGCAGAAGACCTTTAACTTCGGTGCAGCAGACGTAACTCCCATATCGTCATAACCTTACTGCACCTGAGCCGGCAAAACTACATCGATCGTTTCGTTAACCAGTCATTTAACCGTAACCTTGCACCGCCGACGTGGCTCATAAACAACGACAAAGGGACATGAATCCGATTTGCTCCCTAAAATCTCCCCAACAAGAACTCGCTAAAAAAAAAGCCACAATCATCAGTATGAAATGGCGCTTTGCATTTACTGACGCAGTAACTCAGCCATGAGACTCAATCCATGCAAAAGTGTCCTGTCGTCAGCGGGAAATACCGAGGGATTGAACGCCCCCCCCCCCCCCCCCCCACCCGTAGTGTAGTGGTTAGCACTTCGGACTATGGACCGGGAGACCCGGGTTCGCGTCCCAGCCGAGGCAAGCGGGATTTTTTTCTGCCTAGGTCGGCTCCTACCCAGAGCGGGTGTGCTTTGGGCCCAATGGGGAGGTGGTTGCCACACAGCCGAGCTTCACCCACTTCTCGGGTGCGACTTTGGGGGTGCTTCACTTGCCGTGGTATGACACATCTTATGATGTGGATGATTACACGGCCGGCACCGCAGGTGCCGTAGTTTCCGGGCCTGGTTAATGCCGATATTCATGACAGGAAGCGTGGAATGCGGCCCTGTCCCGCAGTCCCAAATTAACCACACTAACCTCCACAGCATTATCTTACCATCATCCTCACCTCTATCATCATGCATGATCAAAATTGCCCAAGCTTTCGAGTGTCACGACCCTGTCCTGCCTTCCAACTCATACACACATTCACACACGCAATTAACCACTTGCTCCCACACCGCTCGCAACCATACAACACCGGACGCAGAAAACGCTGAGAATACAATACGGAATCTTTACCACAAACACTCAACACTTAACTACACACACACATTTTACACATACAATAAGAATCACAGCACCAGCACTTCCGTCTGTCGCGGAACGTGACAGGCGACTTGATGGTAACTACTGGCTAATTACCAAAATTAGTTGATAATACAAACGATATAATTAACAGTCTCTATCCCTTAAACTGGGAAACTATACTGGTGGCCTGGTCTCTGACAGTTGGAGGAGTACGTAACGAGTGTATACATCCTTTCTCCCGGAACGGACGCCGCCGTCTTCAGGGTGGAGAAGGCCCACGTAGGTAAAACTCAGTCCCAACTCGTCAGGTGGTCCACGGGTACCAAGTGGCGTCGACACGATACGCGCCTGCTTGCGTGGAGGAGACACGTCCGACCGTCAGCCTCAGTGCAACCTCAACCCGTTACTCTGGACCCCAGCCAGACCGCTGTTGATATAAAATAGTCCGTGACGTTCCATCAGCAGTGGACACAGATATGCATGACATACACACTCAAACGCAGTCCTCAACTGTCTTACAATGTGTTGAGCCACCAGTTAAAACTACCGTCACAGTAATGACAAGTCTTACACTACATAGAGTTAGACATGCACCTTTTAAGTAACCAAAGTGACAACAGTTACTTACATCAACGTACTAACAAAATACAATTTAAAAAAGCTTACCCCTACACAAAGGGCAAAAACTTCGGTAATTTTGACGATTCAGCGTCAAAATGGCTAGTTGACGGTTTTCCGCTCATCAGCTATATATATATCTCTGAACAGGAACAGACGTCAGTTTTCGTTTACGTCACAATTTGTTTCTGACGGAAGCAACATACGCAATTTTAGTGGTTGACGTCATCATCTACTCTATCAGAATTCTATCATTTCAATTTAAAAACACAACTTACTATAATGGCAGGAACCAAGAAACCTGTAGTACTTGTTACGATTTAAATTACAATGAATATTTAGAATACAACAATCTGGTTCCTGACATCGAGCCTTCCGTAGACTCAACCCATGTCCGGGGAGGAACACCAGTGGAGATGGAAAAAAAAGTCCATCTTTCGAGGAAGTAATGGCTGTGGCCAGTGTAGTAGAAAACAGAAATACTTGAGTTGCTATGGGTGTTTTTGTTTCTTTATTTGTTTGTTGCGTTTTTTCTTCGTTTTTATTTTCTGTTTTGTTTTGTTTCGTTGTCGTTGTTGTTTTCTTCGTAAGAGCAAGGTAAAAGTTCGTTGCTCTTCAAAGTGGTTGCTCTCTCTCTCTCTCTCTCTCTCTCTCTCTCATTTGCGTGTGGAGCTGTTCCGCTAGTGACATTTACTTTTCCGTTTACACCTGCGTTTGCAATAAGAGATGAAAAGTGCACAAAAAGTAGAGATGTTTACATTTTCCCGCCTGACTGCTTGACATCACATTCATCCATCATACATCCAGCATATGTATTATTTTCATTTATCTGCACGCGCGCGCGCGCACGCACGCACGCACGCACGCACGCACGCACACACACACACACACACACACACACACACACACACACACACACACACACACACACACTGCCGAGCAGGGGTCAGTCTAGTGCATTGAGGGACAATCTGAGACTAAAGAAGTAGTACGAGATGCATAAGCGAAGCCTTGGGCGCATCTGTGAGTAGTCCCCTGTCATACACTAGACCCATGAATTCTACATCTGCATCGACACTGACACACACAATGTTTGCGGTTAAATAATTGCGGTGGACGGGTAGATGCCTGTTAAAGACATAACTGCTACCATTACAAGGTTTTATGTAGGGGAGACTTCTGTTTTTGGAACAGTTGCTCTTGTCCGCCCAAAATAGCCTATCATAGAGGGGTGGGGGTTTAACGTCCTTTTCCACCACATACGGGTGATATCAATGATGGGGCAACGATGAAAAAGCCAGCACAAATATTTGGCCCCAGTGGGGATACGAACTCACGACCCGAGCATTAGAAGTCCGACGCTCTACCATTCGACCACCCCGGCTCCCCGCCTATCATAGAGATTAGTAGGTTTCCCAATGCAACACACTGACGTTCGATGGCCGTGCCAAGGAGGATCACTCAACCGTCCGTATACGACGCCAGAAACTGCCACGGGCTACTGAGCTTTGGCTCCACTCAGCTGATAGCAAGCTTGTCCGTGCATGTGTCTTATTGGTGTGATGCTTAGGCACCACCAAAACAGCTCATGAAGGTGCAGCGTCTCCTGCATGTCCTAGGTTTATATTGCCTCGTAGATCAGTTTGCATCCTTTGTCCAACGTTACATTTTATTTTTTTCATGTAGTGCAGACACACTTGGCCGCGAATTAGTCTTTGTGGCTTTACGCGGCGTTAAGCCTTAAAAACTCACTCACTCACTCAGAACGATCTTCGAGTCTTAAAAATGGGCCTTTAAGGGGACGTGGAGGTGGTGGTAATGGTTGTGGGGTCGGGCGGGAGGGGGGGGGGAGATGGGGGGGGGGTGAGGAATGGTTGTACGTCATTGTGTGTGCTATTTCCAAATTTACGAGCAATATTCCCGAACCCGTGAACTGTAATAGTTCCAGACGACCGTGTTACCAGTCGACAAGTTTTATCATCTCTCGTTACGTTGCTAATTTTTACATTTCGTATTGCGGCAGACGAGTAACGTAAGAACAAGATGAAGATCATACAGAGGATTCCCGGCTGCATGGAAGCCAACAATTTGTGATATCTAATTGACATGACTCTTTCCCCGTTGCTAATTTTTACATTTGGTTTTGCCCCAGACGAGTAACGTAAGAACAAGATGAAGATCATTCACAGGATTCCCGGTTGCGTGGAAGCCAACTATTTGTGTCACATAATTTATATGGCTCTTTTTCTCGTTGCTGGGTGTTTATATTCTTACTGCTCCAGGCGACTTACGTCAGCGAAAGGAAAAAGAAGATGATAGAGAAGCTTTCCTACTGTGTGGATGTCAACGATATGAACAGAAATAGTGCAGGCAGTCCTTGCGAACCCAGTACCAGTGTTCGAGGTCAGCATAATTTAGGACGCTGGGGACGAAAAAGAAGATGAAGATAAGAAAGCAGATTCTCGGTTGCATAGAAGCTAACGATTTATGTTGTATGTAAATATAGCTCTTTCCTCGCTGCTAAGTTTTTAATTTTTTTAAATTTGTGCCGAGCTGCGAATTAATCTTTGGCGCTTGCGCTACGTTGAGCCCTAAAAACTCACCCACCCTTAAGATTGTACCACAACAGACGATTTTTACTGACAGAAAAAGAAGATGAAAATGACATGGAAGCTTCCCCACAGAATGGAAGTCAACAATAAGAATAGATGATGCAGTTTGTTAGACGCCTTTGTCTGTCCAGTGCATCGTCCAAACTGTACGACCTTTCGTAGTCAACTGCAAATAAATCAATAAATAATTAAAATTAAAAACAACAACAACAACAACAACAACAAAAAACAATAAGAATAGTCAACAGGTAGTCCTCACCA
>JACVVK020000047.1:1957500-1960000 GCA_018292915.2 Batillaria attramentaria | reverse complement strand
GTTGCCCCGTATTTGATAACGCCCTTTAGTGGTGGGAAAAGGACGTTAAACTCCCAAACACCCACCCACCCTGCTGTGTTGTGTTGTGCTTAGCTGCAACGTACGGTACCGCACCGTACCAAAGTGTGCGGTGCGGTGCGGTGCGGTGCGGTGCGGTGCGGTGCGGTGCGGTGCTACACAAAGTTAGCACTTGACATCATTGGCAACGTTCATTTATTCGTGTGATTTTGCCAAATGATTCTAGTGGGATTTCAACTGGGGTAGGTTTGAACACTGAGTTGGAGGTGATTTGTCGAATTTACTGAAGCAACTACTAACCCATAGGCTATTTAACCAACCAAACAACCAATCACGCAGAATGAAAACCGCACAAAAAAAAAAAAAAATCTTATACTTGCACACCGAAAGCCTTAAAGATTTTATGGCTGCAATAACCAGGCTTTATGTAGGGAGAATTCTGATTTGAGACAGTTGCGCATGTGACTTCGCCTGTGCTCTCGAAATCTTAGAGATTAGCAGACCTCCGAAAGAAACACACTGACTTTCCATGAAACGAGGAAAACTCAGCGAGATTTCGCCAAAAGCGCGTGCTTGTTGCGGCAAGGGAGATTACTCATGCAGGTAATAATCTCGAAACGGGCCGAGAATGTACTGGTGCTGGTGAATGCAACAGTTTTCACCGCTTCTGTGCCACACTGTGAAATAACACGGGGACCTCAGAGTTGTTCGCAACTGTCCACTTTCTTTGTCGCCGAGTAGTTTGACATTTTCCTTCTTAGGCATTACTATACTAAGCTCAGCCCGGTTTCGGTTAGCCCGAGTTGGCATCGTCGAGGGGGCCAAGAGTAGCGTTAGGCCCCCGGAACGGGAATGTTATGGCTACGTACCAGAGATGTAGATTTGGAGGAAAACGCTATATATTCCTCTTACACATAACGTTGCAGATTACACCCTAGAAATGCTTTAAAATTCACCACCAAAATATCACAAAAATCAGGCAGCCATAGACTCATGTGTAGAGTAAATTTCGACAAATTCCAATATTCCGTTTTTTGGCAATGTTGGCAGCGACCACATACCCCCTCATTCCACGGTCGTCTGGCTGGCTCCTGTGCCAGTTGCGCATGAATACAAATAGTCCACAAGCCAGGCTCATTTTTCCCTAATTTTACTATTACCTGGCATGAAACTTGTTTACAAAGCCAACAAAACGCACCAGATTGCCATTGTTTACTCTGCACACAAATTTTAAAAGGGGGAAAGATTTTCTACTATATTTAGCCGAGTTCTTACTACATGACCCGGAAGCTAATACCGGTCTGTAACCTGTCGGCCGTTGCGTGAAACAGTCAGGGGAGACAATCATATGAGAGAAATGTGCTGTTAGCTGCTCGCTGAAAGGGGACTGCACTCTGAAGGCCAGCTCCATTCGTGTTACAATAATGCCACCGGCTACCGGGTTTTTGGCTTCAATAAGCTGGACGCTAGTCTGCTTGTGCATGTACCAACACCAACCCGTTGTTTTTGCAGTGTGTATGTGTTGTATTTTACTCCTGCTATGTCGCTCTCTCGGTGCACTCGCAGAGAAGACACGGGATACAACAGGATAGGACTCCAATACTTTATTAACAGAAGATGCGTGGAGAACAAACTCATGAAAGAAGAAGAAGAAGCCAGAACGCTGTGCAGGGCTGCTTATATACTAAACAGGTCAGATCTAGAACATTCCTCAACTTACTAGCAAGTTCGAGATCTTGCCGAGGTTACGTAGTCGAGTGACGTTACTGCACGAGCATGTTCTGGAATGGTCTAGAAATTTCCATCGAAATGTAGTGACTTTTCGCGATCTCTACAACAGTATGTATGTAGGTGTGCCCTGGATGTTGGTATGTATGTAGGTGTCAGTGCTTGTATGTATATCTGACTGTATGTCTGACTATATGTACGTATGTATACATGTATGTACGCTTTTATTCGTATTTATTTAGTTGATTATTTACCTATTATTCATATATCTATTTATCACCTTTTTGTATACATTTGTCAAGCGCCTAGAGCCCCGGCCTCGGAGATAAAGTGTTACGAAAATCCTCATTATTTAAAAAAATCCTCATTATTTAAAAAAAAAAAAAAATCCTCATTATTATGGATTTGTGTATGTGTCTTTGTGACGTGATGCGAAACACTATCAACACAGCCCAGAACAATCTGTGAGCGTACAAATGGTTGCATTAGCTCCTTTAATTTTGACATCGCGAGCTTGGCCAGTGACCTACTTCCCTGCTGACGCGCATGCAGCTGCTGGCCGTTTAGGATGACGCGAATCGGTTCGCGGCTCGGTGCCTACGGCTGTTGAGAGTGACGCGAGCCGGTTCGCGTCCCGATGCGTAAAGATTAACAAAGTCAGCAGGTACAACAGGCGAAAAGAAGATACAGGAAAGGGTGGGTGGGTGGGTGTTTGGGAGTTTTACGTCCTTTTCCACCATGTATGGGTGATATC
>JACVVK020000047.1:1947500-1952500 GCA_018292915.2 Batillaria attramentaria | reverse complement strand
TTGGCTTAGCAAAGATGGAATTAGCCCGTTTAAAATAAAAATACAACAAACACATACCACATGCAACAAAAACATTGGGAAAACACATATTTTGATCTTGTAGGTATTTGAACCTGTTAACCAATGACCTTCCCGTATAAGGTTACAGTTTCAGTTAGTTAAGTTAGATCGGGTGGGTGTGGGTCTTTGGGGGTTTAACGTCCTTTTCCATCACATACGGGTGATATCAGAGACGGGGCAACGATGAAAAAGCCAGCACAAATATTTGGCCCCAGCCGGGATACGAAGTCACGACCCGAGCATTAGAAGTCCAACGCTCTACCATTCAACCACCCCGGCTCCCCAGTTAAGTTAGATACGCAGACGAAACAAATTATAAAATCTTTTTTTTTTTAAAATCGCATTCACAGAAAATAATAAAAAAAGAGACTGTGAGACGGGGGCAGATTCTTTGCACAGCCGCATAATATTTTGTTGTTGTTGTTGCTGTTGTTGTTGTTGTTGTTTGTCTTCTTTTAATTTTTTAGGATTTTTGCCGTTGCAGAAGACCTTTAACTTCGGTGCAGCAGACGTAACTCCCATATCGTCATAACCTTACTGCACCTGAGCCGGCAAAACTACATCGATCGTTTCGTTAACCAGTCATTTAACCGTAACCTTGCACCGCCGACGTGGCTCATAAACAACGACAAAGGGACATGAATCCGATTTGCTCCCTAAAATCTCCCCAACAAGAACTCGCTAAAAAAAAAGCCACAATCATCAGTATGAAATGGCGCTTTGCATTTACTGACGCAGTAACTCAGCCATGAGACTCAATCCATGCAAAAGTGTCCTGTCGTCAGCGGGAAATACCGAGGGATTGAACGCCCCCCCCCCCCCCCCACCCGTAGTGTAGTGGTTAGCACTTCGGACTATGGACCGGGAGACCCGGGTTCGCGTCCCAGCCGAGGCAAGCGGGATTTTTTTCTGCCTAGGTCGGCTCCTACCCAGAGCGGGTGTGCTTTGGGCCCAATGGGGAGGTGGTTGCCACACAGCCGAGCTTCACCCACTTCTCGGGTGCGACTTTGGGGGTGCTTCACTTGCCGTGGTATGACACATCTTATGATGTGGATGATTACACGGCCGGCACCGCAGGTGCCGTAGTTTCCGGGCCTGGTTAATGCCGATATTCATGACAGGAAGCGTGGAATGCGGCCCTGTCCCGCAGTCCCAAATTAACCACACTAACCTCCACAGCATTATCTTACCATCATCCTCACCTCTATCATCATGCATGATCAAAATTGCCCAAGCTTTCGAGTGTCACGACCCTGTCCTGCCTTCCAACTCATACACACATTCACACACGCAATTAACCACTTGCTCCCACACCGCTCGCAACCATACAACACCGGACGCAGAAAACGCTGAGAATACAATACGGAATCTTTACCACAAACACTCAACACTTAACTACACACACACATTTTACACATACAATAAGAATCACAGCACCAGCACTTCCGTCTGTCGCGGAACGTGACAGGCGACTTGATGGTAACTACTGGCTAATTACCAAAATTAGTTGATAATACAAACGATATAATTAACAGTCTCTATCCCTTAAACTGGGAAACTATACTGGTGGCCTGGTCTCTGACAGTTGGAGGAGTACGTAACGAGTGTATACATCCTTTCTCCCGGAACGGACGCCGCCGTCTTCAGGGTGGAGAAGGCCCACGTAGGTAAAACTCAGTCCCAACTCGTCAGGTGGTCCACGGGTACCAAGTGGCGTCGACACGATACGCGCCTGCTTGCGTGGAGGAGACACGTCCGACCGTCAGCCTCAGTGCAACCTCAACCCGTTACTCTGGACCCCAGCCAGACCGCTGTTGATATAAAATAGTCCGTGACGTTCCATCAGCAGTGGACACAGATATGCATGACATACACACTCAAACGCAGTCCTCAACTGTCTTACAATGTGTTGAGCCACCAGTTAAAACTACCGTCACAGTAATGACAAGTCTTACACTACATAGAGTTAGACATGCACCTTTTAAGTAACCAAAGTGACAACAGTTACTTACATCAACGTACTAACAAAATACAATTTAAAAAAGCTTACCCCTACACAAAGGGCAAAAACTTCGGTAATTTTGACGATTCAGCGTCAAAATGGCTAGTTGACGGTTTTCCGCTCATCAGCTATATATATATCTCTGAACAGGAACAGACGTCAGTTTTCGTTTACGTCACAATTTGTTTCTGACGGAAGCAACATACGCAATTTTAGTGGTTGACGTCATCATCTACTCTATCAGAATTCTATCATTTCAATTTAAAAACACAACTTACTATAATGGCAGGAACCAAGAAACCTGTAGTACTTGTTACGATTTAAATTACAATGAATATTTAGAATACAACAATCTGGTTCCTGACATCGAGCCTTCCGTAGACTCAACCCATGTCCGGGGAGGAACACCAGTGGAGATGGAAAAAAAAGTCCATCTTTCGAGGAAGTAATGGCTGTGGCCAGTGTAGTAGAAAACAGAAATACTTGAGTTGCTATGGGTGTTTTTGTTTCTTTATTTGTTTGTTGCGTTTTTTCTTCGTTTTTATTTTCTGTTTTGTTTTGTTTCGTTGTCGTTGTTGTTTTCTTCGTAAGAGCAAGGTAAAAGTTCGTTGCTCTTCAAAGTGGTTGCTCTCTCTCTCTCTCTCTCTCTCTCTCTCATTTGCGTGTGGAGCTGTTCCGCTAGTGACATTTACTTTTCCGTTTACACCTGCGTTTGCAATAAGAGATGAAAAGTGCACAAAAAGTAGAGATGTTTACATTTTCCCGCCTGACTGCTTGACATCACATTCATCCATCATACATCCAGCATATGTATTATTTTCATTTATCTGCACGCGCGCGCGCGCACGCACGCACGCACGCACGCACGCACGCATACACACACACACACACACACACACACACACACACACACACACACACACACACACACTGCCGAGCAGGGGTCAGTCTAGTGCATTGAGGGACAATCTGAGACTAAAGAAGTAGTACGAGATGCATAAGCGAAGCCTTGGGCGCATCTGTGAGTAGTCCCCTGTCATACACTAGACCCATGAATTCTACATCTGCATCGACACTGACACACACAATGTTTGCGGTTAAATAATTGCGGTGGACGGGTAGATGCCTGTTAAAGACATAACTGCTACCATTACAAGGTTTTATGTAGGGGAGACTTCTGTTTTTGGAACAGTTGCTCTTGTCCGCCCAAAATAGCCTATCATAGAGGGGTGGGGGTTTAACGTCCTTTTCCACCACATACGGGTGATATCAATGATGGGGCAACGATGAAAAAGCCAGCACAAATATTTGGCCCCAGTGGGGATACGAACTCACGACCCGAGCATTAGAAGTCCGACGCTCTACCATTCGACCACCCCGGCTCCCCGCCTATCATAGAGATTAGTAGGTTTCCCAATGCAACACACTGACGTTCGATGGCCGTGCCAAGGAGGATCACTCAACCGTCCGTATACGACGCCAGAAACTGCCACGGGCTACTGAGCTTTGGCTCCACTCAGCTGATAGCAAGCTTGTCCGTGCATGTGTCTTATTGGTGTGATGCTTAGGCACCACCAAAACAGCTCATGAAGGTGCAGCGTCTCCTGCATGTCCTAGGTTTATATTGCCTCGTAGATCAGTTTGCATCCTTTGTCCAACGTTACATTTTATTTTTTTCATGTAGTGCAGACACACTTGGCCGCGAATTAGTCTTTGTGGCTTTACGCGGCGTTAAGCCTTAAAAACTCACTCACTCACTCAGAACGATCTTCGAGTCTTAAAAATGGGCCTTTAAGGGGACGTGGAGGTGGTGGTAATGGTTGTGGGGTCGGGCGGGAGGGGGGGGGAGATGGGGGGGGGGGGGGGGGTGAGGAATGGTTGTACGTCATTGTGTGTGCTATTTCCAAATTTACGAGCAATATTCCCGAACCCGTGAACTGTAATAGTTCCAGACGACCGTGTTACCAGTCGACAAGTTTTATCATCTCTCGTTACGTTGCTAATTTTTACATTTCGTATTGCGGCAGACGAGTAACGTAAGAACAAGATGAAGATCATACAGAGGATTCCCGGCTGCATGGAAGCCAACAATTTGTGATATCTAATTGACATGACTCTTTCCCCGTTGCTAATTTTTACATTTGGTTTTGCCCCAGACGAGTAACGTAAGAACAAGATGAAGATCATTCACAGGATTCCCGGTTGCGTGGAAGCCAACTATTTGTGTCACATAATTTATATGGCTCTTTTTCTCGTTGCTGGGTGTTTATATTCTTACTGCTCCAGGCGACTTACGTCAGCGAAAGGAAAAAGAAGATGATAGAGAAGCTTTCCTACTGTGTGGATGTCAACGATATGAACAGAAATAGTGCAGGCAGTCCTTGCGAACCCAGTACCAGTGTTCGAGGTCAGCATAATTTAGGACGCTGGGGACGAAAAAGAAGATGAAGATAAGAAAGCAGATTCTCGGTTGCATAGAAGCTAACGATTTATGTTGTATGTAAATATAGCTCTTTCCTCGCTGCTAAGTTTTTAATTTTTTTAAATTTGTGCCGAGCTGCGAATTAATCTTTGGCGCTTGCGCTACGTTGAGCCCTAAAAACTCACCCACCCTTAAGATTGTACCACAACAGACGATTTTTACTGACAGAAAAAGAAGATGAAAATGACATGGAAGCTTCCCCACAGAATGGAAGTCAACAATAAGAATAGATGATGCAGTTTGTTAGACGCCTTTGTCTGTCCAGTGCATCGTCCAAACTGTACGACCTTTCGTAGTCAACTGCAAATAAATCAATAAATAATTAAAATTAAAAACAACAACAACAACAACAACAACAAAAAACAATAAGAATAGTCAACAGGTAGTCCTCACCAACCCGGTTCCTGTGTACGAGGTCACAAGAATTTAGAACGCTGTGGAAAAAACAAAAAAAAA
>JACVVK020000047.1:1940000-1942500 GCA_018292915.2 Batillaria attramentaria | reverse complement strand
ACCCTGCTGTGTTGTGTTGTGCTTAGCTGCAACGTACGGTACCGCACCGTACCAAAGTGTGCGGTGCGGTGCGGTGCGGTGCGGTGCGGTGCGGTGCGGTGCGGTGCTACACAAAGTTAGCACTTGACATCATTGGCAACGTTCATTTATTCGTGTGATTTTGCCAAATGATTCTAGTGGGATTTCAACTGGGGTAGGTTTGAACACTGAGTTGGAGGTGATTTGTCGAATTTACTGAAGCAACTACTAACCCATAGGCTATTTAACCAACCAAACAACCAATCACGCAGAATGAAAACCGCACAAAAAAAAAAAAATCTTATACTTGCACACCGAAAGCCTTAAAGATTTTATGGCTGCAATAACCAGGCTTTATGTAGGGAGAATTCTGATTTGAGACAGTTGCGCATGTGACTTCGCCTGTGCTCTCGAAATCTTAGAGATTAGCAGACCTCCGAAAGAAACACACTGACTTTCCATGAAACGAGGAAAACTCAGCGAGATTTCGCCAAAAGCGCGTGCTTGTTGCGGCAAGGGAGATTACTCATGCAGGTAATAATCTCGAAACGGGCCGAGAATGTACTGGTGCTGGTGAATGCAACAGTTTTCACCGCTTCTGTGCCACACTGTGAAATAACACGGGGACCTCAGAGTTGTTCGCAACTGTCCACTTTCTTTGTCGCCGAGTAGTTTGACATTTTCCTTCTTAGGCATTACTATACTAAGCTCAGCCCGGTTTCGGTTAGCCCGAGTTGGCATCGTCGAGGGGGCCAAGAGTAGCGTTAGGCCCCCGGAACGGGAATGTTATGGCTACGTACCAGAGATGTAGATTTGGAGGAAAACGCTATATATTCCTCTTACACATAACGTTGCAGATTACACCCTAGAAATGCTTTAAAATTCACCACCAAAATATCACAAAAATCAGGCAGCCATAGACTCATGTGTAGAGTAAATTTCGACAAATTCCAATATTCCGTTTTTTGGCAATGTTGGCAGCGACCACATACCCCCTCATTCCACGGTCGTCTGGCTGGCTCCTGTGCCAGTTGCGCATGAATACAAATAGTCCACAAGCCAGGCTCATTTTTCCCTAATTTTACTATTACCTGGCATGAAACTTGTTTACAAAGCCAACAAAACGCACCAGATTGCCATTGTTTACTCTGCACACAAATTTTAAAAGGGGGAAAGATTTTCTACTATATTTAGCCGAGTTCTTACTACATGACCCGGAAGCTAATACCGGTCTGTAACCTGTCGGCCGTTGCGTGAAACAGTCAGGGGAGACAATCATATGAGAGAAATGTGCTGTTAGCTGCTCGCTGAAAGGGGACTGCACTCTGAAGGCCAGCTCCATTCGTGTTACAATAATGCCACCGGCTACCGGGTTTTTGGCTTCAATAAGCTGGACGCTAGTCTGCTTGTGCATGTACCAACACCAACCCGTTGTTTTTGCAGTGTGTATGTGTTGTATTTTACTCCTGCTATGTCGCTCTCTCGGTGCACTCGCAGAGAAGACACGGGATACAACAGGATAGGACTCCAATACTTTATTAACAGAAGATGCGTGGAGAACAAACTCATGAAAGAAGAAGAAGAAGCCAGAACGCTGTGCAGGGCTGCTTATATACTAAACAGGTCAGATCTAGAACATTCCTCAACTTACTAGCAAGTTCGAGATCTTGCCGAGGTTACGTAGTCGAGTGACGTTACTGCACGAGCATGTTCTGGAATGGTCTAGAAATTTCCATCGAAATGTAGTGACTTTTCGCGATCTCTACAACAGTATGTATGTAGGTGTGCCCTGGATGTTGGTATGTATGTAGGTGTCAGTGCTTGTATGTATATCTGACTGTATGTCTGACTATATGTACGTATGTATACATGTATGTACGCTTTTATTCGTATTTATTTAGTTGATTATTTACCTATTATTCATATATCTATTTATCACCTTTTTGTATACATTTGTCAAGCGCCTAGAGCCCCGGCCTCGGAGATAAAGTGTTACGAAAATCCTCATTATTTAAAAAAATCCTCATTATTTAAAAAAAAAAAAAAATCCTCATTATTATGGATTTGTGTATGTGTCTTTGTGACGTGATGCGAAACACTATCAACACAGCCCAGAACAATCTGTGAGCGTACAAATGGTTGCATTAGCTCCTTTAATTTTGACATCGCGAGCTTGGCCAGTGACCTACTTCCCTGCTGACGCGCATGCAGCTGCTGGCCGTTTAGGATGACGCGAATCGGTTCGCGGCTCGGTGCCTACGGCTGTTGAGAGTGACGCGAGCCGGTTCGCGTCCCGATGCGTAAAGATTAACAAAGTCAGCAGGTACAACAGGCGAAAAGAAGATACAGGAAAGGGTGGGTGGGTGGGTGTTTGGGAGTTTTACGTCCTTTTCCACCATGTATGGGTGATATCAAAGGCGGGGCAACGAGAAAAAGGCCAGCACAAATATTTGGTCCCAGCCGGGATTCGAACTCACGGCCC
>JACVVK020000047.1:1920000-1935000 GCA_018292915.2 Batillaria attramentaria | reverse complement strand
ACACATATTTTGATCTTGTAGGTATTTGAACCTGTTAACCAATGACCTTCCCGTATAAGGTTACAGTTTCAGTTAGTTAAGTTAGATCGGGTGGGTGTGGGTCTTTGGGGGTTTAACGTCCTTTTCCATCACATACGGGTGATATCAGAGACGGGGCAACGATGAAAAAGCCAGCACAAATATTTGGCCCCAGCCGGGATACGAAGTCACGACCCGAGCATTAGAAGTCCAACGCTCTACCATTCAACCACCCCGGCTCCCCAGTTAAGTTAGATACGCAGACGAAACAAATTATAAAATCTTTTTTTTTTTTAAATCGCATTCACAGAAAATAATAAAAAAAGAGACTGTGAGACGGGGGCAGATTCTTTGCACAGCCGCATAATATTTTGTTGTTGTTGTTGCTGTTGTTGTTGTTGTTGTTTGTCTTCTTTTAATTTTTTAGGATTTTTGCCGTTGCAGAAGACCTTTAACTTCGGTGCAGCAGACGTAACTCCCATATCGTCATAACCTTACTGCACCTGAGCCGGCAAAACTACATCGATCGTTTCGTTAACCAGTCATTTAACCGTAACCTTGCACCGCCGACGTGGCTCATAAACAACGACAAAGGGACATGAATCCGATTTGCTCCCTAAAATCTCCCCAACAAGAACTCGCTAAAAAAAAAGCCACAATCATCAGTATGAAATGGCGCTTTGCATTTACTGACGCAGTAACTCAGCCATGAGACTCAATCCATGCAAAAGTGTCCTGTCGTCAGCGGGAAATACCGAGGGATTGAACGCCCCCCCCCCCCCCCCACCCGTAGTGTAGTGGTTAGCACTTCGGACTATGGACCGGGAGACCCGGGTTCGCGTCCCAGCCGAGGCAAGCGGGATTTTTTTCTGCCTAGGTCGGCTCCTACCCAGAGCGGGTGTGCTTTGGGCCCAATGGGGAGGTGGTTGCCACACAGCCGAGCTTCACCCACTTCTCGGGTGCGACTTTGGGGGTGCTTCACTTGCCGTGGTATGACACATCTTATGATGTGGATGATTACACGGCCGGCACCGCAGGTGCCGTAGTTTCCGGGCCTGGTTAATGCCGATATTCATGACAGGAAGCGTGGAATGCGGCCCTGTCCCGCAGTCCCAAATTAACCACACTAACCTCCACAGCATTATCTTACCATCATCCTCACCTCTATCATCATGCATGATCAAAATTGCCCAAGCTTTCGAGTGTCACGACCCTGTCCTGCCTTCCAACTCATACACACATTCACACACGCAATTAACCACTTGCTCCCACACCGCTCGCAACCATACAACACCGGACGCAGAAAACGCTGAGAATACAATACGGAATCTTTACCACAAACACTCAACACTTAACTACACACACACATTTTACACATACAATAAGAATCACAGCACCAGCACTTCCGTCTGTCGCGGAACGTGACAGGCGACTTGATGGTAACTACTGGCTAATTACCAAAATTAGTTGATAATACAAACGATATAATTAACAGTCTCTATCCCTTAAACTGGGAAACTATACTGGTGGCCTGGTCTCTGACAGTTGGAGGAGTACGTAACGAGTGTATACATCCTTTCTCCCGGAACGGACGCCGCCGTCTTCAGGGTGGAGAAGGCCCACGTAGGTAAAACTCAGTCCCAACTCGTCAGGTGGTCCACGGGTACCAAGTGGCGTCGACACGATACGCGCCTGCTTGCGTGGAGGAGACACGTCCGACCGTCAGCCTCAGTGCAACCTCAACCCGTTACTCTGGACCCCAGCCAGACCGCTGTTGATATAAAATAGTCCGTGACGTTCCATCAGCAGTGGACACAGATATGCATGACATACACACTCAAACGCAGTCCTCAACTGTCTTACAATGTGTTGAGCCACCAGTTAAAACTACCGTCACAGTAATGACAAGTCTTACACTACATAGAGTTAGACATGCACCTTTTAAGTAACCAAAGTGACAACAGTTACTTACATCAACGTACTAACAAAATACAATTTAAAAAAGCTTACCCCTACACAAAGGGCAAAAACTTCGGTAATTTTGACGATTCAGCGTCAAAATGGCTAGTTGACGGTTTTCCGCTCATCAGCTATATATATATCTCTGAACAGGAACAGACGTCAGTTTTCGTTTACGTCACAATTTGTTTCTGACGGAAGCAACATACGCAATTTTAGTGGTTGACGTCATCATCTACTCTATCAGAATTCTATCATTTCAATTTAAAAACACAACTTACTATAATGGCAGGAACCAAGAAACCTGTAGTACTTGTTACGATTTAAATTACAATGAATATTTAGAATACAACAATCTGGTTCCTGACATCGAGCCTTCCGTAGACTCAACCCATGTCCGGGGAGGAACACCAGTGGAGATGGAAAAAAAAAGTCCATCTTTCGAGGAAGTAATGGCTGTGGCCAGTGTAGTAGAAAACAGAAATACTTGAGTTGCTATGGGTGTTTTTGTTTCTTTATTTGTTTGTTGCGTTTTTTCTTCGTTTTTATTTTCTGTTTTGTTTTGTTTCGTTGTCGTTGTTGTTTTCTTCGTAAGAGCAAGGTAAAAGTTCGTTGCTCTTCAAAGTGGTTGCTCTCTCTCTCTCTCTCTCTCTCTCTCTCATTTGCGTGTGGAGCTGTTCCGCTAGTGACATTTACTTTTCCGTTTACACCTGCGTTTGCAATAAGAGATGAAAAGTGCACAAAAAGTAGAGATGTTTACATTTTCCCGCCTGACTGCTTGACATCACATTCATCCATCATACATCCAGCATATGTATTATTTTCATTTATCTGCACGCGCGCGCGCGCACGCACGCACGCACGCACGCACGCACGCATACACACACACACACACACACACACACACACACACACACACACACACACACACACACACACTGCCGAGCAGGGGTCAGTCTAGTGCATTGAGGGACAATCTGAGACTAAAGAAGTAGTACGAGATGCATAAGCGAAGCCTTGGGCGCATCTGTGAGTAGTCCCCTGTCATACACTAGACCCATGAATTCTACATCTGCATCGACACTGACACACACAATGTTTGCGGTTAAATAATTGCGGTGGACGGGTAGATGCCTGTTAAAGACATAACTGCTACCATTACAAGGTTTTATGTAGGGGAGACTTCTGTTTTTGGAACAGTTGCTCTTGTCCGCCCAAAATAGCCTATCATAGAGGGGTGGGGGTTTAACGTCCTTTTCCACCACATACGGGTGATATCAATGATGGGGCAACGATGAAAAAGCCAGCACAAATATTTGGCCCCAGTGGGGATACGAACTCACGACCCGAGCATTAGAAGTCCGACGCTCTACCATTCGACCACCCCGGCTCCCCGCCTATCATAGAGATTAGTAGGTTTCCCAATGCAACACACTGACGTTCGATGGCCGTGCCAAGGAGGATCACTCAACCGTCCGTATACGACGCCAGAAACTGCCACGGGCTACTGAGCTTTGGCTCCACTCAGCTGATAGCAAGCTTGTCCGTGCATGTGTCTTATTGGTGTGATGCTTAGGCACCACCAAAACAGCTCATGAAGGTGCAGCGTCTCCTGCATGTCCTAGGTTTATATTGCCTCGTAGATCAGTTTGCATCCTTTGTCCAACGTTACATTTTATTTTTTTCATGTAGTGCAGACACACTTGGCCGCGAATTAGTCTTTGTGGCTTTACGCGGCGTTAAGCCTTAAAAACTCACTCACTCACTCAGAACGATCTTCGAGTCTTAAAAATGGGCCTTTAAGGGGACGTGGAGGTGGTGGTAATGGTTGTGGGGTCGGGCGGGAGGGGGGGGGAGATGGGGGGGGGGGTGAGGAATGGTTGTACGTCATTGTGTGTGCTATTTCCAAATTTACGAGCAATATTCCCGAACCCGTGAACTGTAATAGTTCCAGACGACCGTGTTACCAGTCGACAAGTTTTATCATCTCTCGTTACGTTGGCGCATGTCAAGGACAAACGCACAGATCATCTCTACTTGAGCAATACACTGTGAAAAACAAATTTCACAGACAGCTATGCTGTGCCCTTTATCTCCACACCGGCAGTTACGTCTCTGAACGTAGTTTCGGCAGAGAGGCTGCATAGCTTTGTAAGTGATGGAGGGTTAATTATCAGCAGTGTTTACGCATGACTTCACAGCCCCGGTCTCGCGTGGCATGGCAGGAGGCGCGCACGGTTACGCACGGTTACGCAACAGCGATTATGGATTAGAGTGTATTATTGCTGCAGACGAGGGTAGAGTGGGCGGTGTGGTGCTGATAGGGCTTACGCACTTCTCGTAAATTATGCACTGTTGTTGGTATGTACCACCGCGGGTTTGTATTTGTGTTGTTTTTGTTTTGTTTTGTTTTTTGTAGTTGTTATTTTACAAGTTTTTTTCATCTCGTTTTTTTGTTTTTTGTTTTGTTTCTTTTTGTTTTTACGCTACAGTATAGTTAATGACAGACAATTATAGAACGCAGCAAAGCAGCGAAAAACAAGTAGAAATAAACAAACAAATACATAAACTACGACGGAAAACGTATGGTGACACAGTCGTAGTGCAGATACCTAGCTCCCCCCCCCCCTCCACCCTCCACTTCCACCGACGCTCCCCCTCCCCCCAAACAAACAAACAAACAACAACAAAACAAAAACACTGAAAGAACTTTTTTAAAAAGCAAAAAAATAAAAAAAATAAATAAAATAACAGCAAAAGCCCCCAAACAACAAACCAGAACTAAGGAAACACAAGACAGACACACGTAGCAGCACTGGTATATATCTTGATGATGTTGTCTGAGCTGCATGTCAGGTGACAGGTGCCAGGTTCAGCCGCGAATTAGTCTTTGTGGCTTGCGCGGCTTTACGCCCTAAAAACTCACTCACTCACTCAGGTGCCATGCGCCAAAAACAAAATCACACCGCGCGGGCAGACAAAATCACCGAAATCGTCAGACTGTTTACAAAAATCGTCAGAACCAAGACCAAAAAATGCTCACATACGCATATATATTGCACCATTGGATTTTCAGCGTCGGACAAGATCAAGAGACACACTGACGTGCAAATAGACGCTTACGGTTTACGGCCAACCCCTTTGACCGCACATCCTTTCACCGAGGGACATAAACTTCCCGCTTTTAGCGCGTGAAGCCCTGTCAATTTCCAGCTACTGCCCGGCCAATCACACAGCGCCAGCTTCGATCATCGTAAAACAAACACTGGTACACTGGCCGCCATTAACCTGCATACCACTCCACAGCACGTGGCTCAGTCCCTTCCGATACCGGGACAATGTAGCATTTCCGGTTTCGTCTTAAAAAGCACACAGAATTTCAACATGTAGATTTTGGGTCAAAAAGTTTCTCTTTCTTTCTGTATGATTACAACAGTATAAAAATACCCCCCCCCCCAAAAGAAAAAAAAAAAACACAAACACACACACACACACACACACACACACACACACACACACACACACACACACACAACAACAACAACAACAACAAAAACAACAAACAAACAACAACAACCAAAAAAACAACAACAAATTAAAAAAAGAAACTAAAAATGTAATTAAAGTTTTTAAACACAGGTAATCTCGACCAGGCTAGACGCCGGAGATTTTGCAAAAACCTAGATTTAAAAATATATGCCATGTCAAATCTGACGAAACACTGCAAAACGTCTCTCCAGCGGCGGAGCGATCTCTGCTGACCCCACTGTGGCGTCGCTAACGGCAGACTGTCGTTAACTGCAGACAGATCGCAGAAACTGATGATAACTGGGATACATCACTAATCTGGTAATTAAGGCACAATGATAATGTTAACACGCCTCCACCTAAGGATTTGTTGATCAATAAAAGCAGCAAACATAACGTAGTTTAATAATTTGCGTTCCGTGATAATTTAATGAGAACTCCCGAACAATGCGGTGCTGACCTTGACCTCGAGTGCGCGCGAGGTACAGGCGCGTGATTTGCAAGAATGGCGTGAACGTTTGCGTATCATGTGCGCTTCTTTTGTGCAGCGTTGTACTCAGTCACTTTGAGCACTGCTGTGTCGGATGGAAACCATGAGGAAAAGTGAGTTGTTTTTTGTTTTGTTTTTTTTACCTGGTAAAATGATGATATTTTGTAAGTGGAAGTCATAATAGTAAATGGAATTAGGCATACAGTCCCCCGTGGCCGATTTCAGTTATTTGTATTACCGTACTTTCCATAAAAAATCACAAGTTCTCAATACACTCTCGTGGATTTTTATTCAATCATCTAAAGTCGAAGTTGTAGGCGTACTGATATTATGACTCCCACTTACAAAATGTCATCATTTTATCATAAGCACTCACTTTTTCCGCCTTGTTTCCATCCGACACAGCAGTGCTCAAAGTGACTGAGTACAACGCTGCACAAAAGAAGAGCACATGATACGCAAACGTGCACGCCATTCTTGCAAATCACGCGCCTGTACCTGGGATGTGTATAACGAGATGCGGGGAGTGCTCCTTATTTCCCACATGCGCCTACAACTTTCTGCAGTTAACGACAGTCTGCAGTTAGCGACGCCACAGCCCACATCCAAGCGCAGATAGCGTGTCAGTGTTGCGTCAGGTTTGGAATTTGACATGTAGGTAACTCAAGATCTGCACGTTCAAATTCTGTCTTCTAATGGTTTGAAATTTGAAATGCCAGAATGTCCCGGCATTCGTCCCCGGGCAACACTCTGCGTCTTTCAAATCCATGGGTCCCGAAATTAGTACTTGCTTTATCGCTGCCCAGTGTACACACTCGGTCGGAATTGCGTCAGCGGCGATGATTGGCCAGTTCAAACTCCGCCAACGGTTTCTCGTTGTTTACGAGCCAATGATCTAGCGCTGGTTCCGAAAGGTTTGCGGCTCGTATTCAGACACGCGAGAAGAAGCTATTTTTTGTGAGAAGAGGGGAAAACATTATTGTCTCTCTGATCCAGGATTCCTTTTCAGTAAAAGTTTGCGAGATTGATGGCCTTTTTGCAGGGAAACGTGCTCTTGTCATCCGGCCGAGTTCCATCAGGCTTACGATTAAAAGAGAGGGCGGAGCAAAATTTTGGAATCTCTCTCTCTCTCTCTCTCTCTCTCTGTGGGGGAGCCGGGGAGGCCGAATGGTAGAGTGTTGGACTTTCAATGATGCTTGGGTCGTGAATTCGAATCCCGCCGGCTGGGGCCAAATATTTGTGCTGGCCTTTTTTTCTCGTTGCCCCGTCTTTGATATCACCCTTATGTGGTGGAACCTCTGTGTGTGTGTGTGGGGGGGGGGGGGGGGGGGGAGAGAGAGAGAGAGAGTCTATATGGTGGCACAACATCAACTTTTTGTCTTTTGACAGTCCAGGAAGTTTCAGCGTCGAGTTCTCTCTCTCTCTCTCTCTCTCTCTCTCTCTCTCTCCGGATAGGGATCCCTTCGAACACACACACACACACACACACACACACACACACACACACACACACACACACACACACACACACACACACAGAGGGAGAGACAGACAGACAGAAAGATAGACAGACAGAGACAGAGAGCTCCAAGCTGAAACTTCACGGACTGTCAAAAGACGAAAAGCGGTGGGGATCCCTTCGAACACACACACACACACACACACACACACACACACACACACACACACACACACAGAGAGAGAGAGAGAGAGAGAGAGCTGATGAAGTCAAAATGGCTGTGAACGGAAATGGTCGTCACTGAAAACTTTTCATTCGACATAGCAAGCGCAAAAAAAACCCAAAAAAAAAAAAAAACCGCCATGTTGACTAACTCTCGTGATACTAGCTCCCGCGACCACGCCACAGACACAATCACGCCATAGACTCGTGGCCTATGGCGGTTCAAATCCCCAGGAGAACGTGATGTTAGTGTGTGGTGTCAGCCGCCATTTTCTGATCGGTCAGTCAGGCTGCGGAATATGCGTACCAAGGGAGATAAAGTTCAAGGGGGTCAACCCTCGTTTAACTACCGGGCCAAATCGGCAGCCGCTCTGCTGTGCCTTTGTCTTCCATCAGTTCAGCCGTTAAGGGTGCTTCGAAGGTCATATATGCGACTGTCAGCAGAAAGAAATTACGTAACATGGGAATCAAGCAGAATCCCAGTGTGCGTGGCGTGAGCTAAGCTGGAAAGGTCGATTTGGTGATCGAGACTCAATTCTGCTGTTAGCTGTCTCTGTAGAGTCTACCACCCTGGCACAATCCTATCGTCAGCTGGAGAAAAAAAATCAAAAAGATCAAATTGTAATTTTAATTTAATTTTAATTTATTTTTTCTACCTTTCGGGAAATTCGGGCTGCTTCCCCCGGGGGAAGAGCGTCGCCGCGGTGCAGCGCCACCCAGTACCTATCCTTCCTTTTTTAAAACAATTTTGCTGGGGGAGGAAAGCCGGATAACCCGGAGAGAAACCCCCGATGAGCAGCCCGGCAGCCAGGAGAAACCGGTATCACATATCACAAGCTCTACCTGGGCTCGAACCCACGCTTCATTGCCATGACATTGGTGACGGCCGTTCAGTAGCGCAGCGGCTAAATCCGACGCGCTACCTATTAGACCACCGCTCAGGTAAAGGACCTAAGCGCCAATCAATTCCATGGCGCTTAGGCTTTTTTTCCCCATGATGACTGTAGCCTCATGCACTGACTTATTGCCGATCGCTGGGTTCGTGCGTTACGAATTCATTTTCTGAACCCTTTGAGATCCAGCTGATGTTCTACTCGTGCATATCACAGGCAGAATGTACTCTCTGTCTGTCTGTCTGTCTGTCTGTCTGTAGTTTTGGCCGTCTTTGATATCATCCGTATGTGGTGGAAAAGGACGTTAAACCCCCAAACACCCACCCACCCTCTAGTTTTGATTTTTTAAGTTTTTTTTAAAAGTTTTTTTTTTTTTTTTTAACGGCAAGTTTGAAAATTGATCGGAAGACCAAAAACTTCTACTGTTTCGAAACAAAAGTTATGTCAATTTCGATTTCTCTCTCCAACAGTGCACAGCAAATATTTTATTATCTACTCGGAATGACAGAAAAAAAAAAAAAAAACTTCTACCGTTTCGAAACAAAAGTGATTTCTGTTTTAATTTCTTTCTCCAACAGAGCAGAGAAAGTATTTTATTATTTACTTTAGGTGAGAGAGAACTCTCTGTGGTACGTGCAAACTTTGCAATGTCGGTGGTCTAGCGGTTAAGAGACTTGTCACCAATGCGAGAGGTCAGGGGTTCGAGTCCCACTCGGGGCAAAGAATTTTTCCTTCTCGTATGTGGCACCGTTCATTCGGGCCGATCGTCGGGGGTTCTTTCCGGGTACTCCGGCTTCCTCCGCCTCTGCTTTGGAAATGTTCAGCCCACCAAAAATTAATTTGAAAAATAAATGCAATTCTAAATTCCGAAATTTAAATAGCTGAGCTGACTCTTCGCACCACGTGATTGTAATAATTATACGCTCACGTGAATCACACGCATTCTCTCAACACTGTTTATGTCCAGTGTGTGAGAGAATGCGTGTGATTCACGTGAGCGTGCGTGTTGGGTTCAGTGTTGGAATGCCCCAAACAGAACGTTGTCTGTCTGTTTTTGCTTCGCTGTAAAAATGGAGCTCGTTTACTCTTAGTCATGTACCCTCCGTCCGTGGCACCACTCGATACACACGTATCATATTGTCTACCATCTTATAAATTATCGGATGCCACCTCCGTTAATGGAGTCACGGGACAATGCTGCTTCTGGGCGGAACTCTGCTCCCTCGCCCTCCTTATCTTTCTGGCATAATTTCTCTTTATTTGCATTCGTTTGCATACCGGGCTCGGAAATGATGTTTCTGTACGTGTCTTGTCACTCTGTGTATCTATGGACAGAAAAGTAAGGAGTGTAGGGAGCGACAGATAGGCCAAGATAGCACAGTGGGTTCATCAACTTAATAAAGATAACTTTATCAATCCCGTTGTTGGGGAATTTCTTTGGTCCAGGCTCTGACAAACATAAGCAGAAATAATTTAAGTTAACTAGACATACATCTTGTCACATCATGGGGTGACTGCTGTACTGATACAAAAACACAGCAACAAACAACATCAATCAATAATCTCGTACAATCAGTCCATACGTAGTGGAAAAAGGACGTTAAACGCCCAAACACCCACCCACCCATTCTCGAACAATTATTCACAACACGCACAACACTAATAGTGCATAATGATAATAACCTCAACAACAAAAATCAAAAGCTAAAAAAAAAATCACAAACAAAAAAACAGACGACTGAACGCTTGGTTTTTTTTTTGGTTTTTTTTTTTGGTGCTTTGCCACCAGAGAGGCGCAGTGATCGTCATTAGTAGTTCAAGTTCAGTATCATTACATAATTATAGGGTCAGTGAAGTCGGTGAAGGCACAAAATGTCTAGATAATCATACACACACACACACACACACACACACACACACACACACACACACACACACACACACACACACACACACACACACACACACACACACACACACACACACACACACACACACACACACACACACACACACACACATACACACACACAACACGCCAGGTGTTGATATTTCAGCAAGCGTGTTGCCTTCATCAGAAAGACCAACATCCGAAAAAGGTCTTCCTATATAATATCACTATACCATTTTGCAGACTTGAGAAAGACCTAGCGGACTTGGTTTGATCTGGCCTTTCCTGACCTCACAGTGACCATATCTTGCCTTGCCTCTCTGTTACATTACCTTACATTACCTTGTCATTCCTTACTGGTATAGCGCTGGACTTTCAATGCTCGGGTCGGGAGTTCGAATCCCGGCTGGGGCCAAATATTTGTTCTGGTCTTTTTCTCGTTGCCCCGTCTTTGAATTAGCCTTTGTTGCTTGCGCGGCGTTAAGCCCTAAATAACTAACTAACTAACTAACCCGTCTTTGATATCACCCATACGTGGTGGAAAAGTGCGTTAAACTCCTGAACGCGCACCCGCCCAGTCATTCCTTACTTTACCTACATTTTTTTCGCACGTGAGCGAGACTCAGTTCCCCTCGTCTTGCCTTGATTTTCTTGACCTTCGTTTGACGTTCCTTACTTTGACAGTTGCTGTGACTCGTCATACCTTGCGGTACCTGACCTCATATCACCCTGCCTTCCCTGGCGCTACCTTGATTGCTGTACTTTACTTCTCCTTACCTTACCATACGCTTTGCCTTGCCGGCCAAAGGACACGACTGCACGAGGTCTCAAAATGCCTGTATATTCCCTAGTAGCATCAGGCATCATAGTCAACCATAAAAATGCTTCAATCTATACCAGCAAAGATTATCATGCACAGACCATTCAAGGGCACGCACCTGACAGGATTTTCAAAAAAATGAATGTCTCCTTTCCGCTCAGGCCCCACTGGAGTAATGCTAGTCTGCTTTCTATTCAGGCCAGAAAGCCGCTTCTTCTGAACCCGCCGGCTCGCCTCGCTTTTGCCGCTCTCCAGCGCAAAACGTCCCAGCTTCACTGGCAGCTTCCCTCATGCCCCCTGGCATGCACCTTGGGCTACAAGGACGCCCTCCCTCTCGCGGGAGCTCAGGGCGCCTTACAAAGAACACACACTCACTCACCCAGAAACACACACAACATGCCTCCACACATACATTTAACTGAAAACACATGATGTGCAGCATCATACACGGGCTGCCCCTGGCATACACACACACACACATGTAGCGGGTTGTGTCTGACGTGTCAGTTCAGTCGTGCGGGTAGCGGAGTGCACGTGTTAGTGACTGAGAAGCGCTCACATACCAGGGTCAGCCGGGGCCGGCCTCTGCTCGTCACTTGGTGTTGAGCAGAGCTAGCGAGCATACAGTGTTGTTGCCTCTGTTGACCAGGTATGTTTACATAATTATACGTATTTTGCTCCAATTGCATGGTAGTGTTTTATCAGTGTTTGGTCCAATTGCATGGTAGTGTTTTATTAGTAAATGATTAGTATTATTAGTACAGTTGTGTTTTAGCAGTAAGCAAGAGCTCAGGGGTTTTAGACTTGATGTGGTATCCGTAGTGTTTTATCAGTAAATGATTAGTATTATTAGTACAGTAGTGTTTTAGCAGTAAGCAACAGCTCTGGGGTTTTAGACTTGATGTTGTATTGTTTTATTCGGTTGTTGCGTGTGTAAATAAAGACTTGGTGTTGAGCAGAGCTAGCGAGCATACAGTGTTGTTGCCTCTGTTGACCAGGGTGCGTCGCAAGTGTTACACACACACACACACACACACACACACACACACACACACACACACACACACACACACATGACCAGCAAGATGATGATGTGGCAACAGTTATTGGTTGAAGGCTGTGAAGAGGTGGGTTTTCACATTTGTTTTGAAAGATAGTTTTGTGTCTGCATATCTGATCGAAACTGGGAGATCATTCCAACATTCCGAGTGTCAGCAGCAGAACGAAGTTGTCTAGATGGAGTGTAAAGCTGAAGCAAAGAAGACAGATATGGAGGACAGGAGGAGGTGACACAGTTGTACGTAAGGGATGAAATCTTGTATTGAATTCTACAAGACACAGGCAACCAGTGCAGAGTGCGAAGAAGGGGTGTGACGTGATCTGATTTCTTTGCTTTAAGAACTAAGGGAGCGGCAGCATTTTGAACCTTTTGAAGTCTGTTTAGAAGGAACTGAGGGCAGCCAACCAGGAGCGCATTGCAGTAGTCCAGCATCGACAAGACAAAAGCACAAACAAGAAAAAAAATCACGCTTTTTCATGACAACAAAAATCATTAAACGCTAGCACACTCGCCAAACATGACCAACACTTCCTATGCCTGGGCCTTTCCCTGTGAAACTGCATTAACTGACTACTAACAAACCTCTCTACCAATCTTTATGGAAGACACACACTTTCAAAATTCAAATGATTTTATGTAGTTAATGAAAACTGGACGGAGAATTCAATTTTGATGAGGCGTGGGCGATGCGTGGCTGAACTTGTCCTTTGATCGAAGTGTCCTGTCACAAATGATTTACTTAACTTGATTTCCTTAATTATTTTACCATTCCTGGTCACGCCGGCTTAGCCCTGCCTTCCCTTACCAAAGGGGGAGCCGGGGTGGCCGAATGGTAGAGCGTTGAACTCCTAATGCTCGGGTCGTGAGTTCGTATCCCGGCTGGAGCCAAATATTTGTGCTGGCTTGTTCATCGTTGCCCCGTCTTTGATATCACCCGTATGTGGTGGGAAAGGACGTTAAACCCCCCAAACACCCAGCCACCCACCCTTACCAAAGCTTACATTACACGGCATTAACCTCCACCTGAACGATTACCATACCCCTTAACTTTCACAAAAGCGCGGAAATACCGCTGAGCTATCACAGCGGACCTAAAGCTCGCGCAGTCTTCAAAAGATCCGCACCAGTCCTCGGCTTGTCTTGTTCGATAATGCCGCGATGGCCTTTTAGAGCAAGGACTTGTTGGGCACCCTGCGAATCCCTTTCGGTCTTGTGTTGCCTGCTTCAATACTGTCCCTTGGACCGACCTAAACGCCTCCGATTAACTGCGTCTGGTGGCATACGGTGCTGTTTGTCTTAGTGCAGGCCGGGTGGTTGGTTGGTTTGTGCTACTGGTCTCATAATATTGACCACTGGAGTGACTGATGACGAAATTCAATTCAATTCAATTCAAAATACTTTATTGTCTGTTTAAGACAGACTCTAAAAACAGAAAATCTTCTTTGGACTCACATGATGCTCTGTCACAGATAAGATAAAGTGCAGTCATTAAAAACCTTGGTATAAAACATAAAAATAATAAAATAGGGTTAAACGTCAAGGTCAAACAAACTTCAGAACAATTTAAAACAAGTACTCATACATACTGTAGAGGTCCCGTTCGTAATATTAGTCAGTTCCGAAACTTATATAGCTGAGCTGACCCTTCGCAGCACGTGATTGTAATGTGTTCGTGTCCAGTGTGTGAGAGAATGCGTGTGATTCACGTGAGCGGGCGTGTTGGGTTCAGTGCGCGGCGCTTTGAGCCGATTCAAGAAACTGGGTAACGCGCCTGTACAATACTCAGTTCTTCTTCTTCTTCATATTATTATTATTTAAAAAAATAAATGCAATTCTAAATTCCGAAATTTAAATAGCTGAGCTGACCCTTCGCACCACGTGATTGTAATGTGTTTACGTCCAGTGTATGTGAGAGAATGCGTGTGATTCACGTGAGCGTGCGTGTTGGGTTCAGTTCGCGGCGCTTTGAGCCGATTCATGAAATTGGGTAAAGCGCCTATACAATATTCATTATTATTATTATTATTATTATTATTATTAGCACGTACAGTGCATGTTTTAAGAAAACTAATAAGCTCAGTGAACTCTACAAATCTGACAGCCCTACCCCTACAATCTGCCTATAAGTCAGCTACAGAAAAAAAAATTACGTAAATTTTTGTTCAATACTTTAGGTTACTTCTTGTTTCATGTTTCTGACTGAGTAATGGTACCAACGGCATATCTGAAAACTGATAATGTTTGTCCATCATGTGTGTGTGTGTGTGTGTGTGTGTGTGTGTGTGTGTGTGTGTGTGTGTGTTCCGCTTTCCGCGTTCCGGAAAACGGAGCAAACCTAATTAAAAAAAACTCAAGTTCTACTGTCTCGGTCATCTTTATTCTTAATCTCACCCCCATCCTTACCTTTCTCTCCCCCCCCTCCCCCTCCCCTCCACTAAGATTACTCCACTTACGGACGTCGCTGTTTGTGCCTTACATTTTCTGTCTGAGTGTGGACCGTTTTCGTGCCCAAGTGGTCACAATCCCTCGTACGTGGTGTATTCTCTGCACACTTTCAATTCCCTCTTGCCCGCAGTCGGGGGCTTAATCACAACGGATCGAGTGAAGACGCTGTCTAGACAGGGCAAACTCATTACTTCTCTCACAGACAATGTCACGCA
>JACVVK020000047.1:1890000-1912500 GCA_018292915.2 Batillaria attramentaria | reverse complement strand
GCATCCGGAGTGGAGGCGGCTCTCACCAGAGTTTCTATGTAAATACCGTTTACGTTTACGTATGACTTTGCGCCGATACCCCGTAAATAGACTGATGAGGTTGGAACCATGATCAAAGAACGTCCATTGCAGTGAGACACACTGAATCGAAGCTGGACCAACCAGATGGGGCCACGTGTACACAAGCTTATTTGTTTTCTTTCCCGCGTGGGCACCGGGCGAGCTACACTCCGATTCTTCAACGGATGGGTATAGCGAGGGAGGGGGAGGTGGTGGTGGTGGTGGTGGTGGGGGGGGGGGGGGATCGGGGGGGGGGGGGGGGGGTTGGGGAGATGAGTAGAGTCTCCTGAGGAACTGTTTACACGTCTTCATCAACACGTGGCCGCATCTTCTTTGTGGCGCGCATAACCATATCCATAAGAGCCTGCACATACGATGGCCACAGACAGGGTTCATACTGATGACTGTCGCTCGCGCAAAGGGCAGAAGGATGTGCTTGAATGGCTGTCGAGTCTGATATTAACTGGTGTCTGCAACCAGTATATAAGAAGGGACGGCGGCATATATGTAGAGGGACTGATATGTGCTGAAGATCGTATCGTTGTGGGTTTGGAAACTGAAGAGCAGAAATGGGGTAGCATCTTAGTAACATGGGAATTCAGCCGGGTAAATAGTGTTTCAGAAACGTGTGCTGCTTGAGACGGCATCTAGGAGGTAACCTGCGTCTGGAAAAAAGAGCTGGAGAGAGAGAGAGAGAGTTCATTTTCCAGGCCGGGTGAGATCATAGGCACACATGTCTCTCTAACTGTCTGTCCTTGCCGGCTACACACACACACACACACACACACACACACACACACACACACACACACAGAGAGAGAGAGAGAGAGAGAGAGAGAGAGAGAGAGAGAGAGAGGGGGGTTTATTGCTTTACCCGCTCGGCCCACAACATAAGCCTGAACAGTGATATAAAACGAACATGAGGTCACACAAAAATTGAAACAAACAACAAATAAATCAAACAAAATGAAACTGAATTACTGCTGCACGATGGCAAAAATAGAACACCCTGCCTCCATAACTCCCTCTCCCCTCCCCCATCCACACACACACACACACACACACACACACACACACACACACACACACACACACACACACACACACACACACACACACACACACACACACACACAGAGCTCATCTCATGCGCGACGAAATAAAACGAGGAGCATTTTACTGATATGGAACAGATCATACATTGACATGCAACGACACACACACATTTCAATAACTGTAACAGGCATACGATGTATTTGAAATGAACATGGACCCTTTCTCTGTCCCTTCTCTCTGTCTCTATCACACACACACACACACACACACACACACACACACACACACACACACACACACACACACACACACACACACACACACACACACTGTGAATCCGAAAAACAAAACAAAACCTGACATCATATTTACAATACGCGTTCGTCGGCATTTCCGCACTGAGAAAAAATCAAATACACGTATGACTGAACCGGAATAAGTGTCTGGGCTGTAAAGAACATAACTCCAGGCAAGTACACTCCAGTGGGTGAATGAATGGATGTTGAGTCCTATAATACCTCGTCTGGTGTCTGGGCCCACAAGCAAGAGAAGGGGATCACGGTTTCGGCGAAAAGGCCACGGAAATATGAAAAGGCGAGTCTTCTGGAACCGCTAGCCAAGTAATAGCGGAGACAAATAGCAGAATGGAGGGAAAAATAGCAGGATTTAGAAAACACGTGCTGCTTATATTGTGGCTGTTCTGATTAATCTTTGTTCTTGTCTTTTTATTTTGTTTGGTGTTTTTTTGTTGTTGTTTTTTTTTGCGGTTTTTGTTGTTGTTCTTGTTTTGTCTTTTTTGGTTGTTTTTTGTTGGGGTTGTTGTTGGTTATTATTATTATTATTATTATTGAGAACAGTCTTAACACAGGCGAAAAAAAATAGGGCAGCACGATAAATTATATACTTGCATTACCCGAGAAACTGAAAATCAGTATGAGGATAAGAAAAGAAGAAAAAGAACAAGAACAACAACGACATTGACATCGACATCTATTACAACAACAACAACAACAACAACAACAACAACAACGCATTTCCAATGACATGTAATTAGTAATCTGAATCTGCACTGCCATCTTAGTTTCTCTTCTTTAACATCTGTCATCTTCTCCATCTTTCTTTTCAGTGGGGGGCGCCGGGGTGGTCGAATGGTAGAGCGTTGGACTTCTAATGCTCGGGTCATGAGTTCGATCCCGGCTGGGGCCAAATATTTGTGCTGGCTTTTTCATCGTTGCCCCGTCTTTGATATCACCCAATGTGGTGGAAAAGGACGTTAAACCCCCAAACACCCACCCCACCCCACCCTCTTTTCAGTGGCATGATGGGAGTTTCACATTTATCATTTGTAGATTTTATATACCCCAGTTGAGGTTTTGAATGAACTTACCTTGAACCATGAATTTTTTCATCATTGTATCTCAACGGAAACTCGTCTGCTAAAGGCATTTCAGTCCGACTTCATAAGGACGACTTCACTGAGAAGCGGAAGCAGCGGAACCCATTTACGTGTAAATGAGGTACTCTAGGGTACCATTAGCTAATTGCAGCGTGTAAGCCGCTCGCGGCCTCTGCCGTGTGAGCCGAATTTACATGTAAATGGGTTACGATGCTCAGCGAAGTCCTGCTTACGAAGTCCTGCTTACGAAGTCCTACTAATTATGCCAAATGTGTGTTTGTGGATTCGGTTGTAGATTATAATGGTGTTGTATTGTTGCGTAAAGTGTTTTTTTTTTTTTCTAAACATCACACACACACACACACACACACACACACACACACACACACACACACACACACACACACACACACACACACACACACACACACACACACACACACACACACACACACACGGTGACTCACACACACACACACACGGTGACACACACACGGTGACACACACACACACACACACACACACACACACACACAGACGGTGACTCTCTCTCTCTCACACACACACACACACACACACACACACACACACACACACACACACACACACACACACACACAGACGGTGACTCTCTCTCTCTCTCTCTCACACACACACACACACACACACACACACACACACACACACACACACGCACGCACGCACGCACGCACGCACGCACGCACACTTTTAGAAAAAAAAGTGTCTCCAGAGTTTCTCATCACATAGAATACATAATCACCATGAGCAGCATCAGCAGTTTCGCTGCAAGGTTGGTGCAACCTTTTCCGCCCTGAGATCAAAAGACGGCCGTACAACAACAGATTTATATGTCCGTGCCGCGTGCTCATTCATGCAGAACCGCTTCTTCACGTATACCCGTCCAAAGGAAACAGCACTGTTATGAAACCGTCTAGACACCAATAACAAGCGGAATGGACACAACAGAAATATATATATATACGCGGCGACCAGAATAAACGGGAGACCGGTCGCGAAAGATAAATCAGGAGGAAAAGTGCAGTTTCATTTCTTGTCTCAGAGACGCCGGACGCGGCGTAGCTCACTAGACTGAAAGTGAAACAGCACCAGACAGGAATTTGACTGATCTGGACTTTGATGTTTTTTTTTTTCCAGTCTAGAACACGCATCTTGCCAATGCCAGCCGCCATCGCCCATCAAGGTCCATTACTTCTATGATATCAAGCAAGACTGAAGACGAATTGCAAAGCCGGCACGCAGTCAGCAAGGATTCCTTGAAAATTTCAAGTGAAATATTTTAGAGTGTATCACTTTCTCTTGTTGGTTAGCGCGTTGCATCACCATCACCATCATCATCATCATCATTAGCATCATCATCATCATCATCATCAAGAAGGTTTATAGTTGAAATAAGCAGTCTTCTTACGCCGTAGTGGTCGTCATCGTTGCCATCATCATCACGCAGAAGGTTTATAGTTGAAATAAGCAGTCTTCTTACGTCGTAATCGTCGTCATCGTTGTCATCATCATCATCATCATCATCATCATCATGCAGAAGGTTTATAGTTGAAATAAGCAGTCTTCTTACGTCGTAATCGTCGTCATCGTTGTCATCATCATCATCATCATCATCATCATCATCATCATCATCATCATCATCATCATCATCATCACGCAGAAGGTTTATAGTTGAAAAAAGCAGTCTTCTTACGTCGTAATCGTCGTCATCGTTGTCATCATCATCATCATGCAGAAGGTTTATAGTTGAAATAAGCAGTCTTCTTACGTCGTAATCGTCGTCATCGTTGTCATCATCATCATCATCATCATGCAGAAGGTTTATAGTTGAAATAAGCAGTCTTTTTACGCCGTACATGACGGCAAAAATAGAGCAGGAGATTCCCAGTGAATCTTTTGAAAATGCACAAGAACGTGTCATGTAATTCATTTTCAGAATAACATTCGAACATGATTATTTATCTCATTAGACAGCGCGCTTGTCAACGTGCAACAGAAATAAAAGCCCACAAGAGCAATTGTATCCTTTCATTCTGCAAGGAGAATTTTCCCGCAGCTACAATAAAGCGAGATCGGCTCTGTAGCTTCAAGGTTGTAACCAGAAAACGGACGGGAAAGTCGAAAAACGTTTTCATTCAGTTTCCTTCCATGCCAGCGCTGATTATGTTTTTTTTTTTTTTTTTTTTTTTTTTCCCACGAGGAAAACCGATTACACAGAACCAGAGTTATAATTATCATTTTTCTTTTTACAAGAAAATCTTTGGGCCTGGATAATTTTCTTCGATATTATGTTTCCGTCTAAAGATGAAAAGACCGTAATTTAATCTAACAACCAGGAAACTGTCGATTGCGTCACCCTCCATTTTAGAATCACGATCGGTTAAAGTTCAATCTTCTGACATAACTATCGCAAGGTGTAACGTGGTGCTTTGAAGATGTCCGGACAACTCTTTAAAAAGAAGACGAAGAAGAAGACGAAGAAGAAAAAGGTTGTTGTCTGTGAATTCATATATCGTCAGTAATCATAGAAGTGGCTCCTTTAAGCTAAGGGCGCCCCCTGGTGAAACGAAGGAATCTTGCAGGATGAGTATAAAAACGCATTATTACCGGCCCCCGTAGTGTAGTGGTTAGCACTTCGGATCATGGACCGGGAGACCCGGGTTCGAATCCCAGCCGAGACAAGCGGGATTTTTCCTACCTAGGTCGGCTCCTACCCAGAGCGGGTGTGCTATGGGCCCAATGGGGAGGCTGTTGCCACACAGCCGAGTTTCACCCACTTCACGGGTGCGACTTTAGGGGTGCTTCCCTTAGTATGACACGTCGTATGATGTGGATGATTACACGGCCGGCACCGCAGGTGCCGTAGTTCCCTGGCCTGGTTAATGTCGGGATATTTATGACAAGAAGCGTGGAATGCAGCCCTGTCCCGCAGTCCCAAACCACATGGACCTCCATAGCATCATCTTACTATCATCCTCATCTCCATCATCATGCATAATAAAAATTGTCCCAGCTTCCGAGTCCTCCGCGGGTTCCACCCATGACCTGGGAGGAACACCACAGGAGCTGGCAAAGAGTTGGGGCAGAAAAAAAAAAAAACCGCATTATTACCGCCTTCAGCACCAAGAATATTAACAGGAAACGAACTTTGCCTGCAGCCGACATAGGCCGTTAAAAAAAAGAAAGATAGGGAATCCCAGCTGTGAGATATTATCCCAGGTCTTATTTCAAAGTTCGGTCTTCTCCGGGTCAATTTTTTCCGCCATGAAAAAAAAAAAAAAAAAGATCTAAAAATCTATTAGACTCAAGACGGTTAGACGATTTTTCGGATCACAATATATTTGCCGTCTGGCTAAGAGTGATGAGATTCTGAAACGACATCGACGTCTTCCATCTTGTGGTGCCAGGTCTTTTTAGACTATGACGGAGTGTGCGGGTTTCTCTCTCTCTCTCTCTTTCGATTTTTTTAGGGAGGGGGAGGAGGGGGAGGAGGGGGGGCGGGGGGGGGGGGGGCGAAGTGGGTGTTTGGTGGTTTGTCTGCGACCGAATTTTAGGTATTTCAAACAGAGAGGTGGAATGGTTTCAGCTGACCGTACAGTACTTGAAAATACTCCAGTACAATTTCTTGCTTTGGGATTATCAAAAGTTACGTGCAGAGGTAGAACAGGGTGGGTGGGTGTTTGGGGGGTTTAACGTCCTTTTCCACCACACACGGGTGATATCAAAGACGGGGCAACGATGAAAAAGCCAGCACAATGTTTGGCCCCAGCCGGGATTCGAACTCACGACCCGAGCATCAGAAGTCCAACGCTCTACCATTCGGCCACCCCGGCTCCCCGCAGAGGTAGAACAGTTTCTGTTCTCAGACAATACACACACAAACTAACATACACCCATACTCACTCTCTTCCCAAGGGGAGAGAGACAATGACAATGACAATGACAAAGATTTTATTCAGTGAAGGCTTTTGGCCCATAACTGAAGGAGGGGGGGGGGGTGGAGGGCAAACACGTATACACATACAGTTCATCACAGTTGTATCTAGACAACAAATTGTAATAACATCCAAACAAAATGTTACATAACGACATGCAGCCTATGTAGGAAAGGTTTATGCAGAACACTGATCACTGCAACAGTCTATGGCTACTCACTAATGTCACGACGTTGAAACGCTTTATAAACATAACAAGCAAGGTTTCTCGTCAATTTCTGACAACTGTCGGCCATCAGCACAGAAAACCTGAACTGTGATGGATACCTAGAGAATTTCTTTGGCATAAACTCCTTACGTAGATCAGCGTATTTCGGGCACACAAACAAAAAATGTAATTCAGTCTCAGGATTATCGCAAAAAGGACATTTTAAACAAACGTTCATATCAGTGTTGTATCTACTCTTATGGCAATGCAAGTTCGTTATACCCAATCTAAACTTTATGAGGGCATCCCTCATGCCAATATGTCGCAGATCAGATAGAAAAGAACTACGGACAAGGTCACCTTTAAAACAACTGTAAGTGGAAAAACGGGTACTATTGTTAATCTTATAATGCCAGTCTTGACGGAAACTATCAATAAGTCTATTTTTAAACTGTAGTAAGAACGCTCTCCGATTTCCAATACTTTCAGGGTTTTCCCATACAAAACCAAAACCATGTTGGTACAGAGTGACCATTACATAATGGACCCAGGTGGTCTTATTTTGCTGATGCAGACTGTATAACATGCTATAGATTTTCCTCGGAAGCCGGTCAAGTGGAAGTCGAGTTACACGGATCCAGTATGAGACACATCTTATAAACGCATTAATGTACAATGGGTAGCGACCACATTCGCCATAAACAAAAGCATTTGGGGTTCTAGTAGTAACACTCAGGAAACGTTTCATAGCAAATATATGGATTTTCTCAATTATATCACAATCTGCACTCAGGCCCCATACCTCTGCACCATACAGCAATATTGGTTGTATCTGTGAGTCGAATAATTTGAAGAATAATGACGGAGTACGATCACCAAAGTACCATAAGACTCGTAGTATACATATTACACCCTTCCTTGCTCTTGCAGCAAGATCTTCAAGAGCATGTGTAAAAACACATCTTGTAGACATGAAAATGCCTAAGTACTTATACATATTTACAATGTCTAGCTTCTTGCCATCATACAACCATTTTTCCCTTTTTGCAATGTATCCACCATTTCTAAAAACAATTACATTTGATTTTTCCATATTAACTATGAGGTCGAGACGTTTAGCTGTATGATGTAAAATATGGAGCTGATTTTGCAGCCCAACAACTGTGTCAGATAAAAGTGCAACATCATCAGCAAAGAGAAGAATGAAGATCTGCATCTGTTCAGGTGTAAGTTGGATACCGTGACGCCCATTTAACCTGATGTCCTCCGTTAATTCATTTATGAACAAGGAAAATAGCACAGGACTACAAATTTCTCCCTGCTTGAGGCCTCTCGGGCATTCAAAACATTCTGATAGATCAGCCCCAACACGTACACGTGCCTTAACAATAACATACATGCTTTCTATTGCCTTTAGTAGTTTACCTTTTATTCCATTTTTTTGCAACACTCAAGGGGAGAGAGAGAGAGAGAGAGAGAGAGAGTTCTCTTCGTAAACAGGAACTGAAAAAAAACAGCAGCAAACATAAATCATATCTGTTCCGACGCAAATTATGAAAAGCTGTCATGTAACGATCACAGTGCACCCAAGCACCCAGCCACACCGCCGTCAAACCGTTTCACGAGTAATTAGGAGCCAGAGGTTTTTCGGCATTCTGATGCTCATTAGATGCTGTTTAGAATACATTCTCTTGTTCCCTATGGAGATATCACCAGCGTATATCAAGGTGACGTGACGGGCAGGAAAGGTCTTTTTGTCCGGGAGTGAATTATTTGACAAACAACCAACAATAAATAAGGTGGAAAAAAAGGCAAAGCAACACTTTGTTTCTGCCTGATGAGTAAAGCTTCCACCCTGTAAAATTTCGACAAAATTGAGCTCGCGAGGTTGTTGTTTTTGATGTTGTTGTTGCTGTTTCTGTTGTTGTTGTTTAAGTGTTGCCATTTTCTGGGCTCCAAGGTCATCCTATAGGACGATAGACCGTAAACCATCCATAGGACAGCGGCGTGCTGGTCGAAGGACACAAATACACAGGGCATCAAAATGCCTATTATATTCCCTATTAGCCTCAGGCATCATAGTCACCCCTAAAAATGCTTCAGTCTAGAAACAATTACTACCATGAACAGACCATTCAAAGGCACGCACCTCACAGTGGTTTAAACAAATTTGAATATCTCCTTTCCGCTCAGGTCTCACTGGAGTAATGCACGTCTGTTTAGGCCAGAGGGGCAGTTCGCACAAATTCGCTTGCCTCACTTGTGTTCGACCTCTGTGCAAAAAGTAACAGCTTCACTGGCAGCTTGCCTCTTGTTGTGACCGCCTGGCATGCACCGTGACCTACATAACACAAAAATCACGAAAATCACGCTTTTTCATGACAACAAAAATCACTACAGACTAGCACACTTGCCAAACAGAGTACCTGAAATAAACACCAAACATGACTCCACGCTCAATTTGTGTCCTTACGCCTGCACTGAGGTAGTGCCCGACAGCTCAACCTAACAGGCTATGGCAAGACCCTTGTGAACCAGACTTAAGTTGAAACAGGGTAGGTGGGTGGGTGTTTAGGAGTTGAACGTCCTTTTCCACCATGTATAGGTGATGTCAAAGACGGCCGGGGCAACGAGAAAACGGCCAACACAAATATTTGGCCCCAACTGGGATTTGAACTCACGATCCGAGCATTAAAGGTCCAACGCTCTACCAATAGGCTATCCCGGCTCCCCCATTGGAACAGTCTCAAAGGCGACACGGGTAGGGTTGCGTGTAACTGGGTGGGTGGGTGTGGGTGTTTGGGAGTTTAACGTCGTTTTCCACCAAGTAAAGGTGATATCAAAGAGGGGGCAACGAGAAAAAGGTCAGCACAAATATTTGACCTCAGCCGGGATTCGAACTCACTACCCGAGCATTGAGAGTCCAACGCTCTACCATGGTAGGGCTGCAGACAAATCCTGCCCAGATCTGTCCAGAATCACCCTCAGTACTGCCAGCTAATTTTGATTGAGCGGACTCTCCTGCATCCAGGGTTACTTCGTCCGGTAAATACATGCAGGCAAACATGACGAATGACGTCATTGTTTCTATTTTTAGAATAAAAGACACCAACCCACTTACAAATTTGGAAAAACAAACAAAACAAAACATTTCATCAATGGCTCACAAACATAGACTAAATTTATCGAAAATGGTACGGAAAATAGGCGAAGTACTGCGGGTGTTTCTATTTTCATTTCTAGAAGAGCTATAGACTTTGTCTGCTCGCTTGTGGGGAGATTACTGAGAGACAGGGAGGAGCGTGAGTTGGTTTTTTCTTCATCTCAACTGAACTGAACTATCGGACGAGAGAGATGAGTGTGGCACGTGGGGGTGGGTGGGTGGGTGTTTGGGGGTTTAACGTCCTTTTCCACCACATACGGGTGATATCAAAGACGGGGCACCGATGAAAAAGTCTGCACAAATATTTGGCCCCAGCCGGGATACGAACTCACGACCCGAGCATTAGAAGTCCAACGCTCTACCATTCGGCCACCCCGGTGTAACAGGCCGGAGTATACCCCTGACTACTTTATACCCTCGGGTATAAAGTAGCCCAGGCCGGTTCAACCCCCTGGGTATAGATCAGTGTTAGGGGGGTTAAAGTGGGCAGGAGAGGGTTAAACGGGCCTAGGCCAGGGTACACCCCGGGGTATAGTCTGGGCTAGACCAGTTTATACGGGGGTATAGTCTGGGCTAGGCCAGTTTATACGAGGGGTATAATCTGGACTGCTACACCGGCTCCCCCTGAACTGAACTGAACCATCGGACGAGAGAGATGCGTGTGGGACGTACTGTCCAAACACGATGGCGTCCACATGTCACACGCTCCACGTCCAACGGAGGGGTTTTTATTATTGTAGTAAAGACTGAAACGTGTTTCGCCAGCTCGGCTCCTGTTATGACTGAAGATAATTTCTACGTGTACCACCACAGCTTAACAAAACACTAAAGCCTGCTCTTAACTGGGCACAGCGCGCGAAACACACATATGCACATCACAGTCGTTGCGCTCGGTGTGTCTACTAACTACAAAACTGAACACAGCTGTGCTCGGTGACAAACCGATTGAAGATGCACTGTCCGCCATGTTTGCGCGCCGAGTGACATAGTACAGCCAACTAGAATATGTTGTGGAAACCGCAGTCACAGTTGTGCCTATTTGAAATCCGGGTTGCTGTGATGACGCCACAGCGGCGCCCACCTCCCCCCCCCCCCCCATCACAACTGTGTCACAACTGTGGACAGCACTGTGGCGCTCCGCAGTGCCCAGTTAAAAGCCCGCTAGCTGAGCGCTTACTGAAGATGAAGATAATTTCTACGTATACCACAACAGCTTAGCAAGGACTGAAAGTTGTTTCGCTAGCTAGGCGCTCACGAAGAATACAGATCATTTCTACGTATACCACAACAGCTAAGCAAACACTGAGAGTTGTTTCGCTAGCTAAGCGCCCACTGGAAATGAAGACCATTTCTACGTATACCACCACAGCTTAGCAAAGCTGAAAGTTGTTTCGCTAGCTAGGCCGCGCCTAGTCTGGCAGAAGATCATTTCCACGTACGCCACCATAGCAGCAAAATTAGCACCTTGCTGTGAAGTTTTCCGCTTCTGTCAAAAGTTAACGACGGCATGTTATGGGAAGGGACGGAGAGCAAGTCAGGGATTGGAACGGATGATGACGTGAGTGGGATTTGGATTTGTTCCAAGGGATGGAACAGACAGTGACAGGTGCTATCTGCGCCGGAAGCAGGAGAAGGGTTGGAATGGGTGGAGACTGTGTCGGTTGCGACACTGCTTAGTGTCTGTGAATATCAACTTAATAAAAAAGCGAAACACAAAATCTACAAAACACAGTGCAAATTATTATCTACCGTCATTTCGTGAAAGGGCCTACGTGCCTCTCAAATCCATAGCTCTTACGTCCTATTACTAGATGAACGTAGATATTGTTACTAAAATACTAACTGAACGTTACAAGTTTCTCGGGAGGGGGGGGGGGCTTTTCAAAAAACACTTTAAAAAAAAACAACCTTAAAAATACAAACGCAGCGAGTTCAACAACAAAGGACGTTCGTCATTCCTTTCAACACTGTTGTCAGTTCAGTTTATTTTTCTATTTCACAATTCCTGAGGGAGAAAACCCAGGCTAGCAAGGGCTTTCCTGACATTCAAAAGTACAGGAAAAGCAAAATAAGGAGGATGGTCTCTTGAAGCCGCACAAATCGAATTAATTATGCCCCGAAGACACAGCATATTGCTCCGGGCCACCAAGGACGCGTAACTCTGTTACCCTCGTGGGGCATTAACTCCCCTAAATAAGCCTCCTGGATTTTCAAAACCAGGGTCGAACTAGCTTTTCCACTGAGACTTTTTAAAAACGAACCACCGGAAATGACAGTGCTGCTAGGGGATCTAGGCGGGCCATTTTTGTGGCTTAATATCCTGGTTTACTGGAAAGGGCGTCTTAACTTCGACCACAAATGTGACGCGATGACTTGCAAGTGTCTGGGGGATTTCTGTGGAAAGTCGGGTGATTGAGGAAACGCAACGAGTCACTGCAGATAATCTGATGATAAGTTCTGGAAAATGAACCTGTCCTGAACTGCAACTTTACTTATCGGCAACGCGGACGGCAGACTGAACAAACTTAATAAAATAACGCAATGCTGTAATCGAAAAGAAAGGAGCAGGTTTATAAAGGAAAAAGTGTCTCGTGCGTTGTCGTAAAATTGCTCTCGTTGTGACCGCCAGCACCGCCGCAGCGCGTGCAGGAATCGACAAAGTATTGGCCAGTGTGCTTCGGGATTATTTCAGAATCTGAGAATGTCTCAAAAACTTCATTTTGTAGTCCGTCTCAGAGATACAATGTCAATTTTACATGAAATGTTGCTCTTCCGTACTTGAAAGCTAACTAAACAGGAAATAACTGAGGTGGTGGTGGTGGTGGTGGGGGTGGGGTGGGGGGTTTAACGTCCTTTTCCACCACATAGGGTGATATCTAAGACGGGGCAAAGATGAAAAAGCCAGCACAAATATTTGGCCCCAGCCGGGATCGAACTCACGACCCGAGCATTAGAAGTCCAACGCTCTACCTTTCGACCACCCCGGCTCCCCAGGAAATAACTGAAAAAGACGAACTGAGAAAACTTAAATTAACAATACAGAATTTATTCTCGCAACAACAACCAAAAAAAACCCAAAACAACTGTAGCGTAAGATCCGCAATGGCTTCCTTGTGACAACAACAAATCACTCATACAATCATACACACACGGGGTTGACATACTGCGCAGCAATGATTTTCAGTTATGGCAAGGCAGGTTGGTGGCTGGCGTACGCAAGAAACACCCTTGGAGTGCTTCCTGCAGGACTTAATCTGGCGTGTATGCGTGAAGCGTTTCTCAGCAGGTTCTGGATCAGAGGAAGTCGATTTTGGTTCAGCTGGAAGTGCCCCGGAGTAAATCGTGCTAAGGAGTTAATAACGCGAGCTACACCGGAAGTCTTCGTCAAAAGTATGCGCACGCACACCGAATCTCTCAAGGACAGGGTCACGGAAACGTGACGAGAGGTTTGAGTGGACAGGAAGTGTCAGGAAATAAGTGTCTGCCACAACACACACGAAAGACACAATTCGTGAGCTTTAAGTCTTCGACAACTGACTTCCTGGATAGTAAATCGTACTACGTTTTAGCCCAAGGCCGCACGCAATAAACAACCAAAAACGTTTCCTCAAACGTTGACAGTGAACGTGTCCGGCAAGTTTGCATGTCAAAGAATTTAGGCCAAAGCTTAATTTTTGCAGTACACATGGATTTCTTTATTTGAGTTGGAAACATCAATTCTGTTCACTTGTTCGCTTTTTATACTCATAGATAACGAAAATAAAAAGTGGAATTGTAAGGGATAGCCTAGGAAACATACGGAACAACGTAGAACAAATTTGATCCTAACCTTTTATTTAGAGAAATCAGTAGAGTACAGGACCCTAAACTCGCATACTTTGTGCATACCCTAAAAAGCCCATTTATAAGGCTCATATTTGTAGTGAAAATGGCAAGATAAACGGTCGTTTTTAACGGGGACGCGGACGGAGAAAAAATTCACGGAGGCCTCCACAGCGTTAGGGGCCTATGCTCTACTGATTTCTGTAATAAAAAGATAGGATAAAATTTGTTCTACGTCCCTCCACATAGACAGCCTAATTTTCCTGCCCTAGGAGGTGCAAAGCGACCGCTTACACGGTCGAAGTTTAATCAGCGTGAAGAACCGTCGCCACAAAGGGGCCACACACTGCTCGCCACTACACTGAACGGACACATCCATGCACTTCTGTTGGTACTAGCATGTCAGAAGTAACATCTAGCCCAGACGCATGCAGCCATGCCCACTGACTCAAACGAATCCACCATGGCAACCGCACGCAGCGCGCGCTTTTTTTTTTTTTTAAACCTTTGTCAGACATGTACGCCGACAAGCTAACTCACAGGTGTGGGTTTATTTGTCGGAGTACGCGTGTCTGGTTCGAGTACTTTGACTGGCTGGCATGACCTACCGGCCAGGAATTGTCTACCTGTCAATTAATTACAACTGCAAAAGATCAATAGCATCGTCACAGTACGATTTTACTGCGGTACCATTTTGACTGGAACTGCACCGGGCTGCAGATTCGACCTTCGGCGATAACTTTGATTCCGGGGTTATCTCCTGGTACAGAGAATGCTTTTATGCCTGTTTACCCGGCTAACCACCAATGCTGACCGTATCCCTGCGTCTCATGGCTGTCTGCACGTGGCACCCGGTCAAACCCCAAACCTTCTCTCCTCCAAATACAACAAACAGTCTGCCGATTGAGCCTACTCAAACGAGTACTAAAAGTTCTGTCACGAATGCTGCAAAACGGAAACCAGTAAACGTATCACCACCACACCCCTACACATATTTCCACTAGCCGCGCATAGTTCCAGCCGCCTCCTCCACATTTGTAGGCTATTGGGCTACAATACAACAACAACAACAACGACAGCAACAACAAAAATGGAGGAATGGAAAAGAAATGTAAATCACGAAAGTCTCCACATTCACCAACCAGCCAAACAAGTAACCACCAAAACGTCTTTCGGAGAAAGTGAATAGAGAATGTCGAGCTGTAGACACGTGGTGATATCTGTTTTCCTAACCATAGTCATTGTCAGATTCTTTAGCCTCGGGTTCAAATGTTACACGGGGAGCAGTTTAACACTTACGAATTCACTGTCAATCGATTGTCATCGGTATTGATTATCGCGGCAATATACATAGTACAAAGACAACAACTTCTGCCGTCCGTGGTGTCCCCACACTGTCAGCCTTTAAATCACAACTCAAAACATACCTTTTCCGTCAGGCCTTCCATAGGTGTCTGGGACCCTCTGTCCATATTCATGTGTGTGTGTGTGTGTGTGCGTGCGTGTGTGTGTGTGTGTGTGTGTGTGTGTGTGTGTGTGTGTGTGTGTGTGTGTGTGTGTGTGTGTGTGTGTGTGTGTGTGTGTGTGTGTGTGTGTGTGCGCGCGCGCGCGCGCGTGTGTGTGTTGTGTGTGTGTGGGTGTGGGTGTGGGCGCTCTGAATCTGTCCTTCAGAGACGGGCGCCTTATAAGTATTTTTATTATTATTATTATTAGACTGTTTTGGCGCTTTACCCAGTTACTTGAATTGTCTCAAAGCGCCTCGAGCTGAACCCGACACACACGCTCACGTGAATCACACGCTTTCTCTCGCACACTGGACACTTGACAATCGAGTGGTGCGAATTTTAAGGGTCAGCTCAGCTATTTAAGTTTCAAAATTTATTTCCAAATTTTGTGGGGTGAACATTTCCAAAGCAGATGGGGAAGCCGGAGTACCCGGAGAGAACCCCCGACGATCGGCCCGAATGAACGGTGTCACGTACGAGAAGAAAAAATTCGTTGCCCCGAGAGGGACCCGAACCTGACGTCTGGCATTGGTGGCGAATTCTCTTAACCACTAGACCACCGACGTGTTGTGTTGAGCTGTTAGAGTCCAGGACCTTTGTTCTGTATCTCCCCCACCCAGCTTATTTTTACATGTACATAATATTTTGTTGTTGTTAATAGCATATATGGATGAACAGGGATCAATAACGTGGGCATTTCTTGGCTGTAATTTATGTTAACTCTAGTTTTTGTTAGCGAGTGGGGTTTCTCTTTGAATGCAGTGTGTATGCATACGTGTGTGTGTGTGTGTGTGTGTGTGTGTGTGTGTGTGTGTGTGTGTGTGTGTGTGTGTGTGTGTGTGTGTGTGTGTGTGCTCAAGTGAACATTCATCCTGCAAGCTGTCCTACCTGTGCAACTGGCACACCGTAGTGTTTAGACCAGGACCTGCCCGTGACAGGACTTTTGGTACATCCAGCCGTGACACCCTACCCCAAGCGCCACCCTCAGACATAAAACGACACACATCCGCTGGTGGCTTGTCTGTGAGCTCAAAAGGGATCCACAGGCTTTGATATCCATCCGGAATTTACACGTCAGATAAACCTTCGCCTCTCGGAGTACGTCAGTGTAATGAGACCATTTCTCCCGCCAGGGGACTAACTTCTGATCGCTGTGACGCGCGGCAGAACTAAAACAAGGACCACTCCTGTTGTTATCCCTTGCGTTTGTGTCCGCTACAGCTGTGGTAGGGCGCTACTTCCGGGCTGATCTTTCAATACGGCTGTATAATCATGCGACGGAAGTCAGGACGGAATCCTACAGCATTTCGAAGAATGTACATGTATTACGAGAGAGTTAAGTCACGTTGGAATGCAATAAAATCGAAGCTCATCTTGTGTGTATATATATATGTAAAGTTAAATAGGGGAAACAAAACTGGTCTGGCTTTTTCTTTTCTTTTCTTTTTTTTCTTTCTTTTTTAATGTCAGTTGGGGATTTTATTTACTCTATTTTAATATTCACTATTACTTAAACGTGTTTATTCTTGTGATGCTTTAAATGACTATGTATCTTGGTTGTTTTGTTTTTTGTTGGTTTTTTTTTTTTCATGCCGCAAACGATTTGTCTCCCTTGAGAAAATTTAAGAGCTACTACTGACTGACATTGACTGCTTGACTGAAACCCACAGTGTGAAGGCGAGTACATGCTATGGGTGTTTGGAGGGCCAAGGTTTTTGTTCACAGCGAGAATCCGAAAGACATACAGCAGCACCCGGGGGAAAATGCATATACATGTATCCGTGAACTCGCATTCGTCCAGCAAGTCTAATGCGATTCATCTGACTTTTGGGCCACGGGAGACAAATCATTCTGACGGGCAGATTACCGCCCTTTCCCAGCTATTGGTTGTTTTTTGGATTTTTTGTTTGTTTATTTTTTGTTTGTTTGTTTTCTTTTGCTGTTGTTGTTCGTTTGTTTGCTTAGTTTTAGTTGCTGGGGTTTGGAGTTGTATTTTCCGTCTCTCCACCCAGAACAGAGCAACATACGAAAACAACGCAATCTCCTACAATTTTATTGTGCTTAAAAGGAAGTCAGTAGCCGTGACAAAGTTAGAATTATTCAAAAGCAGCCCATACAAAACATGCCGGCAAATCTACGCATGGCCATTTAGTATGACAGCTATCATGGGATCAGGTGAAGAGCAGAGCGTCTGACAGATACAACTCAGAGAGGGATGTGACCACTGCAGGAGATCGGCACGGTTCGGCCGGAAAGCCTGGGTAAAAAGGTGGGACAATTTACGACCATAGTCTTTGCGTCTGTGGAAAAGACGGAACAACACGCAGGGATAAGTAGACGCGATAAGCTCATTGGTCATTTTAGCAACGGTCATGGAGAGGTTAGTGTGTGTCACGGTGAATTGGAAGGGATTTGTATCTGTGGTTATTCGCAGGAAGGAGGCATTTTATGTGAACCAGTATACTTTCCGTTCTGTCTGTTTATGGACCATTTAGCGTTAGTAAACTCACGTGTAGAAGAATTCCGAGGAAGCGTACAGATAAACTGGATACATGTGCTCAAGCGCGCCCACACTGACACACACGCACCCGCCAGCATGCACGCACGCCGGTAAGCACACACACACACACACACACACACACACACACACACACACACACACACACACACACACACACACACACACACACACGTACGCAAACACGCACGCACGCACGCAACCACACACACACACACACACACACACACACACACACACACACACACACACACACACACACACACACAACGTACCCTGTACAAAAACAAACTTATCTTCACATCTCCTACTAAAGAGAGAGAGAGAGAGAGAGAGAGAGAGAGAGAGCCTGGCTGACATTACAAGGACTCGAATTACGTATTACTACAAGTTATCGGCACGCAGGCACAATTTTGGTACATGTCCTTGGTTACACAAGCACAACATTATTATAGATGAGAGATGAAGAACAAGAATGTGTTACCTCTAATTTCACACAAGGGGACTTCTTGCCACGTTACAGTCACATAGAACTACACGAGATTCCCTTTTTCTAGTGTCCGGCAAAAAAACGTTTGCCAGACCATGCCACGTGACGTGCTCAGTCATTATGCCGCGGTACGCGCTTGGCTGAATTCTAGGGGCTCGCCCCCTTTATTTAACAGGAGTGGTGGGTGGGCGGGTGTTTGGGGGTTTAACGTCCTTTTCCATCACACAGGGTGATATCAAAGACGGGGCAACAATGAAAAAGCCAGCACAAATATTTGGCCCCGGCCGGGATCGAACTCACGACCCGAGAATTAGAAGTCCAACGCTCTACCATTCGACCACCCCGGCTCCCCCTTAACAGGAGTGGAGTCGTCTGTTCTACACTAGTCCCATAATCTACAATGTCCCTGTCCTACAACGGACCGTACGCAGCACTTCAAATTAAGAAGTAAACACGTCGTTATGACTGAATTCAATTATCAGAACGAAAAATACCACCATGGTCGATAAATACCACATTACCAAAACTGTTCCAAACACGCCGATAATACGACAACGGACGAGACAACTTTAATTTTGAGAACTAATTTAAATTATTTTCTTCTGTCTGTAGAGGTCTCGGCGTGTTTTTAACCTTTCGGCATTCAACATACATTCTGCATCATGTCTAGCGGTATTTCCGCCAACGATAGAAAGTTAGGCAATTGCTGTCTGTTAACCACCACGTGACATTTATCCTGTGTATCGTCACGGAGAGAAATTAAAAGCAGCTCCACTTGTTCGGGAGCTAAAAATGAAAGGGCAAGGCATTTAGAGAGATCCTGAATAACCTCGCAAACACAATAGTTACGGACAGTCCGGTCGATCGCCAGCACACACGATACACCATCGTTAAAAAAAATAATTAGTATTGGACACATCGAGAATAATAAACTTTAAATGCCAAACGAGGTGTGCTGCCTTCCTGAAGAAAAGCGGGGGAAGGGGGGGGGGCGTTATTCTCTAGCAGGGAAGTTTGTTTTGGAAACATTCTTACACTTAAATATCAAAGTATAAAGTTCAAAGTTAATGTAAATCAATATTAGATTTTAATTTGTTTTGGAAACATTCTTACACTTAAATATCAAAGTATAAAGTTCAAAGTTAATGTAAATCAATACTAGATTATAATTTGACGATACTGAAAATAATTGATTCACGGAATGTCCTTTGAAAGAAACTCTTAATTCAGTTCCTTCTAAGTCAGTCAGGTGTACCGGCCCCCGTGGTGTAGTGGTTAGCACTTCGGATTATGGACCGGGAGACCCGGGTTCGAGTCCCAGCCGAGGCAAGCGGGATTTTTTCTACCTGGGTCGGCTCCTACCCAGAGCGGGTGTGCTATAGGTCCAATGGGGAGGCTGTTGCCACACAGCCGAGCTTTACCCACTTCACGGGTGCTTCCCTTGGGGGTGCTTCCCTTGGTATGACACATCTTATGATGTGGATTACTACACGGCCGGCACCGCAGGTATTAATGCCGGGATATTTATGACAGGAAGCGTGAAATGCGGCCCTGTCTCGCAGTCCCAAACCACACGGACCTCCATAGCATCATCTTACCATCATCCTCATCTCCATCATCATGCATAATTTTAAAAAAAATGCCCCAGCTTCCGAGCCCTCCGTGGATTCCACCCATTACCAGAGAGGAACACCACTGGAGCCGGCAAAGAGTTGTGGCAGCACACAAAAAAAGCCAGGTGTAGTGATTCAGTGGCCTCCCTTTAAAAAAAATCATAATTAATTCATGTCCCCATGCATTTAACTTTGGCTCAATAGGAGTGTTGCACTTTGATTATACTCGTATTTGCTACAAAAGGAGACGTTAAGAAACCGGAAATCGTGCATTCTTTCGCATACAGGGCAAAAACCGCAAAGAGTCCAATGCGTGACGGGTACTCCTGCGCGGTAGGCAATGTGTTAATTAACTCTTCCGAGCCCGACCCCTACCACCCGCTGCCCGCTATATGACAAGACTTGTTAAAAAGAAGAAGCCACTACACACCGAAAGGAGTAACTGCAAGCCACTATTATTCAAGGCGTGTATGTGGCACCGTTCATTCGGGCCGATCGTCGGGGGTTCTCTCCGGGTACCCCGACTTCCTCCCCCTCTGCTTTGGAAATGTTCAGCCCACCAGATTTGAAAAAGTAAATGCAATTCTAAATTCCGAAATTTAAATAGCTGAGCTGACCCTTCGCACCACCTGATTGTAATGTGTTTATGTCCGGTGTGTGAGAGAATGCGTGTGATTCACGTGAGCGTGCGTGTTGGGTTCAGTTCGCGGCGCTTTGAGCCGATCCGTGAAATTGGGTGAAGCGCGTATACAATACTCATTAAGAATAAGAAAGAAGAAGGGCGTGTGGGCCTTGTTCCCCGCTGGGCCCGAGACCGCTGCATGTTGCATAATGGTGGTTTGAAGTGGCTCTTAGTGATCTGAACATTTCAAGCCATTTTCCGAGGTTTGCACGGGGGTTTTAAGAGTTAAATGACAATACTGCCGACACAATAATACTGTTTCGATTCAGGTGAGACGCAGTGTGTTTTATCAATAATTCATCTCCTCGTCTTCACCACGTTCTCTTTCCCACCCGCACCTTATCAATTTGAGCTTATTAGAAGTCAGAACATTTTAAGCGTTGCTTCAAAGATTTTTAAAGTTCAATGAATTAACTGGTTGTCGGGAGCTGCCGTGTTGGTTTCTGATTCTCTCTCTCTCTCTCTCTCTCTCTCTCTCTCTCTCTCTCTCTCTCTCTCTCTCTCTCTCTCTCTCTGTGTGTGTGTGTGTGTGTGTGTGTGTGTGTGTGTGTGTGTGTGTGTGTGTGTGTGTGTGTGTGTGTGTGTGTGTGCTGATTTTCTGTAGCAGCACAGCCGATCCTGTCCTGGTCATCTGTACGACCCATGCTTGTAGGACGAAAGAAGAGCTGCAGCTGAGAGCAACCGATGGGACGCAACTCAAGGTGGATAGCAGTGGAAGAGTGATCAAGTTCAGCCCCTTCCTGCAAGAGACTTTCACTACACCAATGCTAGTCCAGGCGATCCGTGTGTTTGTTTGTTTGTTTGTTTGTTTGTTTGTTTGTTTGTTTGTTTGTTTGTTTGTTTGATATAAAAATAGAAAGTTGGTTTTTCAATAAATCGGACATCTGTAGCCAAACGATCTGAACATTAGGGTCCCAGATGGGGACCTTAGCATAGAGAGAGAGAGAGAGAGAGAGGTGACCCAGCTACTAACACTATTTCCATTTTCTGTATTCACTTTTAAATGAGACAGCGAAGGGAGCAAATAATTAAATGGACACTGCAAGGGAGGTAACTGTACCTTAATCTAGCAACGCTCTTTTCCAAACGGATGATATCAAAGACGGGGCAATGCGGAAAAAAACACAGCACAAGTATTTGGCCTCAGCCGGGATTCGAACCCACGGTGAGTGCCATCGCAGCCGGAACAGTTCCTCAAAATGAACGTTTTAATTAATCGCCAGAATAATTTTGTACAGCAACCAGATTTGTTTGGTTTTGTTTTCCTTGTTTGGTTTTGTTGTAGTTGTTTGTTTGTTTGTTTGTTTGTTTGTTTGTTTGTTTGTTTGTTTGTTTGTTTGTTTGTTTGTTTGTTTGTTTGTTTGTTTGTATGATTGGATGGCTAGTTAGGTGGTTGATGGTTGTTGTTGTGGTTGTTGTTGTTTATCCAGCTGAAAGAAAGGAGGAAAAACTGCGATTTGACTTGTATTTATTTTAGAAGGATAAAGTCAGAGGCTCATAGACCCAGGTTTCAAACCTGTTCGGGATACTACACACTACTGACACGTATTACGATAGGGCATACGAAGGATCAAAACAAATGACAGTAGAGAAAGTGTACTCAAAAACTTGAATTTATTTTAGAAGGATAAAGTCATAGGCTCATAGACCCAGGTTTCAAACCTGTCCGGCATTCCGTGGTCGGTGGTCGGTGGATTTAGGGTGGTCGGTGGTCTAGTGGTTAAGAGACTTGTCACCAATGCGAGAGGTCAGGGGTTTGAGTCCCACTCGGGGCAAAGAAATTTTCCTTCTCGTATGTGGCACCGTTCATTCGGGCCGATCGTCGGGGGTTCTCTCCGGTTACTCCGACTTCCCCCCCCCCCCTTCTGCTTTGGAAATGTTCAGCCCAGCAAATTTGAAAAATGAATGCAATTCTAAATTCCGAAACTTAAATAGCTGAGCTGAGCCTTCGCACCACGTGATTGTAATGTGTTTATGTCCAGTGTGTGAGAGAATGCGTGTGATTCACGTGAG
>JACVVK020000047.1:1872500-1882500 GCA_018292915.2 Batillaria attramentaria | reverse complement strand
TTTTGGTTTTTGGTTTGTTTGTTTTTTACTTATAAAGTGACCTCATATCTAAGCACGCGTGTTGCAGGGGGGTTTCTGGTGGCAAAATGAAGCAGTTGACATCTACATCTCCGTGGCCCCTGTTTTCCCCTACTTGTTTCTGGTTTGTTTGTTTAACTCTCGCTACGTTCATTTCTTCATAGAGGCATACTAACAGATGTTTGCTTCCCTTTGACCGGTTGACATCCGTTTTGCTCGTGCTGTATTAAGTTCCTCATTTTTTAATGATGACTGAGATAAAAATAGAAAGTTGGTTTTTCAATAAATCGGGCATCTGTAGCCAAACGATCTGAACATTAGGGTCCCAGATGGGGACCTTAGCATAGAGAGAGAGAGAGAGAGAGAGACAGAGAGAGACAGAGAGACAGAGACAGAGAGACAGAGACAGAGAGAGAGAGAGAGGTGTGAACCAGCTACTAACACTATTTCCATTTTCTGTATTCACTTTTAAATGAGACAGCGAAGGGAGCAAATACGTAAACGGACACAGCAAGGGAGGGAACTGTGCCTTAATGTAGCAACGTTCTTTTCAAAACGGATGATATCAAAGACGGGGCAATGCGGAAAAAACGCAGCGCAAGTATTTGGCCCCAGCCGGAATTCGAACCCACGGTGAGTGCCATCGCAGCCGAAACAGTTCCTCAAAATAAAGTTTTAATTAATCGCCAGAATAATTTTGTAGAGCAACCAGATTTGTTTGGTTTTGTTTTCCTTGTTTGTTTTTGTTGTCGTTGTTTTGTTTGTTTGTTTGTTTGTTTGTTTGTTTGTTTGTTTGTTTGTTTGTTTGTTTGTTTGTTTGTTTGTATGGTTGGATGGCTAGTTAGGTGGTTGGTTGTTGTTGTTGTGGTTGTTGTTGTTGTTTAACCAGCTGAAAGAAAGGAGAAAAAAAACTGCGATTTGACTTGTATTTATTTTAGAAGGATAAAGTCAGAGGCTCATAGACCCAGGTTTCAAACCTGTTCGGGATACTACACACTGCTGACACGTATTACTATAGGGCATACAAAGGATCAAAACAAATTACAGTAGAGAAAGTGTAATCAAAAACTTGAATTTATTTTAGAAGGACAAAGTCATAGGCTCAAAGACCCAGGTTTCAAACCTATCCAGGATTCCGTGGTTGGTGGTCGGTGGATTTAGGGCGGTCGGTGGTCTTGTGGTTAAGAGACTTGTCACCAATGCGAGAGGTCAGGGGTTTGAGTCCCACTCGGGGCAAAGAAATTTTCCTTCTCGTATGTGGCACCTTTCATTCGGGCCGATAGTCGGGGGTTCTCTCCGGTTACTCCGGCTTCCTCCCCCTCTGCTTTGGAAATGTTCAGCCCAGCAAATGTGAAAAATAAATGCAATTATAAATTCCGAAACTTAAATAGCTGAGCTGAGCCTTCGCACCACGTGATTGTAATGTGTTTATGTCCAGTGTGTGGGAGAATGCGTGTGATTCACGAGAGCGTGCGTGTTGGGTTCAGTTCGCGGCGCTTTGAGCCGATTCATGAAATTGGGTAAAGCGCCTATACAATACTTTTTATTATTATTCTACACACTACTGAAACATATTACAATATTGCATACAAAAGATCAAAACAAATTACAGCAGAGAAAAATAAGGATGAAAATTATTAAATATATAAAATTATATCAGTGATATTTCCTTGCTAATTTAAGACGGGGAGTGTGTGTGGGGGGGGGGGGGGGGGGCAGGAGAAGAACTTGAGCTGAGAGTAAAACCATTGTTTACTTACAATTTCATTGAATTCGAGTTAAATTCAAACCGGTCTTATGTTTCAACATGAAACTACTCTTCGCCATTATCTCTTTGAGGTCTGAAAATGCTGTCAACTGTTTTGGATATTAGGCTTGGTATCTGATGTACAAAAAAAAAAAAAAACCCAACAAAAAACCTGATGTGCGAGAAAAAAAAAAACCTAGTTAGAGACCGAACCTTCCTAATGCAAGGCCTTATGGCAACATGCCTCGAACACCCTTTTTTTCTTTCTTTCTTATTTAAACGATTTGATGTCTTCAAAAAAAAAAGGGAGAGAAATAAGAGACAAAAGACAGAGACAAAAGACTGCCCCCCCCCCCCCCCAAAAAAAAAAAAATGGAAAGAAAGAAATAAAGAAAATTGTAAAAAGGCGGGGGTGGAGGAGGGTTAAAAAAAAGAGTTAAATTCAAACCTTTAACTCTTTGACGACGGAGCGCAATTTCTGACACACGATTTCCTATAGGAAATCGTGTGTCAGAAATTGCGCTCCGTCGTCAAAGAGTTAACCCAGTTACTGTTATCTAATTCACCTTTCTGACGTAAAACCACAATACTTGGATTTAAGTTAGCAAAAGGTCATGGCATTACAAAAATATAATCTGAGGGAACAAAGCTTGGTTGATGCTCGCCGTGATTTCGTTGGCACTTCTCAGGAGATAAGGCAGACTGAACATGTGGAGACTTCTCGTTCCTGTGGCAGTTTTGATGGTAACCATTTTTGGCATACGCATAAAGCAACATGCTCTCTTTCTTTCTATCTCTGAATCATATCAGTAATCATTCTATGTTTTTATTTTTTATTTATTGATTTTACTTTTTTTTTAATGATTTTTTTCATTAACTCAATTCCTACCAAGTAAGTTTGGCGTCTGCACAAGTGTGCTTCACACACACACACACACACACACACAAATAATAATTCATTTAAGTCTGTATGGATTTACATGTGGCGAGGCATGAGTGTGTCGCTTGATTGTATTGCACCACAACACTGCCCCCACGTACCTGAAGGAACCGATTCCTGTGCACCAGCCAGCGCGCAACTTGCGGTCTGCAAGTTCTCTCCGTCTTCGGCCCCCTTTAGCTGATGACACAAGTAAGAAGAGACATGGTGCACGGTCCTTCAAAAATGCAGCGCCGTAATTGTGGAACTCTCTCTCTCTCTGAGACAGTTAAGGTGGCAGTCAGCATTACCGCATTCCGGAAGCGCCTGAAGACTCACCTCTTTAGTGCCTCACGCCAGTAATCATCTGCAGCTTTTTATTTTATTTTTTTTATTTTTTTATTTTTTATTTATTTATTTATTTATTTTATTTATTTTTATTTTTATTTTATTTTTTTTATTTTTATTTTTTTTGGGGGGGGGGGGGGGAGGAGCTGTCTTTCCTTTCAAAACCTCTCCCTAAGCGCCGTGAGCACTCATTTAGGGTGGAGCCGTGCGCTATATCAAGTCTCCATCATCATCATCATCATCATCATCAACTTGAAAATAAGAGCCGTCAAGGAGCCATTAATCTTGCCTGATTTTCGCATACAGGACCTAAACTGAAAAAGAGTCGATAACTTTGGATACTCATGCTTGGTACGAAATGTGCTATACAGTATGTTCGAAATCTGAGAGTTATTGTTTCTGATTTAAAAAAAAAAAAAAAAAGCTTTTAATATTGACTTTCAAAAGACGCCTTGGCATTTTTTTCCCCTCATTTGGCTATTAACTTTTGCAAAGGTTTTGATTTTTGTTTTGACTGATAATGTCTTTGTCATATTGTGAATACATTAATTATTGTGTATGCATTTTAGATTCTTATATGTATTTTAGTACGTATTGCATTTTTTGGGGTACTGTTTTGTGGTTGACAATTCCTTCGGTTGTTTTGTTTTCGTGTGTAGTTCTTGATTTTTGTTTTGTTTTTGTTGGTTTCTTTGTTGTTTGTTTGTTTGTTTGTTTTGTATATCTGCGTCGATTGTTTTCTTTTATCTACCATTGGTCGTCCTCGTGTTTTTGATCCTAATACAAGTCAAAGAAATTTGTACAGAAAAAAGTGCTTAGCGTGCTTGTTTGATTGTTGTTGCTGTGTTGTTGTGTTGTGGTTGTTGTTGGTGGTTGTGTTAGTGCACAATCAATACGAATTCATCCGAGGCCAAACTTATTTACTTTTGTAGTTAATCTGGTTTCAGGGCATGACGGCTGTCCAAGGTAAAGAAACTGCACAGGACTTTGAAGACACTAGATCAAACTACAGTTTTGTCTATCATCAGTCACACGCAAGTATTCTTTCTTACATCGCGATATGAAGTTCAATTCGCAATTCTCAAATGACTGTCACGTATATAAAGCCAATTTTATTGACTAAGTGAGATCTCTATAACAGCGTCTCAAGTAAACCGCGAACTCTCAGGCGTTTTTTTTTTTTTTTTAGAAAAAAAGTCTTACTCGTTCCGTTCTTCTACATGCCAGTGTTCACAGACCACCGAAGAACCAGTTCACATTTCAAAGTATTGCCTGGGGCAGGTGTACACACGACAAAGCGCACTTCCACGACTGATTTACTTTACAGGTTTTTCATTATTTGACCTGTAATAGTAGTAGAGTAGTATAACTTTATTTCAATCACTCATCATTCCGATTCATCGGTAGCTGATCCTTGAAAGAAACCTTAGGAAACGCGGAGAGAGTCAACAATTCAGACCAATGGACTGCAGTTATGGAAATAACGAAACACTTCTACTGTTTCAGAACCTTCTTCTGACCTTCAATTCTTCCAGCTGTTTCTTCTCTTCAACAGAGGGACCGCACAATTTGTATGACAATTTCGACCACTTTCTAATCTACTGCAAAGGTGCTTTTGAGGTACGCATGACAATACTAACAGGGAATAGTATTTACAGAGGGCGGGCTCTCCAGACGGGACTCTTTGCGCTACCACACACACACACACACACACACACACACACACACACACACACACGCACGCACGCACGCACGCACGCACGCACGCACGCACGCACGCACGCACGCACGCACGCACACACACTTTCAAGAAGAGTTGCTATTTCTACAGCAACGGAGAAAAAATTGCAGGCTTAGTTATTTCACAAGCGCTACTTTCGTAAAACGGGCAGTGTGTGTGTGTGTGTGTGCGTGCGTGCGTGCGTGTGTGTGTGTGTGTGTGTGTGTGTGTGTGTGTGTGTGTGTGTGTGTGTGTGTGTGTGTGTGTGTGTGTGTGTGTGTGTGTGCTCGCTGTTATTTAAACGTTTTATAAGCTGATTTAACTTTCATTGCAAGGGGACTGATTGTGTCCATATCCAAGCGTTCTCTTTTGCACGGTATTGTTTTTACAACAAAAGAATAAAGTCTTGTTGATGTGTGTGCCAGCTGAGTGTGTTGAACCAACTACATGAGAAACACGGCCTGTGTCAACAAAACTTAGACTGGGCCAGAAACAAATACGAGGATCTTCTGGCTGACTTTCACTGTGTTGATAAATCAGTATGGGAAATTCACATCGACTGGAACACGGCAGACGACTTTATGTGTAAGTCAGGTTTTCTTTTCCCGAAAGCCAAAACGTCTGTCTGAAGACTCGAAAAGTAAATTTCCTTTTAGGTTAGGGTGGTAAAGAGTTCCTTACGTTTCTTGGTCACACCGCCGTAAGATGAATTCGCCAGCACCAGTGTATCCTGGGCACTTCCAGCTCAGAAGGGACGCGTAAAGCGCCCTGGTCAATTTAAGGCTGGAAGTTCACAGGTGTCATTCGTTTCAGTGTATTTCGTATGTTATGTACCAGTATAGATCATAACTTACGAAACAACACACACACACACACACACACACACACACACACACACACACACACACACACACACACACACACACACACACACACACACACACTAAATCAACTGCGCTTGGTACAAAATGACGGCGTTGCGAAAGACCCGTAGATCAATCTGCGAACGTGGGGTTTCAAGTATGGGTTTTAACTTTCTTAACTTAACATTAAAACAGTCAGAGTACTTGCAGATTAAAAAAAAATCTTAGTTAAACATATCATACTAACAGCTTTATCTACATTTTGATTTTAACTGAAGTAAACAAGGGGAGCCGGGGTGGCCGAACGGTAGAGCTTCGGACTTTAAATGCTCGGGTCATGAGTTCGAATCCCGGCTGGGGCCAAATATTTGTTCTGGTCTTTTTCTCGTTGCCCCGTCTTTGATATCACCCTTATGTGGTGGAAAAGGACGTTATACTCTCTCTCTCTCTCTCTCTCACACACACACACACACACACACACACTGAAGTAAACAAGAGGCGATAGCAGCCTAAGGTATCAGTGTGCCTGTAACTAGGCACAGTATGGTCCCAATTTCAGTTACCTCCTTTCGCAAGGGATGACTACACTGATCCCGTGAGATAAACATTTTGTGATCACCGAAGCTGCTGTAACACCACAGTGGACCCATGTTATGACCTCCCGTTTATTGTTTTCTTTTATGATCGGTTGGGATTTCCCACAGCAGTGTGTCACATTGTATGTTCGTTAGTTTGTTCTGTTGCAGTCTGGGCTGACGGTTGTCATCTCCAACGTCCTGATCGTGATTGAGAAGGAAAAAAAATATACGAAAATGTACATGGTAAAGCTTGGTAAACCATTGCTGATTATTGAAATCTGTAAGTGCAAAATGGAGTGATTTTGAAATAAAATAAATGTTCGTTTGTGTGTGTGTGTGTGTGTGTGTGTGTGTGTGTGTGTGTGTGTGTGTGTGTGTCGAAAAGGACGTTAAACTCCCAAACACCCATCCACCCACCCGTGTGTGTGTGTGAGTGTGTGTGTGTGTGTGTGTGTGTGTGTGTGTGTGTGTGTGTGTGTGTGTGAGAGAGAGAGAGAGAGAGAGAGCTATGGTAATGGTTTCACCGTCATGATTACTTGGAAGATCATGCAAATGAGCAAACAAAATTTATTTGTTACTCTTGCACAATTTTTTAGCCTGTGGCATTCGCCGGGAACGTATCTTTCTTGCAAGGCTGTTTAGCCTCTTATGAGCACAAAACACTGAGGTCACAGCTTAGAAAAAAAAAAAAAAAACAACAAAGAAACAAAAAACCCGACGCTTATGTCATGAATGGCTTTTCTACAGATTCAGGTCGATAAGACACAACAGATGCATGAGGATATTCCTCGTGCTTTGGCCCATTTCGGTGGTTTGATTTCTTTCGAGAATCTGTTTATTGTCGTTTTCAGTTGAATAAGCCGAGAATCGACACAGCGTTCTGCAAAGTTGTTGGCCAGGGTTTCGTCTTTTCTGATTGTAAAAGCAGAAAACTGACCCACTTCACGGGTGCGACTTTGAGGGGTGCTTCCCTTGTTATGACACATCTCGTGATGTGGATGATAATACGGCCGGCATTAGTTCCCGGACCTGGATAACGCCGGGATATTTATGACAGTAAGCATGCAGTGCGGCGCTGTCGCGCAGTCTCAAACCACATGGACCGCCATAGCATCATCGTACCAGCCTCCTCATCTTCATTCGTATAATAAACTGTCCCAGCTTCCGAGACCTCCGTGGATTCCACCCATGACCTGGGAGGAATACTACTGAAGCAGGCGAAGAGATGGGGCAGAAAAGAATTAAAGCGATTAGAATGAAAAGATAAGGTGCGCAGACAGAGTGATTTGTCAGCTCTTCACATCTTGCTGAATAAATCTCTCTCTCTCTCTCTCTCTCTCTCTCTCTCTCTCTCTCTCTCTCTCTCTCTCTCGTGCCCTTACCTGCACAATATAGTGTACTGAATTAACGAGTACAGCTCAGGACCACACTTTAATCGAGAGATGAAGTCAGATGAGAAAATAATTATTCGTGTAGATAAGTGTGATCCTTTACATATAATTCTATCATGTTCTTTCGTACGTCATATTCAAACAAACGAACCAAATATCGCACCTTTTTCAAAAGGCCATTGTTAACACTTACGCCACCGTCATGCGTCTGAAACCAGCTGTCTGAACCGGACATTGCACCATGTAGGCCATGGGATTTTATATTTAAGGGAAGTGTTGCTTAGATCTTGTACCTCACTTTGACATCACCCACAGGGGGATGGGGGGGGGGTGTTTGGGGGGTTTAACGTCCTTTTCCACCACATACGGGTGATATCAAAGACGGGGCAACGACGAAACAGCCAGCACAAATATTTGGCCCCAACCGGGATACGAACTCACGACCCAAGTATTAGAAGTCCAACGCTCTACCAAGCGGCCACCCCGGCTCCCCTCACCCTCAGCGGGAGCCAAGGAGGCCTGTCAGTTACCGGGGTAGTCGTACCTCGGGTAGAGTGACATAATTAATTTGTCAGCCAGTGTCCACAATTTCATCCGTCGCCTGTTTACTATTCATTTCTCCCCCCCCCTCCCCCCGCCTCATCTCCTACCAATTTCAGCTCTGCTTTGTATGTACCAGAGCTTCCATCAGTTGTTGATCATACAATGGCGAGACAAGAAAAACAAGTGATGATGATGATGATGATGATGATGATGTCTTATAGCGCGTTGAAAAAAAACAAAACAAAGCAAAGCAAAGCAAAAACACATCCATCCATAGGTAGCAGGGGGTGGGGTGGTGGCGGTGGTGGGCAGTTCTACAGTAAAACGAGGAAATTGAGGGTAAAGACGGGGGAAGCCGGAAGGGGGATCTGTGTCAGAACTTCCAAACAAGATGGGTCTTCAGGTGGCTCCTGAACGACTCGGTCGCGGTGCAGGGAACCCACAGATCAGGGGCAGAGCACATGAAGGAGGCAGCTCCAAAGCGCAACTTGTGTTGTGTTGTTGTTGTGGTGTTGTCATGAAAGCCAAGGATGGACAACCGGGTCTGAGATAAAGAACGAAGCGTGCCGGATGGAGTATATGACGGCGTGAGCTGAGGGAGATGATGCGGGGGACTTTCCACGGACACAGGAGAAAACAAGGGACAGAAGTTTGTGGTCAATGGGAAGTTTGACATGCAGCCAGTGCAGTTCTTTCAGAATGGGAGTAACATGCCATTGGTCTAATTTTTTAGACCGCGTCACAAATCGGGCAGCAACGTTTTGGACATGCTGCAGAAGCTTCAGCTGACAATCAGGGCGACCCTACAGAGTGGAATGGCAGTAGTCCAAGCATGAGTGAACCATTGAGACTGTAACAGGAACGTATCCTCTGATACAGACGTTCCAAAACCGACATATTTCTCTACTCAGACATTCAGAAACGACGGGCTGTTTGCATTTCGTGTGCGTGATTGTTATAATCACGCTGTTTCATAATCCAAGATAAAGGCCGAGAGGTCGACATGTTGAGAACGACACAACAAGTCTGTTTGAAACTCGGGTGGAGATGTTTTGGATTTGGGCTGCGATTGTTCTGACGGTATTTTTGTGTGTCCTTATTTTGACCTTTGAATGTTTTTTTTTTTTTTTCAGTCTAGAATGATTCTTTGATTGTAAGACAGAAAGTGAGATTTGGTGTTGTAATGTCTTTCACCTATAGCACTGGTTATGATTGTTCAGCCCGTTTTCCTAAAACAAAAGCTGTGAACTCCCTATCATAGTTACGTTTCAAACAATTTTGCAACTTTAAAACATTTAATCAAAAGTTGTTCAAAGACTTCGAATAAATTCTGTACCTTCGTGGACCATATACCTTCTACGAAATATGCAGACAATTAATGCTAAACCGTTTCAACACGGGAGAAAAAAAGTCAGATTTGATCATTTCCGCGATTAAAGCAGACGAGTCTGACGAGTTATCTATTTGATTTTTTTTTTCACATTCTGAAGGGCAGCACTGTCGTGCAGCCACTGGACTTCGATGATCAAAGGGGGAATTTTGAATTCATTTACCATCAACACCACGTGAGTCTTTTTCATTGTCATCACCATCAGCCGTAGCAGCAGCAGCGGCAGTAGTAGTAATAGCGGTAGTAGTGGTAATAGCGGTAGTAGTAGCAATAGCGGTAGTAGTTGTATGCAGTGTTAATTGTTGCTGTAGACAGCTTTGTTATGAGGTGACTGCCTCAAGACTACCTGTATGTATAACAATAAAGAGTGCACGTGTGTATACTGCTGCCACTACTGGGAATAAAGATAACGATGATATGACCAATGATAGTGCATGCATGTTGATGTAGACAGTTTTCCTGTGATCTAATTATTCTCTATAG